>JAUMHL010000002.1:22156036-22167871 GCA_032362345.1 Sandelia bainsii | reverse complement strand
GTGTGTGTGTGTGTGTCTCTCCTTGTGCTCATGTGACACACTCTGCAAATAACAGCAGGCCACAAAAGAGAACAGACACCAGCGGCTGCTCCCTGTGGTATGATAGAAATACAACACACACACACACACACACACACACACACACACACGTTATTCCCCGGCCGAAAATGTTAATGCAACTGCCAGAGGAAGGCAGGAGACAGTCGAGTGAAGGTAGCGGTGGAGAAAGGGACAGTGAGAAAACAAAAAGAGGGATTAAAAACAGAAAAGAAAGAACAAAGTACCAAACAAAAGAAAGGAAAAACAGAGGAACATAATGGAATTAAAGCCTCTGTGTTCTGATTGGAACAGGATTAAAGACCAGAATACTGTAGATCTGCAGTGTGACTCATTTATCAACCGTGCTAATTTAAACCACTTGCTGTCCATTTCAAGAAACCTGCCTTCAGCATTCTTTTCAGCATGCGTAGTTTTTCTCGCTGTAGTTCGATGTTATCATCACTACATGACTTTTAGATGCACACAATATATTGATCCAGATTTCTTCTCTTGTTCGTCATAAGTTGGAACAACGGTTCAGGCTAATTCGTGCTTTCCGTGACCGTAAGCTTGACCTATATTTCACATGCTAAAGTCCATCAGGGTCCAGGCAGACTGGACAAATAGTTAACTGTTTACAGACAATTGGATCACAAATAGACAGCCAAGACGCACGATATACATATTCCACCAGAGTGTTGAGTAAACCACTGCATTATTTCTGCTAACACACACTCATTAACCATTAACATGTCTGAGGGCTGGCTGCACCGAGCCTTCACTCAGCCTGCTGCTGGTCTCACATCACCACAAGTCATTAGGATTCTGGTTCAGTTTCTTTGTGCAGCAGTAAATCAGTAAATTATTGATGGCAATAAATCCAATAGTTCAATTTGGCCCCAACATGTAGAGACTGATGAACACAGCCCTCTCTGCACCCATCTTTACAGCTGAATAAAACTTCATTTACTGAACGTCATGCATAAAATATTATTGTCATCTTCACTGCTTACAAAAACAGAAGTTTGAAACAAAAATTGTCAGTTGTTTTCTCGTTTACAAGTGTGTCCTTTTACAGACTCTCTTACGGATAATTTGGGTTCCTTTCATTTTTATTTTGACAGTGTGAAAAGCATCTAAAGGCAGAAAGGTGGCCTTGTGGTGGAGTTGTGGTACTTTTGATTCACACGTCTCTTTTTAGGTGTGTACCTCCTGTCCTGCATGTTAATGAAGATCTCTATTTTAAAAACTTTGGCTGTGTTTCACTCAGACGTTAAATGACTGGGAGCCTGATTGGCAGGAAGTTTCACACTCACGTTGAAACTTTACGCATCTTTCTGATTTTGCCTGACCTTCTCTGTCTGTATACTTTTGCTCACTCTCTGAGCTCCGCTGATCAGATGTTGCTGACTGTCTGCCAGACTGGACACAGAGAGACCTCCTCCAGAGGTCTGGAATAACCCCTCACGGCCTCCTTCGTATTTCTATTAAAGTGGACTTAAACTGGCTTTGAAATAGATTTGTGTGAGTGTTTATGTCAAACAGGTGGATCAGTGAGAGAGAGGTCACATGCTGGTGATCTTAAAATGAAACTAAAACTTGTACACACTCACATTTCACCACCTAGTGAGCTAATTACAAATCCTGCTTCCACACACCCTTCTGCCTACGTCACCATCTGACCTTGGTTCATACTGGGCGCTGCAAACGTAGCCGTCAATCGAAGGAGCGAGCACTTGTTCTCTGGTTCCGAACTTCTCGGGCATCATCCTATCAGGATGGAGCCGCGCCTGCTGCTCTGCTGGTTTTATAAACACTGCTGTCGTCAGATTTCACAGAATGTTCTTGAATTACAGTACAGTGAATATCAAAAATGATTTTCTCGCTTGCTTTCATCATTGTGTTTACAATACTAATAATATGCAAATTTGAAAGTAAAAATTCAAATACATTTGTTTCAGCTGAATTGATTTTTAAGATTTTTTTTATAGTTCATCTTGTTATGATCACTGTGTGAGCAGCAAAAATAATCTCTTTAATATTTAATTATGATGGTGGAGTTCTGTTCCCAAAATAAAATGGTCCGTGTGTGTGTGTGTGTGAAACTCTTGAATTGCAAATGAGAGAAAGTGGAGGCGTATAGTACTACTCACCAGAGTTGGCTGCAGTACTACTGTGTGTACACACACATACACACACACACGTACAGATGCACAGCGCTGCTCTTTATACTCTCCAGTCTCGCTGTGGCTTCCAAACTGTTTGAGTTTATCTTTCAGGCATGAATGGCACGAAGAGGCCCGACCTGAGTCATCTGAACTGTGTCATTCGCACAGCGCACGCACACACCTTTCCATGAGTTTCTCCCTCAGTTAAATTCATCAGGTAAGGAGCTTCAGACTTATAATGTGATTCAGCTTTACAGTTTGTATCTATTGTTTGTATCTATTCAACATCATACTGGGTAGCATTGAAATTATTAGTCAGAAAAATCCAGCAGTCAGTCAAAAAAGGGATCACAACAACTTTTGTTTAGTGAATTTAGGAAGTAAAATGTAAGAACTAATTGCTTTTATTGATTTGAACTAGAATACGTTTGATTTCTTGCTTTCTTCTGCAACCTTTGTCTCTTTGCGCTCCTCTATCCTCCTCTCTGTACGTTTCTTTCCATCATAGCTGAAGTTTCTTACACTAAATATTTCATCTATCACTCCCTGACTCAGCTGAGACTCTCAGTACCATTTAGACGCTGATACTGCTCCTCCTACTCTCTGGTGAAGCAGTGACTCACACAGTTATGCAGAACTTCACTATTAATCTCAGATGACTAATGTGTATATAGCAGTCGTGCTTTTCCTCTTCACATCCTCCTCTCTTTCCTCACCTCAGCTCCCCATCACCTGCTTTTACCTTTCCGCTCCTCCTACGCCCACGTCGGACTGACAGCAACAGAGACGGACAGCAGCGCTAAATAAATTCAGTTCTTTTCCTGTGTTGTGAAAGCTTTTCTTCCAAAAGGTCGACTTTCTCCAAGTAGTTTACACGATGCAGGGCAGTGAAGACCTTCGTAAGTAATGATGTAAAAGCAAAAAGAGGAGCCATTTGAAATAAACTGTTACTACAATATATAATGTTGGTTGTGAGGCAAAAATTATGAGGTGACTTTCAGACACCTTTGATACTTTGTAGGAATGAAATCAAAAATGGCAATTTTCCATTTTTCCCCACCCCACCCCTGGGGGTGTCCATAACCATTCTGATATATATTACTTCCTGCATTTCTGTACCTGCCCCAGGGTCTCCTCACTGTCCGACGTGCGTGGAATACAGCAGCTCCGCAGGGGGACAATCTAAGCACCTCACCTGGCTCCTTTTAATGTGAAAGACCACTGAGCTCATTTTGATTGTTCGCACTCCTCACTCTTTCCCCCAAGACTGAAGGAAGCAAAAGGAAATCGGTGTTGTTTGATGGCTGGAATGTCTCATTACTCAGTCAAATAAATAATGTAATGTTATCAGTTAAAGGAAACTGTCATATGCTTCTGTTGTAGAAATTTGTGAAATACAGACGGCTGCACAACATAGAGAAGAGAAAGGAAACCTACACCTTGGAGTGTCATGCTTTTGCAGCCTATTCATGTACAAACACTTGTTACACGTATAAGACTGCATCACTCTAAAGTTATCAGTTCACTCGTATTCAGCTCAGCTACTCTCCGTGTCTTTTGCATCCACCTGCTCACACCTCCATCACCTCCCCATGCATCTCCCCGCCTCTTCAGCTTCCCTTCGAGTCCCGCGGAGAGAATAAAACATGCAGCACGTGTACAGTGGCCATGAACTCCCTCTGCACCTCCTCACTCACACTGCAGATGCTGCAAAATATACAGGACATGAAGACACACACACACAGATTCAAAGTCATTTTTACAAACACGTCTCACACACACTCACAAATATGCTTATAAAGCGCTATATACTGTGTCTGTCATTTTCTTTCGCTCTCACTCGTGGGCAAACACACACACACACACACAGTTTCCCCCATAAGTGCAGTCCAATCTATTATTGAGTATACTGCTGTCATTTCAAGGCCTCAAGGTCACTCGCATCAATAACTCTGCTGGTAGCCACTAGACAACCCCACTATCCACATGCACACACTCACACACAACTGGTCCCATGATGGAAACTCTCAGTGCTTCCAAATCCTCACATAACAAAGTCCAATCTATGCAGGAATAAAGGCTTCAGCTTCATTCAAGATTATGTTATTTTAGACTAAAGCAAGTGACAGATTGGTTAGTTTAAGGTATAGGTCATGCTTTTACAGCAAAAATTCAAGACATATTATAGACACTGAAAGATTATTGCATTCAGTCATTCTTGAAAAAATATCAATGAATAAAATGAAATATATTATTATTATTTTAAAATACAATAAAACAGAGCAGAGGAAAACTCATATCATATCATCCTGTTTTCGCTGTGCTTGGACAGATGCAGGTGACAGTTCCAGAAATTGTTTTGTAATGTTTGCTGCTTATTTAGTTCACATCATTTATCATATCAGCACAGTTTGAACGTACAGAGACATGTTTGGTTTTTCAAAGTTTGCGTGAATTTGTGTGACTGTAAATTTACTACAGTTTGGTTATTAACGTGAGACAGAGGGGCACAGTATATGCATGTCAAACTTATAATAACTACATGTCAGAGACCATCTGGACTCATCGCATGAGTAGTGTCTACTGTGTGTGTGTGTGTGTGTGTGTGTGCGTGTGTTCCCATGCAGGATTACAGCATCATCATCTGGCTAAAAAGGGCAGAAAGTTCAACATCTGACCACTGCAGGGATGCTGCAGATTAACTGACAGACTGTCCACTTTGCTTCCATTTAATACTACTACTACTATAATTACTACTAGTACTGTACCACGTCTACCACTACAGCTGCTGTTAGTATGTCTGCTATTGTTACTGTTGTCATTACTATTCTTACTGCTTCTACCAATGATACAACCACTACTACTTTACTGTTACTAGTTACCAGTATGAGTACAACATATATTACTGCTACTACTGAGGCTACTGCTGTTACTACCACTAGTCCTAATCCTGTACCACTAGTGATATTACTACCACCACTACTGCAGTTGCTACTACTTTTACTATTAAAGTAGTACTTTTACTATTAATTTGACTTGTACTACTACTGTACACCTATTTTAACCTCTACTACAGAACAATTACTGCCACTGCTAATATTGTGACTACTAGCACTTCTCCTCCTATCATTACATACTACTACAGTACTTGCAATACTAGTACTAGCACCACTAATGTCCTTACTGCTTCTATTACTACCACCATTATTACTACTGTTCCTGTTAGTGCTAGTATGACTACTGCGTTTGCTACCACCACCAGTCGTCTCTCCGCCTGTCTGTCCGGCGGCTGTGCACACGCCTGGCCTGAGTTGTCAGTCACTGCAACCTTTGATCCTGAATGTGTCACCCATCATCAGCGCTGCAGTCCTCATGTCAGCAAGAAACACAACAAGACACAAGCTTTCACACCTTCTCTCCTCTGGTTTTATTTCCTCCACCCTGTCATTCAATTACATCTACATTTTACTTTTCTCTGTTAGCTCTGTGCTGAAACTGTGATCTATCAGGGCTCTTTCTTTAGCCTGGGCTTTTAACTGAATAATTGTGTTTTTGGTATTTAATTTTTTTTCACATCATTTATTTGTACGATGCCAAGAGGTAAACCCTCCAGAATTACCTTCATTTATTTATAGATTTGTCTTAAAATGTGGTCAGAACTCCATTTAACTTCAGATAATGAACAAACATTATTGTGTTGTTCTTCATTCAGTTAACCCCTAGGTTAATTAAATCAACAAAATCTAATTGGAGTCATAATGTGAACCATGGCTCACAAAGAAAGAGAAGAAGAAGAAGAAGAATCCTAAGGTAGTTCAGAGCAGAGCTGCTGCTCCTTTGCATCTAAAGGTTTCTACAGGTGTACGGTCATGTTCAGAAGTTAGTACCCCCTCTTTTAATCCTGCCCTTTTGTGTAAAAACATAATAAAAATCATCTGATCGTAAAAAAATACAGAATTAAAAGAAGGGATAGTAACTTCAGAACATGACTGTGTGTTGCCGTCCATTGGAGGTTTTTTGGGCATGTCTAACTGGTAAGAGACACTGGGATAAACTCAAAACTATAACTCACTATAACTTGTTCTTACTGTCATGGAGCAACTGTCACCACATCATTTTTACCAGGATTAATAAAGTATCTCTGATTCTGAAAACATACTAAAGAGTTCATCTATCTCATCTGGTCACGGAACACCTCAGGAAGATCTGGAAGACGTTGCTGGGAAGAGGGACATCTAGATCACCTTGCTGTACCTGTGCCACTGCGGCACGACTTCAGCAACCCCACTTAACTTAGTGGCATGGCCGTGAGATAATGGTAAACCAGTAACAAAGTCTATGGAGATGTGTAACCATGGGCAACGTGCAATGGGTAGCGGACGAAGAAGAGATGAGATGAAAGGTTATGTGTTCATAGTAGTTATCTACAGAAACATGAATTGTGTGCTGTATGTGTATGTGCAAACTGTGCATGTGCAATAAATAGCATTTGGAAGTGCAAATGCTCATGTGCAAACTATTACTGTGAACAAGTCCATTGAGGTAGATAGAATGAGGTGGATCCTGATTATAAACTCCAGTCAGTGGTTTAGGAGTCTAATGGCCTTGGGGAAGAAAGAGTTCTTTAGCCTGGTGGTCCTGCATTTCACACTTCTATACCTCCTGCCTGAGGGTAGAAGTGTGAACAGTCCGTGTTGGGGGTGGGTGTGGTCTTTGAGTATGGAGGCAGTCCTCCTGCGGACTCTGTCGTTGTAGATGTTCTGCAGTGAGGGCAGTGGAGTCCTGGTGATCTTCTCAGCAGTCTTTACCACTCTCTGCAGGCGTTTGCTGTTGATAAGAGTGGTGTTACCGTACCACACAGTGATGCAGCGGGTCAGGATGCTCTCAACAACGCAGTGGTAGAAGGAAGGAAGTACAGCTGTATATAAAATTATTAAAATTTGCGTCACCTCAGCCTCTATCAAAAAACAAAACAAGAACAACTGTATGATCAACTGATACTCACCATATTAACTATCTGACATAATCTAGAATACTTCATTCAAACCAGTTTTCTGTGCACATCTTCTTGAAAATTAATCCGACATCCCTCCATTTACTTCAGTTACATTTTAAATAAAAAACTTTTACATGTAATGCTGTATTTCTATACTTCTGCTATACAGCAAATATTAAAGCATTATGTTTAAAAAGTTATCCAAAAGACAATTCAAGTTTATTACTTACTTACTTACTTATTTTCTGTTATGATACTCACTAAGTTATGGGAACCCAGGTATACTGCTGCAACAGAGGCAGATCTTTTTCTCATCAAAATGTGCTTAGGTTTTGATAACCTGGGGATTTGTTTACAACCTGCATGATCATCTCAGCACTTGTTTTTCATGGCTCATCTGGCTTTTTTTTTTTTTTTTTTTTTACAAATGTCGCCTTGTTCTCAAATTTCAGTAGGTACCGTTATGTGTGCAGTGTTATCATGAACTGACATAGAGCTTGAACAGTTCTTTCAGTTTGCAGTGCGGCCAAATATACAGTAATATAGTAAACATCTCCTACTTGTGGGTTCATTTTTAACTCCCACCCCAAAGTAAATACAGTTTGTGTTGCAAACAGAAAACATAGCCCTACATTAGCAAAATTGCAGCTTCTCACGGCTTTTCAAGAAAATAAAATCTGTTCACATTGTTTGTTCTCGCTGTTTTGATCAAATAAGCCACAACAATCATTTTTAATCCTCTGAACCCTGAATCACCTCATCACCAAACACAGTGTAGCAGCAGCTGGTAGCAGCCTGCCAGGCTCATGTTTAATAGGCAACCAGAGAGGAGCAGCATGAATTCAGTCTGAGAGAGCTGTAGCACACACACACACACACACACAGCGAAAGAAAATGTGCTCTGGGATTGCAGTTTATACCCTTTAGTATAAATCTCAGCAAATCACAGTAAGTGGACACCCAAACTCATATGCATGAACACAACACATACTGTACAACACAAACGTCCTAGGCACTAAAAAAATATATGATAGGCTGCAGAAAGAATGAGTGTGTATGCAGTGAAAGAGGTGAGACAAAGTGAGGTGACTAATTAAGAGACAAAATGTGTGGCAAAAAAACTCTATACAAGGAGACTGAAAACTAACGAGGATGTGGAATGAAGGGAAGTGCGTACATCCACGTCAGCACTAAATCAGGTTCAACTTATGATGAGCAACGTTGTGTTTTGAGCTCATTCAGGATGCTACATTCAGGATGTTACATTCATGACAGTGCTAATGTGAGATGATGATAATGATGAAGATATTAACTTTACCATGTCCGGTGTCCATGGATGGATGGATGTTTGCCGTCTTAGTGTAGCATGTTGCCAAGCTAACAGCGAGACTGAGACAAAAGGAGCCCGGCAACTTTCGCAAATATCGTGCAACTACACTCGTAATATACTGTAAAACATTTGGTTAAATTCAAGTTTAAATAATCTAATTACTAAAGTTTACTGGCTGCAGCTGGCTTTATTAGATAAGGCTAGAAAGGCTAGATTCTGTGTATTTTGACAAAAACTATAATTCCTTGTCAAATAATTTAGAACAAAAGCAAAGGAGGAGGTGATTCCCAGATAAGCAATGAGGATTGTTGGGTATTCAAGCCTCTGCTGTTTGCCCCCCCCTCCAACTCACTGAGCACAGTCTATCCAGAGTCACAGCCACACAGCAACACATTCACTGAGAAACATTGGCAACACTCTTCAAAGGAGAGAAGTTAAGGCCTGTCCTGAAGTTAGATTTCTCACTAGGCCCTTTGTGGGGGAAAAGGGCACTAAAGGGGTTTTAAAAGTTACAGTACTAGCTCTAACAAAAAAAAGTAAAGGCAAGTTGGCAACAATAACTCTGGTAGAGTTATGGAGATGTTCACATGCCCCCATGAGTGATGTGATATACAGCCCTGCCAAAGGTGGTACGCTATTCAATTCCTTAATTAGATATCTACCCATCATCCATCAGTTCTGCAGTAAATATACCATAATCAATCAAACTATATCTAGTCGCTTATACACACCCACAGACAGACTCATGGGTCAACCCAAATATGCTACAAATTATGAATGGTCATCGACCGTCTGCTTGTGTAAATGTTTGTTTCTCTCTTCCAACATGCACTCAGTGACCTGTGGCTTCATCAACACCTTTTTCCACATGAAAGGTCCAGACTGGGCTTTCCACCCTAACTGGGGCAGTGACCTTATACGTATTACAGCAACACACTGTGTGTGAGGTAATAGCCCATCACAGAGTAGTAATAAGCCTGAGATTAAAACATCAAGTGATGCCTCAGTTTCTCACATTAGGAAGAGACAGACAATACGGCATTGATCGATCTGCTGGGGACAGGAATTTACAACTCCCCACAGCCCCCCAGTGGTGATAGCTGGGACAGCAAATAAACAGAAGAGTGGCCAGAGGGAAAAGAGCAACACTAGCTCAGGTAAAGACAGCTAAATAGATAGATCGACAGATAAATAGCATGTCAGGCTGTCTCATTTCACCAACTATCCAAGTTAGTCTGATGCTGAATAAGCTAATCTGTCAGAGTCAGTGCACTGTAAACACACACACACACACACATACACACACAGACGGAGAAAGGGAGAGCACAGAGGGCGCAACACCAGCATCATCCGCCTGTGCTTCAGGCCTACCAAGCAAGGAAATGTTTGTCTTTTCTGGTATCTGCTGAAGCTATGTGG
The DNA here is from genome assembly GCA_032362345.1 of Sandelia bainsii. Classification (NCBI taxonomy): domain Eukaryota; kingdom Metazoa; phylum Chordata; class Actinopteri; order Anabantiformes; family Anabantidae; genus Sandelia; species Sandelia bainsii. Next base: position 22,157,919 of record JAUMHL010000002.1, on the reverse strand, counting down.
AAAAACACGAGATTGGAAACACGGGATCCAAAACATTCCCAGTATGATGTTTCCAGAGCAACTGTTTCCCAGCTGGATAACAAAAATACATATTAAATAGTACCTGGCACCAAAACAAATACATCCTGTGTATATGTGATTAATTCAGGGTTCCCTAGGGAAAAAAACACAGAAGTTGTTGTTGTTGGACAGTACATTGTGCCAAGTTCATCTAGTGTGGCTGTCACATTAATAATTCTTATATTTACTTCATATAAGACCTTGATAGCAGTGTTCATCTTTAGACAAATGTTATGGCCTGACACCATATTATTCTTTACAATAATGTGCAGATGGGCAGCCTAAGGCCTTTCTTTATATCTCAAAGCCTGTGTACTGGGTATAATAAAATTACTGTACCACACAGAGCCATAGCACATGCTAACATACATCTTACATTTGAGGATGATTTTGTTGGGGGTTGGGACATTATTATGTAGTTTATTTTCAGTCATCTGTTTCTCATGTCTGTCTGAACAGATGCTGTACACGTCTATTTTAATCAATACAGCTCTCCAAAGAGGCTCCATAACAGCTCAGGTTTCACTTTAAACATGTGAACACAATCCAGGCTATTTTCTTACATCTATTTTCTTCTGCTTTCAGCAACTAGAGTGACTGTAGTGATTGTGAGTTAGACTTTGAGCACTGCTAAAACTCAGGTGTTGCCTGCTCAAAGAGAACAACATTAGCTTGGCCACTTATCACTTATGCCAGTTTAATGGCAAGATATCTAAAACGCTCCTAGAAATGACACTGATACAACTAAACTGCACCAGCACATATATTTTGTAGGAAACGTAAACGCTTTATTAAACTTTTTATGTTTATGGAAAGAGATTGAACCGGTTTAATACTGGTTTAATAGTGAAACTCTGTTACACAAGGAGGAAGCCAAACATCAGTTCTGTGCAGAAACACAGCCGAGTTGTCTGGGCCCAAGCTCATATCAGATCGTGTTGTGTGGTTGGCAAAGTCCACATTTTAGCTCCTTTTCAGGAAAAATGGATGTCAAACGAGTAAATTAGTGACTAAAGTATAATCATAAGCAAAGCTGGTGTAAACATGCCTCTGTCCAAATTTGCTTAAATTTACAAAAAAAAAGTTAGTTAATGAAAATACTTAAAAACCTTTCTTTTGCAGATAATGGTGCTAATTATTGCATTTTAGAAATGGGAATAGGGTTTATTGATGAAAAAGTGAAAAAGTATAATGTTCATTCTTTGGTTAGCACATCTTTCTGACAATGTGTCAAGAGGTCTGCATCCCAGTAACTTTCCACACTCTCTCTCTGTCTCACACACACACACACACACATACACACAGGTTAATCCACCAGAGGAAGTTTCCAAAATGTACTCACACAACAGGCAAAACCTTTGTCCCCGAATACCACAACACAGCCATTAAAACAACAGTAAAACGTGGTATGTTCCCATCAGGCTCAGTTACAGCCTGTTTGTGCTGTTCGCCAGACGTATAATTAACAGGTGGAGAACACATAAAAGAATGAAAACCGGCCGCAGCTGTGGTGAGAAGCACACGTCTGCTGCAGAACAAGGATTCTCTCTGGACCCAAATGCTCATAATGTGACATAGCTCTAACACAGAAATAAATATGCCATATAGCCCATTGTCATTTAACAAAAAAAAATGTGTTTTTCACAATTAAGCCAGTGAGATCACACAGCCGAACCTGTCTGCCTTCCAAGGGTCATGCTTACATTTTGGTGGTTTTGCTGACACTAACAACTAACTAACATAGCAGCGCAGGCGTGAGCCTTGCAGCAGGCTGTTTCGCAGTCTCTCTCTTTTTGTCTTTTTCTTAAACTTTCTTTAACTTA
>JAUMHL010000002.1:22130829-22153835 GCA_032362345.1 Sandelia bainsii | reverse complement strand
GAGATGAAGCCTCGAGAAATGAACCATTTTGCGAACCAATTGGCTGGAAGGCTTCAAAGCTTCATGAAGCTTCATCTCGCCATCACTAGGTGAAAGGTTCAAACACACTTTACCCTTATTGTGATTTCTGCAAAGTGAACAGACAAGAACAACAGGCAACAAAACAGAGAAGGCCAATATGAGAAGTGGAAATGGAAAATCTGGCTGTGTAAAGCGTGACAAAGGCTGCATTAAGTATTGAAAATCCATCTGTCTCATCAAGAAAAACCATTACAGAAAAAAAAAACCATCCGTGGATTCACATTGTTTGACTAAATTATACTCTGATGACACGCTTATGAAGACTGACACACAGAGACGTGGGCATGAGTGCATGAATTCATGAATTCATCCAGTCGAATAGGATGCAGGGCGAGCAGCCAACCCCTCCCTTCATATAAAACCACACTCGTCCATCACAGTGCCGGGTGAGTGATATCGTATCAGAAGTCTGTGTTTGTATGTGAAATAGCAAAATACACATTTACATTTCCAACAGAGCATCGTTTCGGGTTCTAATTTAATTTAATTTAATTCTAATTTTGATTAATTCTTTTCAACTCCTGATAAAACACTGCAGGTGATAGAGGTGCAGGCAGATACTACTAGTTAAAGGTTAACTGGTTTATAACAAATATGCAGTATATTCACATTTGTGTAACATCAGACAGGAAGAGAAACAAGTGCAATTAAGATTCTCGCTTTCGGGTGTGAGAGGTCTGGGGTTCAAATCCCGCACGAGGCCCCCGGATTTGTCATGACCGGCTCACAGCGACGGCGAATGAGTGGGAGAGATACCTGGTTCGTGTTTCAAAATAAAAGTTGGCCTAAAGAACTGTTTGCAAATTAGGATTACAAAGTGTGTATGAGTGGATGCATGGCAGATTTGAAATTGTAGGTAGGTCCGCTATTACCTGCAAGATACAGCACACACGCACACACACACACACAAAGCAGAAGAATTCACAAAACTGCATTTTAAACATGAACAAAGGTCACAAATTAAAAACGAGAGGCTTTTATGTTAAATGTATGATGAGACCTGCACTTTCTGTAAAGTTGTTAGACTGATTTTATATAAGTAGACTGTAAACCAACAAAACCAGGAGTGAGCTCAGTGAGAAATAGATTTTCAGTTTCTTCAATCTTTACAGTCTGGGTCACATCATGATATATTCCAGTGTGCTTTAGAAGAAGTGACACTTGCTTTGTCGGCCTGATACTGGAGGTGTATTGAACAAATGATTCTTTTGAGTGTCTTCTCTCTGCCTCATTCTTAATCGTCTATGTCCTGCAAAAGTACAGAAGTGCTGCTTTAAAAAAGACTTTGGGTTGCTTTCTCACTGTGAAGTTTTATTCTTCAGCAGCACACAACAGGAGAGTCCACTGGTCTCTGAACAGCTACACCCAAGTAGTGGGATTCCAGTATGTTTCCTGTGTAAGAGCAATCCAACAATAGATGTTAATGGGAGGAAGGGAGTCCTGCTCCTTTCTGACCTTGGTATTCAAGCAAGCAACCTTAACAGTCCAAAAAGTTTTCTCCCCAAACACAACCCTGCTGCTGTTTACTGATAAAACAAAGACTTTCTGTGCTGTGCACCAAGTCACAAGCCACTGGAGCAATGAAGCGCCCGAGGGCCACTACGTGAGAGTTTTATCGGGGTATTGGTGGCCTTCTTGGGCGGGGAGCCAAAATAAACCCAACGCAAGGTAGGAAGTGACCCGTGGCCATAAACAGCAACAGGGTGATGCTATGACATGAAAGCAGCTATTGTGACTGTTTGTTCCCCTCTTGATCCACAGCTTCCTCAACACCTCCTATCTGCACCTCTACATCCACACATAAGCATGCCTGCACCCACACCCGCAGACAGATAAATGCACCCACACGTATGTCTGCAAAGTGTAGGCTCCTCTGAGATTTTTACACTTCAAGCTTTTGTCATGGTAGCAGCATTCCCCGCGTGTCAGGCTTCTTATGGACTTGACCTTGAATGACCAGCTTACCCGTTGGCTCTTTCACTGGTGTGTTGACTAGGTGTGTGTTATGTGAGATGTGTGCTGGATGACTGGTTTTGTAACAGGTAAACTGGTTAGTTGTGACAGTCACTTACAATTAGGCCTTTGTCTGCTTCTACTGTTGTCTGCCTGCTTTAGACGTGCATTTACATAGACATTTAAAGAAAATCATCCATAGGCCCAAAGTTCATTGGCGTGTCACAGCTGTACTCATTAGTAAATAATGACTTAAATTACATTTGTGCATATGTAGCATATATCAAATGCATTGTCACTTTTTTAAATGTTGTGCATCACAAACAAAAGGCAGAACCTAGAACCAAAGACTGATGTTGTCCTAAAAGTTCAAGTCATGGGAAGTTAGACCTTCATTCATGATTTTGTGCCACCCACACTTGATTATTGTAATGTGCTGTTTTCAGGTTTGCCCCAAGCCAGTTCTTCAGTCTTCAAATCAAACCAAATCCAAGCAGTCCAAGTCTGTCCCTAGAGTTAAAAAGAAGTCAGCAGGCTGCAGGGCTTTCTCTTACCATGCCCCCCTCCTTCGGTCTAACTCTGTCGAGGTATTTAAATCTAAACTCAGAACTCATTTATTTGCCCTAACGTTCAATTAGTGGCACGGATTTTTACCTGTTACCAGTCCTTGGTTGGTGGCTTGGTTTCAGTCTCATTTAATAAATTACCAGTTTTTGTGTTTCACAGTTGTCCTGCCGACGAGATCATTTTTTCTGAAAATTGCTGCACTCGTTTAACCCTCTGTTTCTTCTCTCCCAAGCACATGAGCATACAGGCTGTGTGCCTCTCTCCCTCTCTCTTGTGCATTCTAACCTTCTTCCAGGTCCTCATCATGGGAGGTGGCCATGTGGCTCAGGTCCTACTGTCTGGCTGCATGAGGAAGCTGCTGGCATTCTCCCTGATCACGTTCTGTCTGCTGCTGTTATTGTCTGCTCTCCTTTTCTCTCTCCACTGTCCACTCACCCCAAACAGTAAAGGCAGATGACCACCCACCCTGAGCCTGGTTCTGCTGGAGGTTTTAGGGAGTTTTTCCAGTGCGTGCTCAAGGGGGATTGTTTCTTTCTTTAAAACTATATGGGTTTGACCTTATTTGTAAAGTGCCTTGAGATGATTCTGTTATGACTTGGTGCTATATAAATAAAACAGAATTGAATTGAATTGAATTAATGAAATGGCAAGCCAGGTAGTAATGCTGGTGGCTGGCAGGTTGGCTGCCATCATGTGCAAGTGCACTGGTGGGTGGCTGTCAGCTTGATGTTTGCCTGTTTTGCTGGGTGACTGACTGGTTGAGTAGAAGGCTGGATGACTCGACAGCCGGCTGTGCTGGTAGAAGTAATCAGAGAGAGAGAGACTGAAACAGAGAGCAGGGAGAGAGAGCGAAGGGGGGAGATGCCTGAAATGTTCATGACTGCAGTGATGCAACTTGACATTTGGAAACTAAAGTGTATTAATCCAGCGCAATGCAGGCCTGTCACCATGCATCTATCTGCTCTTCTCACACTACTGTGGGTGAGTGTGTGTGTGAAAAGCACTTTTATACAAATGTGTGCCGTTCTGAGTTCGTCTGTGTGCCTGTGCGCACAAAAATGTCAGCATTTGTGCACTCATGTGTGTGCGTTTGTGTGCGAGTGTGTGAATGCGTCCAAAATCCGTTCCACCGGCTCCTGAGCTTGCAATAGACACCGTGCACCCTGGGAAATCTCAGAAATAAAACACATTCGCTCTCTCACTCAGATCATACACTCTGTAGGTCAGATTGTTGTGCTTCATTTGCATTTCTCTAATTAGAGATTTAAACACATCAGAGCAACACAATTATTCTTTCAGATCTTTATTCTCAAAGCAGAGTTTTTTCAGCAGCCATCTTTGTGTTTTTTAGATAGATACGTTTTTCTGGGTACTTTGGAGAACAGACCTTAGCACGTGTCCACTGTGTGTATGTAGACATACTGTAAAAGTGACTGGTTTTATTATGTATGTATTTTATATGGAGTGACCTCTTCCCTTTCTCTGGTGCAGCATGTCATTTATCAGCTGCTGGTTAAGGGCTAAAAAACAATGTCAAGAGGAGTCGGTGAGATAACTGTTAGTCAAGGCCAGCAGAAGAACATTTTATTGACAGAATCACTTAAGTGCCCCCCCCGCCTCTCTTTCATATTGATATAGTGGAATCCTTTACTGAGCTCCTCTGCCCTTTCTTCTTGCCTTCCAACCTATTACCTCTCTTTTTCTCTCTTCTGTTCCAGTTCCGTGTCCACCCAAGTCTTTAAACTGTGATTGATGATAAAAGTCACCCCCGCCACCTCCTTTTCTTCCTCTGCAGCCCTGTCATTTTCTCCTCTTTCAGCCTCATGTTACTCTTTTTTCCCCTCTTTCGATCCACACAGTCCTTCAACTCCCTTGACCTCACCCCTTTTTTCTCTTCTTCACCTCTGCTTCATCTTCTTCCTGCTCTCCTTTTTGCCCTCCTCATTCTCTCCCACCTTTATGTCCTGCTCCTATTGTTTGTCTTTTTCTTCCTCCTTCACCTTCTCCTTTTGCCTCCTTTCCATCTCGCCTTTTGTTTTAACCATCCTCATCTTCTTCTTCTAAAGCAGACTTTTGTTTACACCCCAGTGAGGTGGAGCTCAGAGGTGAATCAAGCAGAGCAAGGTCACTGCAGGATTTAGCTCTTTCTAGTAAATAAGAGGAAATAGAATGTGGAAAACACAGAGGCAAGTGCATGGAGGTCTTGACCTCTAGTTATTGCCTTGTTTTCTCTCTGCAGCTTCATGTGTCATGAATTACAGGTAATAAATAATGTGAGGCCATTTTTTTAACAGAAAAACAAATGCATTTCCTGGAAAAGGAACTTTCTTTCATCGTGCAAATGTTGATTGAAAATGTTGAAGCTGCATGATGTTGGCGCTGTATACAATACATGTGTGTGTTTGGTAAAGACAATGAGGAAGGAGGTTAGTTGTTTATTAGGATGCATAAGTACTTTTTTAGTGCATGGTAAATCTGTTATTCTTTCAAAAAACTAAAAACACTGTGCTCCATAGCAGTGAAGTGCAGGCATGTTAATTTTTCCATCTGTTCATATCAACAGAAGAAAAACAAAGATATGAGAGCAAACTGAATGAATATGGGCACTCGTGATCCCGTTATAGCTGCCACAGTGTTTCAGTCACTAAAAACAGCTCTACCAGAACTGTGGTTTCACAATGTCATTGTCACATTTATTGTATGAATCCCTCCCCTTACTTTGCCATCAGGACGAAAGCTTACAGACAAAGAGACAGTTGTATGTATTTTCAGTGTGGATGGATCAATAATGCTGTCCCCGGGTTCGGTGAGGAACAAGAAATGCTAATTAGCTAATGTTAGACGTCACTGTTTTAGGGCAGCAGTGACAAGGCAGTAATACTGTATTTTGGTCAGAGTAACACAACATCCTATGACATAAATATAATCAAAACCTTTAGTGATAAAAGTTTCCTACAGCTTAAAAGATCCACAATTGACAGCCTGGGTTACTGTGGAGATGAGAGACTGGGGCTATTTAGTGCACTTGCACAGCAGTTTAGGGGAAGTGAAAGTAAGTGTATGAAAGTAAGGTGAGAGGCAGCAGACAAAAGCCTTCTTTTGCCCTCCAAGTGGGCAGTCCTGTAAGGGTGTACTGCCATATGAAAACTATACATGCAACTAAGAGGCCAAGTGGTTTTGCTTAGGCGAAAAATGGGACTCAAAAATCTGAGGGTCTATACAGGAGGAGAAGAGATGATTTGTAATAAAAAAATATAAAACATTTAAAAACAAAAGTCGTCTATGCGCTGATATACTGTGAAAGTGTCAAGACATGTCCCACGTGTCACCAGAAGCAAATCACGCCATGACCAAGCTTTCTGCTGAAATGTTTTCTGCTGGAGGACACAGAGACAAAAACTGTATTTAGTTTCCACGGTACCGTCTGTGAGATGCCACTTTGTGTGTAGTGTAACACAAGGTGAGAGAGCTAATGAAAAGAGACAGTACAGGCTGCAAGATGAGAACGATAAGAATGTGTGCGTGTGTTAATACCTGGCAGCAAAGCAGAGGAGGAGGTAAAAGGTTTATATTTGCGTGCACTTGGGTGCAGCGTGCATGTGTGCGTGAGTATGTCTGCGCCATCAGGACATGGCAATGATCATCTGATATGTGTGAAAGTGTGAGTGTGGTTTTTGTTTAACCTGCACCACATCATGTTGTGTTAATGCTTTCTTCTGTGTGTGTCTGGCGTTGTGTGACTACAGTGCAGCACTGTACTTTATACTACTCACACAGTTATTTAAAAAAAGGACACACTTTAGTTTCTATGTCCTGTAATCTCTTCCATGAATTTATAGTTCTATGCAGTACTTCTGCATCTGTTATCAGAGCTGTTTCACACTGTAGGAATGTTTCTCCTTCAGTTAAATCTGTCAGTCTGAAGGCAGAACGACATAAGTGTGGATAAATCTGCAGTGTCTGAACTTCCCACTGTGTTCACTTTGACTTAATCACTTCATTAATGAAAATAAGGCCGCTACAAAACACGCCTCGACTGCTTTTTTCCGCTTTCATTTTAGGAAAAATATTAAGCTATGACTCAACATTTACGACCTAAGATACACTAGATTTCAAACTGACATAGCGTGGAGTTTATGCAGTCATATAAACAACATATTATTTATTTCTATCATCACTGGATAAAGTGGATAAACTCGCACCATCTGCCTCTGGCTGCATATTTGTGATTTGCTCAGTATTCACACCTACATCACTGTGATAGACACACAGCCTTTCCCAGTTGTGTATGTGCCATGCGTTGTGCTCATTGCTTCAATGATGAAACAAAGCTATGATTGTTATGACTTACACCTGTGTATTTCCTGCTATGGAAAGTTCAGATGTTCACTGTGACAAAGGTATTTGATGGCTAAAAGGAAGGAACAAGGAAAGAAGGCAAGAAAAATGAACCTAACAAGAGACTCACAGAGCTGTCAATCACCACAGTCACACCTCTGAAAAGAAGTTTGATCAACTAAATCACTATGTGTGTCCAAAAGCACAAATCTCAGATCTGAAGAAACTCAAATTTCTTGGCACAGTTTGAGGATAATTTGAAAACAGGACGTTTATCTGTTCTCCATAATAATGTGTTCAGTTTTCCTGAGTCTTTCAAATTCCTGTGCAGTCATATAAACACATAAGTCTTCTCACAACCTCAAGTGCAAGTGTAAACTGATCCACCTTCAAAATAAGCAGGGAATGAGGAACACAGTAATTAAGATGCTGCATAAAGCATCCTTAATTCCTGGTGACACATATGTGGTAAGGATATTAATATTGTTCGTCTGTGTGTGTGTTTTGTGTGTCACACCAGTTCAGCCCAGCACCTCACAACTCCTCAGGGGGGGTTGACTTTGACTGCTCCTAATTTCAGACATCAGCTGTCATTCCAAGCACACACACGCACACACAGGCACACACTTTACACTTCATTCTCTCAAGTGCCTTGTGATATTGTGACAGAGTTGGCTGCAGCATCAGAGCCAATCGAGCATGTGTGTGTGTCTGTGTGTGTCTCTTGTTTACCTCCTCTTTTATTATAAATCATGACAATCAGGATCAGCTGCAAATAAGGCAGCAACACACACACACACACACACACACACACATGCAGGATGAAGACACAACATGCTGGTGGAATGAGGATTTCAGACACTGATACTGTTGTGTACATGTTAAGACATGCCGTGCACAATAAAACAGGACACGTTTAAATGAAAGTACACAGGCGTTACAGGTAATCTCCACCGCATCTAGTTACAAACATTTTACTCTCTGCAATAACAATTAGACTTATTGTTGTCTAACGCTGCCATAATACATTCTTCTGTTAAAATTCATGAATCTCAAAAGCCAGTTTCCTCTGTGTGTAAAGTAAAACTAGTCTTGGCACATCCCAACTGTTGTTCTCATTAAAAATCTGTTTAATCTGCAGATTACAAAATATCACTATTGTGCATTTGTCATGTTTCAGTAGCCTTATACTGTAGGTAATTTCCCAGGAACAAAAAAGACTGCTGTGATGCTTGAGGATCAAGTGTGAGCTCTCTCCCAAGACTGAATACATTTTCAGGGTGTGAACATTTTTGGGCTGAGAATCAGGTTTTGCAGCAACTTTTGGCCAGTGCCTGCCTGCACCCAGGAAAAGCCACGATTCAGGGTGGTCAAGCTTTTTTTTTGCATCAGTTGCATTTATATTTATATTTTTCCTAAACATAGTTTTATGTCTTACTTCATTTTGAGAATTTACTTTTTAGATTTTGAGAGAGAATAATTTTTTAAATCCCAGTTTCCCCAAGCACATAAACAGGTGCTCCAAGCACTAGTTTAGGAGTTTACAACTTAAATGTGCACGTGTTTGTGTGTTTCCAGAGGGCCAAGGTGCAGTTCTTCAGTTGTCCTCTAGGTAGCAGACTGAGCTGTGCATCTATTTTTAGCTCAGCCTCAGCTGGAGGATGAGATATTTATAGCCTGTGATCTGCTCACTGTTGCACTGCTTTGGCTCAAATATATACACACATGGAGTTACTGTAGTTGTTAGGATTCTACTGTTTTAGTTTGGGACATATCCCCAAACAACTTACCTTAAGCTAAACTACTCCAGGTAAATGTCTATCATCAACCCTAACCCCAGTCCAAAGCTAATCCTGACCTTAACCTTAGAACCAAGGCACAACCTTGAAATAACCCTTTGAATGTGTGGAGACCTGCCAAAATGCCTAAAGCCACAGTTTGTCCACACAAACACAGAAAGACACGCACACATGCACACACGTGCACGTGCATCTCAAATACTCGCACACTGAGACCAAGACTAATTAACAAACACACACTCAGACATGCAGTTATTCAGAGGAGATTACATGCCTGAAGGAGTTCTTCGGCATCAAACTGCTGTTGATACAAAAATAGTTTGCTGACATAAGCATTAATGAGCACGACACAACGCTGGTCTTTCTACAGTTGTGAGGACACACATTGACATAATGCGTTCTCAAGCCCAGGGGTAGGCAACCGTGGACCTACAGAGCCGCAGCCCTGCTTGTTTTCCAGCCAACCGTGCACTTACAGCTTCTGATTGGCTGATTCTGACCAGTGAGAAGGGCTCTGTAGGACCAGGGTTGTCTACCCCTTCCCTAGCCCCTTATGCTAATCTTTACCATTATAACTACATGTCTAACCCTAACCATGCTATTCAACTTAAATTTATCCACACAAACATAGAAAGACATGCACAGGCACATGCACACAAACACTCACACCGTGAAGATGTTTGTGGAGATTATTTGCATAAGATATTCATACAATAAATCTAATCTTCACACTCATGCACGCGTTTGTTCATTAGGTGCCACTCACTTAAGCCCCCAAACCAGTTCCCCAGTTCACACTCCAGTGCGTGCTGTAGCTGGCTAATGCTCCCTGCGGAGGCGCTCGGCACACACACACACACTCATCTGCTGCGATTCCACAGGCAACTCCAGCCTTAAACACATCGGACCAAATACAGTACACTGAGCAGACATGACGCTGGAGCTGTGGTCAGGATGGTGTGCATGCTACACTGAGGTTCTAACCATTACAAGGCCAAAACACATCTGTTAGACCAAAACATAAATCTCTATGTTTAAATATGGTTTAGTAGGATTTCAGTGCTTTATCTGATGAGAAAGCTGCCACATCCACATCCATTTGTAAACTACTATGTTATAATTACTGAAGAAGAAGACAAGCTTTAGTTGAACCTACTAAAGCTTCTCTGAAGCCCCCTCTACAGCCTGGGCAGCTCAGGTCAGGGGGGAAAGAACTTATACTGCCATATGGGATAGAGCAGCCTAATGAGATGAAAGAGAATGTTAAAGGAATACTGATGTTGCGTTTTCAAGGAGCAAACCTCTGAAAACGACAGCTTCTGAGTGATGGCACAGTTGCTTGTTTTCCTTTAGATCTGCAAAGGAACCAAATGAATCATTGACTGATCTCTCAATGCAACGGAGAAAAGTTTTGTCACAAATATGCAGCTGAAGAGACAGAGAGCAAGGTTCTGGTTTCAATGGTTTCAGCATCACATCAAGAACAGTATGTAAAGCATTACCCTCCTACTAATATGCTACTCACTACAGCAGAATGCAAATAACCACAAGAGATGAACATGTTCTCCCAGACTGCAGGAACATAAAGACACACAAAATTTATGTTTCTTTCATTGTTCTCGACACTGATCTCGGGCCACAAACGGCAGCATTAAATCAATGTAGTGCACCGAGCGACGAATCACACAGCCTTCCCAGAGGAGTGCAGTCACTCACCTCGAACTTGCACTTGCACTTTTGGTGTGAAAGCAGGTTCACGCAAAAGCCTGAGTTGAGAGGTGGTGGTTAAGCACACATAAACTCATCAGTTCATAAACAAAAGGCAAGAAGAAAGTGTTAACGGATGTCAATATGTAGTTTTCAATGCATTCAATCAGCTTTGGGAATGTTTTATACTGCCCCCCCCCTCCATTTGTCTCTTTTTGTTATTACTATTTGTCATTTTGTGTGTTGTCTCTCTACTTTCTCTGTTTAGCATTTCTTTGCTCTCCTCTTTATCAATATCATAAATAAAGTCAGCCTAACAACAAATAAAACTGATAATAACTACAACAAGAACACCTCTGAGTATAAAGACATATTTGCTGCTGAGCTGCCTTCGTTTCTGCTCTTAAAGTCAGAATGACTGAGGCAGGGTCACAATAATGGCAATTTAATAATAATTCCTTATAAGCTGTGCTGAAAAATAAGACGGGCAGAAGAATGACTGTGATGTTGGACCGCTGAATCAATCCCATAAATAAAAAGTGTTTAGGACGAGATTTGAACAAAGCCAATAAACGGGGACATGGGAGGGAAACAAACAAACATGTTCAATTAGCTGCAGATGATGTAGCGACAGCTGCTGTGCAAAGAGTCTGATCAGTCTGGGGAACAGGCCTGGTCCCGCTGCAGAGTCCGGAACCTGTGAGGACCTCTGTTTAATTTGCAAACATGTTCATGTTGGAAGAATATTCCAGATCTAGATTCCACAGTGAGTAAACCGCTCAGCTGTCAGACACTTATCAGGTGTCTGTGTTTGCATCCAGATGTTCTCATCCAGTGTGGGATCCAAGCTAGGAACCAGGAAAAATGTGTGAATGTTATTTTTATAGGCTGCGTTTTATACAGATTTGATGAAGGGAATCTTAAGTAACCAGTCTGCAGGATAAAATTATAGCTTTTAGACACCCAGGTCACATATAACCACTGCTTTCACATGAATTCAGACTGGTTTCAGTGAAACCTGCTTTACAGTGAGACCTAGCTAGAAAAGTTATGCAAGCTAGTATCTAAAATAATTTTTCATCAAATGTGGTTTTAGTTTAGTTTTTACAAATCCATGTAAACTGAAAAGGTTTCTAGAGCAGTTTTCAGCTTTTTGACTTTATTTTTGGATACCAATGGGTATCTGAGGAATTAGGTACTGATACAGGAACACTTCAGTTTATCTGAAACATTTCAAATCACTAATACATTTTTTTGTTTTCATTGAACAGCAATGGTGCAGTGTTAAATTTGTGAGATTCCCTTTCACAGTTTTCTTATTATTTAATATACTTTGGATCTTTAAAACATGTTGCAACGCCCAGTTTTCAGTATTTTCTTACCTTTTATGTGCTGTGCATTTTTACAGTAACCAGTATAGAGTTCCAAGTATCACAATTCCCTATCTAGAACATAGAAGGTAAAATATGCAGGTGGTCGGGAACTCGTATAATAACCAGTTATAGTTAGTTTAAAGGAGCGTACTTCTGTATCTCTTAAATCGTCTTTGTAATGTTTTATGGCTGAACTGTGTACTGTAGTCACTGTTCCTGGAAGAGGCAAGTTTTTCCACAGAGACATTAAATTACACTTTATTTCTATTGTAAATGACCAACTGATAAGTAAAAAAAAGCTTCACAGCCAGTGCAAACAAGCACTTTTTTGCTTGGGAAAGGTCAAGAGTTCCCAGAATGACACCTAATGACAGCTACCTACAGTTTGGAGCTTTGTGCAGCCATATTATACTTTTAAATGACCTTTTGGATTTTGTACTTGACACATGGACACTGAGCAGGTTTCTGTTTAGTTTTATTGAAGCCACAGAGGAAACTTCCATCTGCTGTGTGAACGTGTTTCAACAACATAACCATGACAACACGACAACAACTTCATGCTTCATCTTAGGTCACGTAGCTCTGCTGCATCAAATAAGTTAAAAACAGTAACAAAAAAAAAGCTGCTACAACTGTTACAAAACAATAAATTACAAACAGAAACTGTACAAAGTGTAAAAACTGATCATCAGCGGGTTAAACATGTTAAAAAATAGAATAAAATCACAGGTAAACTGAACAATATGAAGAGAATGTGCAGGATTGAGTTCAGCTCTATTTACAGGCACTAATACTGACAATGGTAAAGATGGAGGCACTTGTTCCAGATACACAGTGAACTACACACACTCACTCAAAAAAACACAACCAAGCCAGGTCTCCTGCTCCCTCATGTGGCGGAGTAATGAATAACAAACAGCTTCTTTTGGGTAATAAACACAATCTGTTAGAACACCACCACATGTTAGAGGGTGATGTGGCTCTGTGTCATTTTCAGGAGTGTGTGACATAATGAGTGTTTTGTTTTTACAGTATCTACATGTTTGGTCAAGTTTTCTAGTAGAATAATAAAATAACATTAAATAAAAGGACATTAAACACCTTCATGTTTGTTCTCATTTGTTATTAACAGGGAATTAAACTGATTCCATTACCTGTTGTAACAACATCCTTTCACTCTAACTTCACCTCTGAAGATTGGTTGGGGGATTTTATTCTTTTTCCTTCATCTTACCAACCTTGAGGACATTTGGTATTTGGGTATTTAAGCAGCATCTCTCTCTCTCTCTCTCTCTCACACACACTCTCTCTCTCTCTGTGTCCCTCCTGCTGCTCTGCTCCGTCCTGACATTCAGGCTGATGGGAACAGCTAAGCTCCAGCTGAGCAGCCCTGAATCCCGGCCTCCCTCTCCCTCCTTCACATCCACTGCAGCTGATACAGCACAATCCAGCAAAGAAATATAAATCTTAATTTTCTTCTAAAAACTTTCTCAAGTAACATGGTCTTCTGAGGAATGTCATAAAGACAGTGAAACCAAACATTTTAAGCTAATGCTATTAGCTGGTTACCAATCTATCAGACACAAAGCAACATCATGATTCATTAAAAGTCCAATGCTCAGTCTCCTTTTGGCTTTTCTGTCCTGTGTCGTCTCCACCAATTGCTCAGTAAAACATCCTTACGTCTTTAATTTCCTCTCTAATTCTTTCACTTCTTCCCCGCACGAATTCCTTCCTCTCTCTTTACATCTCCAACGCCTCCTCTCGCTGCTCTCTACTCGGCCCCAGAGACATTTTACATTTACATCACATTACACAGTCTGAGATGATGAGAGTGCTGTGTACCTGTCGATCTCAATCCAGTGCTGTTCCTGCCTGTAGGTGAGGAGGAGGAGACTCGAAACACACACACACCCACACACACAGCATCACACAGTCACCTGCCAGCCCAATTTTATATCAAGCTGATGCACACACAAGCATTTCGCTCAGTGTTGTAGTGTTAGTTAGGTCCTGCTAACAAGAACATGTAGTTTGTCATTTACAATCCAGTGTGCTTCTCTCTCACTGAGTTTTTTAAGATTGTCCTTCAGCCTTAAAACCCAAGGTAAAAATGGTGCCTCTGCAGGCACAAACCCTACGTAAGTCAGTCTCCGAGCAAGACACTGACACCAGCAAGCTCACGAGCTGCCACTTGCTTCATTTTCCCCCAGTGGGCAACATACTGTAAGTTAACACTTGTAAAGTTCACGGATTCTGTGCAGCAAAAGCAGCAGAAGCTTAAAACAAATCATCATCACTGAATGATCACAGGTTTCAGTATCCATACTGAGACGTCACATACACAACAGTACAAATCTATCAGTGTCTTCTGTTGGATGTGTTTCAGCTGCTTTCTGACAGTTTTTCACTATTGTACCATCAAGTAATTTTTGTACATTTAGCTAGAGCATGGAGACAGCATTGCAGTGAGATGGCACTGGTTAAAAAAACATGTGTACAAGCCCCCATCAATCCAGGGAGCACTTCTGAAAAAACAAATTACAACTTTTCTAATTTATCTATGTTAATGCAGAAACGGTATAAGAAAAGGTCTTAATTATACAAAAATGTAATTATTCCTTGCAAGTAGATGTAGATAGATAATGTAGATAATAATTTAGATACATTTACTGCACAGATTCCAGTTGTAGAACTGAAACCAAAGATATTTGGCCAGTTTAGTGCTCACACACTGAATAACTGAGGATTATTTAATGGCTCTGGTGTCCTGAAAAAGACATTAGAGAACAATACATCATGCTTTTGCCTCATGAGCTTTGAGAAGCAGACACAGCTTAATTAAAAGATACTGCTTTAAGCCTTCTGAGGATAATATTAGTCAAACGGTGATCATATCATACATGATCATACTGTATACGCTGCTCTTTCCATCCAGTCTATTCTTCCCTCCATCCTTTCTTTCTAGCCGTGGGGCTAGAAGCTTCCAGGTGGTTTCATTCCCATAGGCATGAATGCGAGGTAGTTGGAGGGTACGTAGCCTTTCTGCCCACCTCTCACCTGCACCAGGCTCCATTCAGGGTTCCCCCTCTTATCGTGGGGCTCCAGTACACGAACTGGCTCGCCAGCACGCACAGAAACCTCATGGTTTCCTCTCGCAGTGAAGTCATAGGCTGCCAACACCTGAAAGAAAACATGCTTAGTTATAAAGAGAAGTCAAAGTCTAAATTACTAATAGCTAAGGCAACATTCTTCAGTCTCTACTGTAGTTTAGGCTGAATACAAATGTTAGCATGTGCTTAGCAATACCTGATATAGAAATAACAACAACTGGTATCTCAGGTATCAACTGGTTCTGTGAAGCCTGGGTTTTCCTGGAGGGTACGTATGTGAAAGAGGCAGATTTAAAACCCCGATTAAAAGTGATCCAGCTTTGTGATCCCAGAAAACTTCACATGTCAAACCCACTGCCCAACAACTTTAGCATTTTAAGTTAATGAGACATGCTTACGTTGAGCATTTAAGCGTCTAATGTTAGCACTGAGTACAGCTGGCAGATGGACACACACTACTGTAAAAGTCAATTTTTCATTAATAAATTAAATAAATTCATTTAACTTGTAGATTTAGCAGCATCTTCTAGTGAACTTATGCTTGATGTCACTAAAAGACAGTAAGGACTGGATGGTACATACACAGGTGTTGCCCCGAGCATTCAGTAAATAATGGTTTAAGTTACAGTTTACACACTAATGTACAACATTCACAACACAGCCTCAGGAAATGAGCAAGCATGAGGGAATACACACAGGTACTAATGTGGACGCACACACACAACCACAGATCGTTGTAATATTCTCTGAAAAGGTTAAGCCCACTAGTTATGTCTTGACAAACCTAATTTCATCACCACTCTGATACATGTACACACTCACAGAACGAGAGCTTCCTAACGAGCCTGGTGTTGCTATGACAGAGCGACCCAGCAGCTTATCGCCGAGTTTAGCTGGCTGCTTGGTGTCATTAACAAACCCTTCACCTCATCTCACCTCTCAGCTACGACATTAGCTCTACCCTGACGCTCTACGCCAATTAGCATTTAATTAGGATTCTGCCTAAGAGAGACGGGGGAGAGAAAATAAAGAAAAAGGAAAAGTGACCATAGCTATCAGCAGACAACTGATGCATGTTGCTGAAGTGAAGCAGATATTTTCTGTTGCAAAATTTTTGATGGAAATAAAAAGAGCTGAACAGGCGTTTAGCGCCTCTTTGTGTTGGTATGTGGCAATGACAACGTGGTAAGAAACTGACTGAGATTGTCTACAGAAGGCAGCTAAAGCAGGGACTCACTCATAACATTTGTTCTTCAATGATTTTGCACAGACCTGAATGTTTACTACAGCCAAAAGTGTCTAATAATGCTCTTGAGAAAATGATGATGTAACTATATTAGACAGGCATGTGCAGAATCAGGGAGGCACCGGGGGGCCAAGCCCCTACGCTGTGCCCCCTCACCACAACATTGTTTTTTAACCAAACTGGGGTCAGATTACGTCTAAATGCTACACAAATTAAATGCTAAATCAGCTCATTTGTCTCCAAGATCGTCTTGGAAGATCTGAGAACTCATCAAAAACATCAAGACCCACAAAATAACGAGTTCTACACATCTTTGTAACCGTATGTAGAAACTCAACATGTTATTATGATCCTGTTCTCATTTATCTCATCTTAACAATAAATCTGTTATAACATAACTTTATCTGCTGTTAACTTAAGAAACATTTGTTGTTATAATAACACACAACAGTTAACTACACTACGTAAAGATACAGCCTTGAAACAAAGCTCTCATACGAGCTTTCATACGTGTATGTAAAGTCTGTGTTTTGAAAAATAATCTAATGTGTTTATTTAATATTAATGTTTTTCAATGAACCACAGTTGCCTGAATCCCTCATTTCTATTTTCCTCAGCCACTGACCAGAGAACAATACCGTCAATCTCTGCAGTGGAAAACGGCAGCATGCAGGGTGTGTATGTTTTGTATACGAGCAGACTCAGGGTCATGGGGGATGAATGTGGGGAGGAGGGGGTGTGAGAACGGCCTGCATAAGGTCACTGCAGCAATCCCTCACTAACAGGCTGTGTGGATGCGTATCACACATACATGCAGTACAAGTACACACGTTCACATACCTGATATCTAATACAATCTCTCTTATTCATGAACTAGCCTAACCTCCCCACCCCCTAACCCCTCATGTACACCGTGCTGCAAATGTCAATCAGTCTCACAACATGCACACAGGCTCTATGTCAGCCTGCAGAGCTGCACCGCATAAATTAACTCTGAACCCTTCACAGAGTAACCTATTTACAAGGTTAAACAGCTCATTACGGACCTTTCCATTAATAACACACACATGCATACACTCCAGGATTCCCTCTTACAGATACTGACACACACATATAAATGCACTTGTCCATGGATTCACTTTTCCTTGCACACACAAACTGTGCGACATATTTTTGCTTCTACTGCAGAATCAGCCACCTCTTCAGACACACTGTCTGTTTAACTTACAACATTAACACACACTCACAGTTTGGAGCCTGATATCAGATCATTTAAATCCACATCAGCAGGCTGATGTCAGGTCAGGTTTGTCTGGTCAGTCAAATTCCCAGGTATTCAAATATACAAAGTGAATCTCTGTACAAACAAGTAGCACCTCAGCTGCCTAGCAATACTAAAGAGGCCTAAGATTAGCTAGTTGATGCATTAGTTAAGACGTCATAATATCTTATTCCACATAATATTTGCATGGTGCTTATACAGTATGAGATAGACAGATACTTTATTCATCCCCATGGGGAAATTCACATCACGGAGCTGCTGGAAAGGCTGCCACTCGTGGCGGCGCCAGAAGTTGTTGAAGAAATATGGTTCTTCAAGTGCTTTCAATCAAAAGCGCTTTAAAAGAATCACTTCCTACTTCACTAATATGCAAATTTATTCAGAAAATTGCTCCAACATGTAATCAGACCTTCTACACACTAGAGGGAACCTGTGCTGTCAGTGTGAAGTCTCTATCATATACAGTGGCTTTGAAAAGTGTTAATAAAACAAAAAAACAATCAAAATAATCAATATATTATATTAGATTGAAACAGTATAGGCAGAAGCCAAACCAGTATTTAGACCTTTTACTTTTTTCACACTTTATTGGATTATAGATCTATTTTAAACGGATAAAAAGTGAAGGTGTCTGAACATTTAGAGATGTAATTTCTATTTTTAGCTTGTTGAAAGGAACAGGAGACTGTCAATCACCTGAAAGAAAGGCTGGCTCACTGTTGTTAGTGGCCTGCTCTCCGGGGTGTAGGAGTGTCTTCTGATTCCTGTCACACCCTCTTGCAGGATCGGATGTGGCGACGGGGGTGGGTCGTGTGTTGCCTGATGATAGCGAATCAGCTTTGAGGATGGCACGTAGCCTCTTCTGCCTGCGTGTAATATACACATATTAAGTCATAAAGTGTCCATGTAAAGAGTAAAAAAACAATGGAACTGTGTTACATACACAGACAGTAATTTAGCCAGCCTGCACCTAATATTTCAAACATGAACAAGCTTTAAATTATTTTTATTTTTTTTAAATCCCAATTTTACAGTTTTTCACTTCAGTTCTATTTTCATAAAATACACTACAACAAAAACACTATGAGCTAACAGCCAGTGGTTGCTAGTTCTCTAAGAGCTGGTTCATGGTAATAACAGCAATGAACCAAAAGATGGCACCACTGAGCTGCATTTAGTAAATGCTACAGTATATTGGAATCACTAGTAACTATACATGAATCAACACCATTGTTGCCAAGAGTGCAACTTAATGATTCCCATCTTATCTGTTTTCATTATAAGTTATTGTCTTCTACCTCCTGCATCAACCAGCCATCTCCTCTTGTCTCCGCGGGTGTCTGATTCGCTGATGATGGCCACCAGCTCCCCTTTGGCCAAGTTCAGGTCCAGGTCTCGGCTGCCCACAACCGCCCCCATCACCTGGTAGATCTTTTCAGAGCCGTGCTTATCTGTTAGCTGCTTTAGACGGCGCTGAGAGGATGGGCTCAGAGGCTGATAAAAAAAAAACACACAAGGCAGAAGAGAAGACAGTTAAATGTAGTTTAAAATGAATGTCTTAAATGTGACATAGGTCTTGTCAGAAAGGAAAAGGGCCAGTGTAGTATCACATAATAAAGTAATAAATGGGTCACTGGTACCAAAATGTGCAACAGAGGACGTGTTGGGCTGATGATCAATGTAACAAACTTGTACAGGTTAAGTCAAGTTTACTTCATTATGTATGTTGAATTCTGATTCTAAAACAAAGCAAAGCTGAAAATCAAACTTAAGAGATGTGTTTAGGATAACATGCGAACGTATGGGGATTACATCACCTCCTAATCACAGCGTGAGCTTATTCGTCACACCCCAAACTGGACGTTGACCTGTTCAAGTTGAAATTTGAGAAGATTTCGCTGAGAGCTGAGACTGAGGGCTTTCACTTTTGTACCTTAAATACTCTCTGAATTAACTCTTTTGTTAAAATTTGGTGCGATATTTAGTGAGATTTCGTTTGGCAGGCCGACTAAAGTCTTACTCAAAATGATAACTTGGCAAAACATTAATTGTTTCCTCTCACTGAATATGGGAGTTTACTGCAAAGCGATAAAGAAAGTTAGACACCAACTTCAGGATCTCATTGTAAGTGAACAATTAATGATGACACATGAATGACGTAAAGCTGCAGATATTAATTTCAATGACTTGGCAAATTATCACCTCTAGGAACATGCTCAAATCAAATCAAAGGATAAATTATATGCTCAAACACTACACAACATGGCTGTGCCACCTGCTCCTTCGGTAGGATATTTATAAATGTTGCCTGGCAGGTTTAATGAATGTGGTTCAAGACAATTGAAAAGTAGCAGAGACGAAAAAACAAGCAGCACTGACACAGCTTAAACAAAGGTCTTTGTTTGAGTAGATTACATACAAAATATTATACTTATTAACAGATCTATGGGTAATTGTTGATTGCTGGTGGTGTAATGGTCCATCATTGGTTGCTTCTATGGGGACCACAAATGTCTTAGTTAATCTTAGCCTAAGGCGTCAACGTTACCATCATTGCTAAAGCTAGTCTGACGGTGACGGAGGCCGATTTTTATCTAAAAAGACAGGATGTTTAAGGCAACTATGACGCAGTTAGTAGGGCAATTGCCTATAAACCCCAGTGTCTGTGGTACAACTCCCGGTCCCCCGACTGCTGGCCACATGCCCATGAACAAGACACTCAACCCTGAACCCCTTAGATGCAGCTTCCTGTCTACAGGAATTTCCGCAAGGGGATTTTTAAAGTATTTATTATTATTATTAGAACACCCTCTGTTTTATCAGATCTGGCAGTTTATATGCAGATATTATAGATATATAGATAGATATAAATAAAGACAACGTCAGCTGCATTTACCTGCCCACACTGCAGTATTTTAAGTCTATTGTCATACAGCACATAGTCATCTCCTATTTTTGTTGTGGAACTTTCAGTGTTGTGTAAGTGTCTTGTTCTGTGTTGATGCAAGTTCAAATTACTTGTTGTTCCCATTGCACCTGTATGACTGAGATCAGGTGTCCAATGACAGCACTTTCTGCAGACTGTTGTTTTAGTGTCTCATGACATTCTGACTCTTGGACGTATGGATTATAAAATTATACTTCAGTCTTATGAGGTTAATTAAGTAAATTAATTGTTCCAGCAAAACACAATGTGACACAACAGCCCTATCTCAACTCCAACCTGGATGAAAGGTGCATTGAGTGTTGCCTCCACACTTCGACACAAAGTCTCCAACTTCCTCGCTTCTTCTAACACTGCAGACTCTGCCCACCCCCAGAATGCACCGGAGTCTAAAGAGCTTTGAGGAAGCTGAAGAGGAGAGAGATGGAAAAATAGAAAAACACCGAGACGATAAACAACATATACGTTTTTAAAGCCATGAATGTTTTAAAGTTGACTGAATGTTGTACTTGAAATCAGCTAGCTCATGTTTTTATACTGTTTTGATCACTGACTAGTCATAAGGTGCATGTAATATACTTCTCCACCTCACTAAAACTGAACACCCAGCTAACATTTCACACTCACTGCAGCATATTGTACCTGCTGTGCAAAACTCTGGAACAGTTGTTCCATGTCTGAGGCAAGGTCTCTGTGCAGACAGCTAAATGTCCCCAGCATGCTCCAGATCATCTGCAGAGCAAAACCATTAAACTGAGGAAGCTCATTAAGGAGCAACGTGTTGATTGTCCTGAGAAGAGATGAAGAAAAAGAGAGAGAGAAGAAAAGGATTACTTTAAGTTAATGTAAGTGAAAACCAACATTTGTATACAACTGTGACACCACTGGAAAAAAAAAACAGAATCCAATATTGGATTAAATGATTTTATTAGATGTTCTCTGCAAACTAAAATTCAATTTTAATAAAAATCTAATGTGTGTTGATCCATAAAAAGAGGCTGTAAAAATAAAAAGAGTCAGGTTTTGCTCTGACTGGACTTCATGGAAGAATACTGTTTGGCTAAAGTAGCTTGTTCTTAATATTATAAGTTGTGGGGTTTGATAAGGGTGTGTGTGTAATATACTCTGGCATCAGTCAACACATTTACACTTACAATCCGCAATAATAAATTCATCCCTTTCTATACATTTGGCTTATTATTTTGTGATGGTTTAAAACCATAAAACTGTATAAAAATAGTTCCATTTAATTTAAGTGGAAGCCACATGCAATAAACATTCAAAAGCATTAAATAGTTAATTACATCATAACATGGCTCAAAATGAAAAAACTGTTTCACATACAAATCTGATGATCCTACACCTCACTGCTTAAAGTCCAATCAGCATTTTTAGTTACTTTTATATACTCTGATAGCTGGTTAGAGATAACTAGGATGGATTCTGTGTCCTTGTCCTTCATTATGAACAGATGTAACCTCTCTTTCTCTTTCTGTTGACTGACATAACCCTCAATTATGTGACTGAGTTTTCCAACCACAAGTTCAGCCTCTAATTTTAAAAAATGATCTCTCTCTCTGTCGACCTGTATGTGTTGGCCACAGCCTGTTCGTCGTAGCTCAGATTGGATTTGGCTTCTACCAATTCATAGTCCAGCAGCTTGTCCAGCCTCTTTCTAATCAGGTTTCTCGGGCCCACCAGGAGGTCACGGAGGGCACACAGAGGCTTGTGGATCAATGTCCGCATCCTCTTTTCCTAAATGCAGATGCAGGGCAGGTAGAGTGTTTACAATTAGTATTTACACAAATTTACACATTACAATCAACATAAAGAAAAGTATATTCTCTACTTTCAGCTACATCCGTCGACTAGATGTTTTGTATTCATGTTTAGTTGTTAGACATGAACTGTAGACATGAAAACAAATTTAAACATTTGAATCTCTGCCTCAGTGGGTTTGCAGATGTTTGTTATCTCAGCCTGAGGCTGTGATGTATAGTCCAAGTCAGATGCAAGAAGGCTGGGAATTTCTTCCTAGTGATTTACAGCAATGAGAAGAGTAAAGTCACAAGAAGAACAGGCTATATTTCCTTTGAAAGAGGGACTATGAGGACCAAATAAACAGTTTAAACTTAACACTGAAAACAAAAAGTTTACTTAATTAGGTTTTGTTTTACTGCAGTACTGAAAAGAAACCGTCTACTTCTTCCACCACTGGTATCTGGATGAGAATGTCTGGTAAACTCACAAATGTAGGGAGGATCCACTGTCTCAGAGCAGTGGTGATCTCCTTGAAGCAAATAGGTGCCTTCTCTCCATCCATGTCAAAGTCAAACTCCTCTGTTTTGCAGGCCAGGAACATCTGTGGAGGAACAAGGAAGAACAGGTCTGTCGAACCCTGCTGAATTATCTGACTTACATTAGGCTCATTTTGATTAATGACCACTTGTGTTTTCTTTTGTTTTCAAAGTCGAATTGGTTACCAAATTTGGTTGTCCAAATTAGGGATGTTAAGAAATGTTGCTTATGCTGCAGCCAGAGTTTTGACTGGAATTAGCAAGAGAGATCATATTTCACCTACATTAGCTTCTCTCCATTGGCTC
>JAUMHL010000002.1:22098040-22130729 GCA_032362345.1 Sandelia bainsii | reverse complement strand
TGTAAAGTGCCTTGAGATGATCTTTGTTATGATTTGGCGCTATACAAATAAAGATGAATTGAATTGAATTGAATTATGCATATATTAGAAATCCAAGAAAGAAGATAACTGGCCTGACCTCATTTTAGAAAATAAATCTGAAAATGGAGGGAGATACAGCACTGATGCTTGTAGGCTGTGAACATAAATAGGAAAAAAACTGTTTCCATAGAAGATAATTTAAGGATGGAAACTCATGTGTTTGACCTCAAGGACTTGAGGAAGGGATGAGTTTACATAGTTTACACTGTTACACAGTTGTCATACATTGTGTTCAGTATGTTAATGATTACTGTTACATTCAGTTTCGTTTGAGCAACGTGTTTAAGTGATCAGACATAATGCTATGCAGGAGAGTTGGGGACACTTGCAATGAATCGCTACGACGTGCAACTGGTTGGAGGACGGCAGCAGAGGAAGGTGACATAGCCCAACCAGTCATGTATCATTACATTACGTTATCCAGACCCTAGTCTTACTCCAACTCTATCCAGTAGCTTCTTCCTACTTCCGAGCTGCACGTCGTAGCGATTCTAGTCTCAGTTTCTCCTCCAGCTTCACGTCACTCACGTGTTGCTGCAGGAAACTCAATCCGTGACCATAATCCTTTATGCTCATGTCGTACCTCACATGTAGTACCTGTGTTTTGAGTCCAAATCATATCTTAAATGTGATAAACTAGCAAAAGCACATCACCAGTAATGTTCCTCACAGCCTACCTCGAGGTGCTGCAGGTATGTCTCCACATTCTCAAGAAGCTCCAGGATCCCGTGCTCCAGAACGTTAAAAAAACCTTCAAGGGCATCAAACTCCTCATCAACCAGCTACAACAGAACATACAGGGAGACACATTATAAAATGTAGGCTCCCCTACAACCCATTCTTCTTCTGAGCTTTACCTCCTAACTGCATGTACACAGGGGGAAGCATGGGCTTTAAACCAATGACTCTAAATGCCAGGTGAATGCAGAGCTTTGCAGAGCTTAAACATAAGATTCCTTTGTATCAGATGTATATGCAATCAAACTCAAGTATAAAGGTCAAAGTACACTCATGGATATGTCTCTTTGATCAGACTTTAATTTTTTTTTACTGGACTGACGTGTGTAACCAACTGGTAGCAAAGTGTAGGAGGCCGGACAAACAGCAGGTTCAGTAACAGGTCATATCATATCTTCTCTCTGCACCCAAGGTTACTTATTAACTACTGCATTAAACTGGAGAGAGTGTGCATACTAGAAGATTATTTTTATAGCACAGAGGAAGTAAACTGTAGGTACAAGCACTGTGAAACTAAGAGCTTCCTTTCTCAAAAAAACCGTTTTTTTGAGATAGCCATGACCTGGATGACTGAGAATCTTCACAGATAAGAGCTTCCTTCTTTGCTTCTTAAGAGGGTCTTCTCTCTAATTCTAATTGTAACAGTGCAACATTACTGATCAGAGTCAGTTACAAAACTGCATCCTGGAGCTGGCCTGTATGCTGATATTTAAACTAGGGCCACTATAGCCCTATCCTACCTTAGGTGCCATTCCAGTCTCATGTTTGATTTGCTGGCTGAGCCTCGCCGTCTTCTTTGCGATGCTGTGGGTGTTGAGGCGGTTGATCTTGTCCTTGATGGTTAGAGTTTCTGTCTTCTTGTATTTGTCAGCTACAATTAAAACATGAGAGGCCATTAATCTGGAGTACTGCACCAGTCCTCCCATTTACTCCCACTGACTCAGAGCAATACATTCACGGTGCTTTTTCTACCCACATAGCTTCATAGAATCAGTACTGCCTTGCTCTACCTCGTGTGCTACATAGGAAATTAAATGCCTGTATCATAAAGCAACATATGACGGAAGGAATATCACTATATTCTGCTATCACATTATATGATAATAATGGTCATTAGTGCTGGGCGGTATACCGGTTCATACCGAAAACCAGTTTTTATTTTTGTTATGATATGGATTTTTCTTATACCGCAATACTGGTTTAAATAGCCTAAACAACATTCGGAGTGTAGCGCGGCGGGAAACTGTTTATGGGGGGACCGTTTTCACTGCTACACCGCTAAACACGCATGTAAACGAATACCTGTGTTAGTGGAGATAATCGGAGATGAGCGGTGAAAATGGACAGAGAACGTTCAGAAACTGAAGCCGTAGCAGACGATGAAGTTGAACATGACACAGAAGGACTTTTGCTGAAAAAGGAGCCGTGTCTGTTGTTTGGAGATACTTTGGTTTTAAAAGCTCTGACGTGGACCAAACAACTATTTGCTGCAAATGCTGATGAGCCAAAGTTGCCACCTGCGTGTGTTGCACGTGTCTGTGTTCGCGCATCGGTGCGGATACAGAGGATCCCGCTGTGCGCGATTCAGAGAGCAGAGAACTGTAAACACACGATCATGTAGACACAGAAATGACATGTAGTCGGGTAAATAATAACATTAAGGCTGTTAAGTTAGTTTAATAAAATGACAATGTATAGACCTGTTCTATGGGAATGCTAACCTGAAATGACTTCTGTTGTGATCTGGTGCTGTTCTCTCAATCAGTGGAAAATCTGATTATGAACACCCACTCATGCATGGGGAAAAAATACCGTTGAATACCGTGAAACCGTCATAATTTGGAAAAATACCGTGATATCGAATTTTGGTCATACCGCCCAGCTCTAATGGTCATGATGGTAAATGTGTCTCACCGACTTCTCTGAAGCGTTTGTACTCATTGATGCGACAGTTTAGGGCGATGGAGGTGTGAGCTGCCTCCTCCAGGAGCGCGTAAGCTGGGTGAGTTGGGTCTGTGTGTTTCTGGATGGTTTGCAGCAGGAGCGGGTAGCGGGCAATTCGCTGCACTGGCATCACCAGGAAGAAACTAAGAGAGGTGGCGTTTACGTCAGGCCTGGGGAGATGAGCGGAAGCAGTGAGTACACACTTTTTAGGTTTTCATATTTTTATTTACATTTTGAGCTTGATGTGTGTAAAGAAAATGATAGAAACCTACGCTGAGGCCTTGATGATTTTAACAATCTCATTCCAGAGTGCCTCTTTCTGTTTGTAGCTGTTCTCCACTACTGTGACATTATTGTAGTTGGCTAGGTATTCCTTATAGGCTGCCTCAATGTCTGAAGACAGGCTGAGGAATGAATTACCTGTCAAAAAAGAGCAAAATTTTAAATGCTAAAAAATAGTAACTACAGTCATATCAAATAACCTGAACCATACATTTATTTAAAAGCATGACAAATATGAAAAGTCACACAACACACAATAGAGTGTTTAAAAAAACAATACTCTATTGTTGTCTAGTTAAGTGGTGTCATAGCCGTCATGCAGATAGGCAAATTTAATCAATGGCCCTCATGCTGGGAAAGCGTTGTCATGGGAAGAGTCATGTCAACCTGGAACAATAAACATCTTTCCATTTCACTTACACATTACCCAGACCACAGTTTTTTATTTGTACCAAAGTCTGTATAAAAAAGGGTTAATTAAAGGGGAGAAGTATAGCTTTCTTCAAATGTTCTCTAATTTTCTACAAACGTTCTACAACATTTTTAGCTCCAGTAGCTTTAATTATCATCAATTTATTAAGTGCAATTCTCTTTGGGTGGTTTTTGTCCACGTTACCACCGACAGGGCTTTTTTTTCTCCTTTGACCAGAGTTGAGAGTCTTATCTATTTATACAAATAAATGTTCACGTTCATCAGTCAATTCATAGCAATAGCAGTCTGTGGAGGGTCTGCACAGTGCTCGCAGGCTTTTCATTTAAAAAGAGCACAAAGAATGTCTGGAAGTCTGGTTTGTTTGACTCTTAGACAGAATGTGGTCACACCTATTTATTTAAAGAGGTTCAGTGAGAGGTGAATGAGATAACTAACCCATCATTTTACCTCTCTAACTTTGTTGTCAGTATTGAGACATATTCTCAAGAACTGTCTCACACTTTACATTTTCAGCACATGCAAATGTAAAAAGTCCCCTTTAGAATAAACTCTTTTAGCACCTCCAGAAACCTTGCTGAGCCTGCAAACTACCCCAGATGAACTCGTTTAGGTTCTCACAAGAATGTGAAATCACGGCAGACAAGAGGCGCAAACATTTCTATTTGATTCCTGTCAACAAGTGTGATCAAAGCAACTGATCTAGAAACTTCCTGGTGGACACGCGGCTGAAGAGAATATTGCACCACTTCTTGTTGAATGTCTGTTGTCATGTGTGTCATGTTTCCAAGAACACCCCAGTCAATAAGATTAGAGTTCTGGGGATGATAAGTGAATGTAAAATTATATCACTTACAGAGATTCTCCAGGAAAAGAGGGTCTCCAGGCTTCATCTGCTTCTGGTCCAACAAGCTGAGGAGTCGACTCGACACCGTAATCACGTCCTCGATGTAGAGAAACATACTGTCCAGGTTGGCTGGAGGAGGCTAAAGTGGGCAGACAGACGGAGTGATTTAATTCACGACAAAAATACACTGTCCACTCAGGAAGGGGGCAAATACTTTTTCACAGCACTGTATTGAAATATGTAACTTATTAGGGTGCAGTTGTTAAAACAGTATAGTTGGAAAATGGTCTGTATCTAAGCTAAATGAATGCAAATATTTAGATGAAATAGGTCAGATAACCACATAGGTAAGTATATGAATAGAAAAAAACTAACTAAAATATATACTAAACGGCAAAACAGGCAACAAGATGATTTCGAAGTTGAACAGAAAACACAAAAACACTCTGAAGTCTGTAATTTGCACAGTTATCATTATTGAACAGTGTGAGCTCTTTTACTGCATTATATTCTATGTTGCATAAGTGTTTATGCATCTGCTCACTTTTTAACCAAGACAAATGCACATGCACAGCTGATGAAGAACCGTTTTGTTTAGCTCCATTTTATTCTAATGAGAGAACAGTGGGCCCGCTAACTGGTGGAAGACTGAACAATCTGCACATTGCCATAGAAAAACTACCAGCTTTTCTGTCTCACAATGGCTTCATTCATCTAAATGTATTCCATTCCTCCGTGCAGCCACCCCTCACTCTGCTGCTTCTGCAGTCTTTCTCCATCTCCATCTTACTCCTTTGTCCATACTGTTTGTTGCATTTTTCCACTTCAATATTTATTAACTATTACATCAACTGTTCATCTATTCATTACCTCTATGCATCTCTTAAGAGGTCATCATTTAGCCCCTCACTCCTTTTTATTTTCATTTCATCCTCAAGTCGCTCACCTGCAGTTCCCTCTGCCTCTGTGTGTTATTATTTTCATGCATATCCACAGCTCAGTCCTTGCAGCCCATAAAACATAATGACATCAGACTTTATGAAGCCTCATTTCATTACCGCAGTGATAATAAATGATTATTTCATTGTAATAAGCAGTACTTCAGATGTAATGAAAAGCTGAGGATAATAAACCATCAAGGAGTCTTAACAGTATCTCTGGATGCTGCACTGTAGTGTGATTAGTTTCCGTTTAAAGGAGCAATCAAAAGGCTGTCCCATGTTCATAACCATCCAAAATAAAGAGGAAAAAAGCCATTAATTTTATTTGAGGATGTTTTTCTTTTGGTGACATGACACTGAACTGGTTTTTTTTGTCACCAGGTCTTCCCCTGTTGAAGCCACTGTTTTTCTTTTCTTGACGTACAATTCCACGAACGCCTCACTGGTGCAGTACGATCTGTATACAGTACACTGCTGTTGTCATTGGCTTCAGGCTTAGTAATTTAGTGTGACACACCTTGCGCAAGGGCAATGTGCTGAGCTGGCATGAGTAGGGCTGCAACTACTATTTGTTTCATAACCAATTATTTTCTTGAGCCTGAAAACTTCCCCAAAAAGCCTTTTTAATTTCTAGCAGGTAATTGTGAATGTACGAATTTAAGTGTCTTGTTTTGCCTTTGGAGTTTTGCATCCATACCTGTAGTTTCTGCAGGCTGCTCCGGATGCTAACAGTACTAACTTGCAGCAGTCGAAGGTAATTCCTCTCAGACTGGACCAGCTCCTCTATGGCAAACACTTGTCTCTGGGCTGCTCTCTCTTTAGCCGCTGCTTTCTCCTCTTCAGATTTCCTTTTGGCCTCTTCAGCCTCCTGTGCTAATCTCTCCTCTGATATTAAGCAGTCCTCTGAGAAACTGTCCTGTGCAAAAGGTTTTGAGTTCATAGTAGAAGCGTTTGAATCTACAAGCTCTGAGGTCTCAGTCGCAGCTTCAACAACCACAGACGCTTCTGACTCCTCTTCTTTACTGAATGTCTCTGCTCCAGTTTGATCATTCATTGTGGTTCCATCCCTCTTCTCCTGGAGCTTTTCTTTCACTGGATCTTTCTTGGAGACCTTCTGTACAGCTCCAAAGGGAGCTGATGAGACTGATTTAGGAAGAACCAGTGTGAAGGAGGGTGGTTGAGGCCTCTGAGGCACCTCCATGATGAAGATCACTGTAAAAGAGAAAACTGCTTAGACACATTTACATTTTATATTCATACTTACAAACAATGTCTCATTAGAAACAGAATCTATGCCTTCTTCATAGTAATCTTTGAAATAATAAATAAGAATAAAGTATATTCACAGATTAAATAATTTTGTATTAAGCAACAATAGCTTAAATTTCTCCAGTAATGATCGACTTCCTTATTGGTGTGAACTGATGCATGGATTCATATTTTTTTATTTTGTTATTTCTGGACCAGATGGAACACGCTAAATTATGATGCAACTGCATCTTAAGGATGAAAAATGTGATGTCATAATCAAAACACTGTTCACCTTTAGCAGAGGTCCACTGCCACAAAGATGAACCTTTTTAAACAGTGAGTTATCTCCTTGTATGTATCCTCTATTAGCACAGCAGTGTTGTCGATACGCTACATCTCTATGTGAGGGAAATGTACACATTGAAGGAGCATGAATTCACTCCTGTTAAATTAGTTGACAACAACTAAGATCATTTTCAACATCAATGTACTGTCTAATGAAGAGAGTTAGTGCCACTAATTTGAATTCGCTACCCTTTAGAAACAGTGAGAGTTCAAGACAAGCTTGTATAAACACCTGGTGCTGGATAAGTCTTCCACAAGAGAATCTATAGAACTTAAAAGCAGATATCATAACATTGCAGCAATTGCTTACGGTTTTGGAAGTGAAGGGCAAATGCACCGAAGCAACGTGCACTTGTTCCAAAACAAACATGTTGGAGATAACCACCAAAGTTACTCATTTTCACTTGACCTTTATAACTGCACCAAACAGCACACCGCAGCAGAGCTGCAGATGTCATAGCTTTGTTTACTGCACAGCAACATGCACTGGGGGAAGGTGTATTGTCATGAATCCTCTGAGCTGGGACGCCACGTTTGACCCCCCAGGAGTCTGGCAAGCTGCTTACAGAGCAACTTATGCTAACACAGCTGTGACAATTAGCCATTCCATGGTTCAGCTTAACATCATTCTGTGGCTTCAAAGGAGAGATGACAGTTTTATTTCTGACTCTGTGATTAAATTCTAATGTCTGTGTGAGCATTTACTCAAGCCAGTGTCTGAGTTTCTTCCATGCATCATAGTCCAGCCCAAACAGTCTGATGGTGTACAGCTATCTGATAACATGCTGCACCATTCATTACTAAAATCTCACCTTCATCTGCTGGAAAATGTTTCTTTGTGTAACTGTAAAGTGGATTTGCTTCAATTGCACTGCATTCTCTTTCATTATCTTTCTGAAGTGAATGTGAACTGTTCCTAAACAGTGAGTCACTGAGAATCTATCACTACACATGAGAAACTGATGCACAGTAATGTCTCACAAACACATTCCTGTACATGGAAGTGAATCTATTTGAATCCAGTTATCAAAAATATGTACAATTATTCATAATAAAGTTAATTTTAATGTAAAATACATTTGTTTCATTACATATCCGGTTTATTAGGGACACCCAGCTAAAATTCAGGACATCTAACACATCACAACTGCAATAAATCCAAAAATCCTTTAATGAATGTTAGAGAGGTGGTGACTAATAGTCATCAGTGTATTTAGCCAGTAACTGGTTCAAAAGGAGAAGTGTTTCTAATATTTTCCACAACTACTAGA
The DNA here is from genome assembly GCA_032362345.1 of Sandelia bainsii. Lineage (NCBI taxonomy): Eukaryota > Metazoa > Chordata > Actinopteri > Anabantiformes > Anabantidae > Sandelia > Sandelia bainsii. The sequence continues at coordinate 22,122,599 of JAUMHL010000002.1, read as the reverse complement.
CTATATTTTAGTTGCAGTTGCTTTGTTACGTGATCAGACTGTTTCACTTTTTGCACATTTTCATGCAACTGGAAAAAAATGACCTACTCGCAGATTAATCTATATTTTATATTTGTATTACTTTTTTTTTTTTGCAAATATGATCAAAAGTTGTTATTTGCAAACCTACAACGCAACAGGATTGCTTGTTTTTTTTCATTTATCCGCCGACTGTACATCACCGTTAAATGATTTGTCATTCATTTTAATCAAACCTTTCTCTGTTCTTTCCAACAAAAGGTTTAGAGTTTCAGCAGCATATGGTGACCCGAGAGCTGAGCTTTACAACTTGAGCTGCGTATCAAGCCTCAATACTTTTTTAGTACTGGTGGAAGTTAGTATCAAAACTGTACCAAAAGCTGGCAATCAAATATTTATTTTCTAAATCAAAATTTTGCCTGTTCTCAACAATTTTAGGCAAATGCATTTATGTTCAGCCAGAATTTAACATTTAAGAACTTGTTTTTTTTTATGAAAAAGCTTGTAGAGAGACTAAACTCTAAAGAACAAAGTTTTAGTCTTAACATAGCTCAGGTATCAAAGCTCTAAGCACTACAATACAACAGCTATAGCACACAAACATACAGAAAAACAGATAACAGAAGTAACAACTAAAGCTAAAACAGTGTCTTTACATTCCCAATCATTGGTTGAGACATCAGCAAAAACCAAATCCAGTATCATTAAGTATCATTGCAAAAGATTTACATGAGATAAGGTTATAATTACCTCAATGATTCAGCTGCAGTGAAGCTCGATCTCCCCTCTCTCGCTGCCTTGTAGCTCTGTCCCAGCTGAAATAGAAATCTGCTGCAGTGGAGAAGCCGCTGCATGGAAAAAAGACAAACACACGCACTGGTGTAACTTTCTCCACTGACTCACACACAGTCGCTGCGGACCAGGAGTGTGTGAGCATGAGTATGTGTGTGTGTGTGTGTGTGTGAGAGAGAGAGAAACAGTACATGAGTGTGTGAGGTACGGGGGGGGGGGATGGGAGTGGAAAGGAGGGTGGGCTGGCTGTTTTGTAGAGGAAAAAGGAGGGGCAAGAAGTGGGGAGGCAGAGGGGATAGAGGACACACACACACACTGCTGAATAAGATGATTAACTGCAGCAGCTGGTGTGAAGAGGAAGTGGCACTCACCCAGGAAGAGGCCGATTGGCCGACTGAAGTCTTCACAGTGGACTAAATGACCAATGAGAAAACACCTTCACGAAACACTAAACGGCCCGATGAAGACACCGCTTCGAAATGACTGGAGTTTTCCTCTCACAGGAAACAAAAGCACAGCGGGACGTCCCATCCTCTTCCAATTGCCAAAGGAGTGTCTGGACTTTCTAGTGGAGGATAACAAAAGAGATTTACGGCCCCTTTGGATACTGTTCAGCTGGAAATAAAAGATTTATGTTGCTTGAGTTAAAACTGTATTTGAAACAATTAAATGCAGAAAGAATTTGTTTTCTCTGCCATTAATTTGACACTAGTGTCAGGTTTGTGTGATAAAAGTTAAAAAAATAAAAAATAAATAAATGTGAACAAGATTAAGAGCCAATGCTACGCTAGCAGCTGCGTGATGCTACAATGCATAAAATGCTAACGATAACAATGCTAACATGGTCATTTTTACCACACCACCTGTAACTAATATCATGATCTGCGTTAGAGGAAAAAAGATCTCTAGTCAGGTCACATGTGCTTCTGAACACCATGAATGTCTGCATCAATAAATGGAAGAATGAATGGCAATCCATCCCATCGTTGAGAAGAAATGACAACCTGACACTACCATCTCTAGAGCTTTGCCACTAGCATGGCTAACAACAGTTTAACTTTAGCATGTTGTTGGACAGTTTCAGTAAAACTGGGACAGGGTTTTTTTATGTTTTGGCTCAACACCACGAGATCAAGTTGTCACCGTTCACAGTCTTTATGTAAACCTTCCTTTAACACAGAAAAGCTCTTGTTTGATAAAGTGCAGACAGACAAGGTTGCAGCAAATCCTCCAAAAATAACAGGGTGGAGATTTAAAGCCAACAGAGCAGGATTCTGTCATTCTTGCCACGGTGATTTTCCTCCTGACTTTAAATGTTCTATTTTGAGTATTTTTAATTCCCATCTAGGAGCAGTCATACAGGCAGCGGCACTGGTTTATGATACGTTGTTGTTGATACATCATACAAAATGACTTGTGAGAGCATATTCTGTTTCACAATAATATCATTACCTTAAAGTTTGTTGATTCAAACTACAAGCATTTTATTATTTTCCAACTCTTCAGATGATTCAACAGAAAATTTCTCTCTCAAAAACAACCCTAACCCTGAGAAATATTTAGAATATGACGTTATGACGAAACCAGCATGAGACAATGCAGGAATTGAGAGCAGTCAAACTCAATGAGACTGGAATGAGGATGGCAGGAAGACAGCGGTTAGTACGGTTCATCGTGTATGTCGGAGAAGAATGCTGCAGGACTGGATTCTTTTATCAGCTGACTCACGTTCATTCGATGACAACTTAAGGTGCGCTGCAGAAGAAAAAGCATTTGCAAAGTGACGTTACACTTAAGGTATCTCACTAGCGTAAAAACCTCCCATTCCAAGAAGGAAAATGCTTCATTCCCAGAGAGCATTCACCAAAGTCTGAGGCTGTTTGGTTGGAGACCACACAGGCACCTTTGTTGCATATTGCTCCCCACTCCTCTCTCTCTCTCTCTATTTCCTGTCTTCTCTGTACTGTCATGACTGAGTGGGCAGGTGATTCCAGTAATGAAGAGTTAGTAAGGTGGAGTGTTGACTCCGTAAAAAAGCTAAATGTAGAAGCTGTTCTGTAATTTCTGGGTTTGACTGGTGACTACTCTACATGTGTCAGACGCAAAGTATATGTTCTAAGACAAACTATTTTTCTTGGACAGCGCTTTGACCCTGCAGCAGCTGTCGTTTGCTGAACTGAAAGTCTATTTATTTAGCCCTGCTATGACAAACAGCTGAGGAAGAAGGATAAGACCAAATACAAGCAGTAGTGATTGCATCCTGTCTGCACAGCCAGTATTAACCACGTTTCCCGTCAAATCATCAGCTTGCTGCAGTATCAGCTAAAGTGAGAAAGAACTGTCATTGACAGCAGATTAAAGATGTGACCACACCTTTACTTTGTTTTCCCCGATGTGTTCTATGATGGGAAGGTTTAAATCGTCTCATTTGACTTGTTTAGGTTTCACTCTGCAAGAGACTGACTCAGGATTTTCTGCTGTTTTCATAACCTGCCATCACTAGAAGAAGAGGTACTGAGAGCAAGGAGTGTTAAAGAAATGTCACTCCACTGAAAAAAACAAACATTTGAAGGCAGCAACATGATTATCCTGAAGTTATTCGAAAACATGTCAGAGGAGAAGCAGTATGTGCTAGCTAACCCTGGTTTAAAAGCAATACTAGAGACACTGTGTCCTAATAGAATGACATGGCAGAAATGAAGATGTCACTCGTGGATTATACAGGCAATAAAGTTATGCAAGATTCATAAAAAGTGACTTAAAAAAAAAATGGTTGTCACACAAAACTGTGACACAAGAGGTTCAGTGGAGGAACTGAGGAAGTGAGTGTTTGTTTCTCTCTTCATATTAGCATCTTAACAACCTGTGAACTGAAAAGGTACTGAAGAATGTAGGTCTGTACGCACCAGAATGATGATAATGTTAAACTGATCATAAATTATAACATCACTTACATGCTTTAGGTTTGTTCTTGAAGTTTACATCAACTCAGGAGACGAAGGGCGGGCAGCAGGAGACGGAAACATCACAGGAAGCTTGGATTCTTGATCTCCGGACAACTGAAATAAACAAGATCAGATAGATTAAACATCATCTTACAGTATTACATGTCCTACATCTCTCTGTGTCTGTGTGAGCGAAGCAGACACACATTTGTGATGAAGCTTCACAGTCGCCCTCCTGTCTGCCTCATTTACCTGAGTTAAGTCTGAGTTAAGGGACAGCCCGTCATTCATTTAATAGCTTCACACAGAGTAAACACACGCATATTTTAGAGGTGACACAGAACAGCATGAATATGGCACTAAAGAGAACTGATTTTGGTAAAGTGGGAATTCAACTCTATGGATGCTTGCGCACACATGTATATATTTCAAGTGCACATTTGATGTAACTCAAGATTTTATGGGCAAAAAAAATGGGCATAATCCAAATTCAACGTCCAGCTCCGTGTGCGACAGCTGCAAATAAGGTTAACACACTGAAGCACCTGTGTTGATAAAAAGGTGTCCATCCCTAATTTCTCCATAAAACAGCGTCTTACACTGTAACATAGTGTTTGAATTTAGAACAGCGTCCGTTTCCATTTTATTATTAACAAGACGACATTTAATGCTAACCTTACATTATTATTTATACATTTCCTTCACTGACGCTTTCAGCTCGGTAACGTTAGACACGTCTGTCGGAACCAAGACATTATTGGTTGTTAGCAATAATACGGTGAGTCTACCTCCGTGTATTTCGACAAAGAAAACAAGAAACGTAATGAAATGTTTACTTTGGCCGTTACCGTCCTGACATCGCGTATGAAGTCCCGCCGTGACGCCTCCTCACTCCGCGTTACCGACGCTGAACTCTCGTTCACCTGTTGTTGCTGCTGCGCGTCAACTCGCGATAACTACAAACAACCATGTCCGGTCTCCTACCAAAATAAAAGCCCCGAAATGAAACGAGCAACAGCCACGTGGTTTTCAGAGTAAAAGCCGAAAGGCAAATAATTACCAATTAAGTACAATTTTAAGGCTGTTTTTAAAAGTACTGACCATGTTTAAATGTTGCTGTTTACAGTAAGGTCTTTTGCAGCATTTGTTTCCAGAATTGAAGCCAACAAAAAATCAAAACCATCCAAATCTGAAACTTTCTGTGGTTAAATGGCAATTCACTGTTCATTTACAGCAGCCCTACTGAGCTGTAATGAAAAGAATGAAGTCATTTCACTGTGTTACAGCAAATAAAATCCCACGGAGATGTTTGTTGTTTCCATCAGTACTGAAATATCACCTACAGTAATACACTGCTGTTGTTAAATACATTATCCAACATTATATTAAGTTGTTAAATCTAAATCAACCATGATATAATTAAATGCTACTTACACATACTGTACAGTCAAATAATGTGATGAATACACCTGACTAAAAAGTGTTATTATTGTGCAAACAGTACTTTTAAGAGCAAGATGCAAATATGTAGAAATCTATTATACTGGTAACGTATACCATACCTGGTATTAAAGTCAGAAATTAGCATATTACTTATAGTATGTGCATAATATAATGAAGTACTGTATGACATTAAGAAATATATAGATTTATTAAGTATACATATGAAAATAACATTACCAGTTTAATTAAACCGATCACATTTCTTGTTATGCTGTTGTCAAAATCATTTCAAACACCATATGACCAATTAAAAAAGCCCTTTATTCCGTGTGTGTATATTTCCTCCCACCACCAGGGGGAGATACTGCCGCGAACGCGCGTAACTTGCGTCAGAGGTGAAAGGTTACGAGTCTGACAGAGCCACATGCATGTTGTTGTGTTGTTGATGCGGGACGTTTAAAGGGTTTTATTGCTTCACGCTGTTTCTTCTGTGTGAGTCTTTATGATTTCCTTGTAATATCCATAGCTGTCACATTCTCTTTTATCTGTTATCGTAGCGAAAACAGGTCGTTTATTAGGGTTCAATGGTAAGCTAGCACACAGTTCCATTTTCGGACACCGTTAACGCAAGTTTAACTTCGTTCACTAAGATCTCGATGAAGCCGGCTTTTTACCATATGAAAGTACTTACGCAGAATTTACCGTCAGTTTGTGTAATGGGTTTGAGTATGTTACATTTTGAACACTGAAACAAGCTATAAGGATTATGGTTGACAACTGAATATAACATTATGGAATCATATATTACCTGCAATTCATAATAAGTGGACAAACTTTGCTTTAAATCGTTAATCTCCAGCAAAATGGTTTAATATGTGTTCTCCTACAGGGGATTGTCTGATAATGGGTAATCTAACAAGAGTGAAACATACAGATTTTCTGCTGTTCAGCGACGTCAGAATCATCCAAATCTGAAACTCGCTTTAGTTTCTGTGGTTAAATGGCATTAACAGTTTACACCTGCCCTACTGAACTGTAATGTTAATTTAAGACTAAACTAAAGTTAAGTCAAAGCTAATTCACTGTATTACAATAACTATAATCCCAGAAAGATGCTTGTTTTTATCACACTATCAGTCTTGTACTGAAAAATCACCTATGTTTAATTTTTGCTGCTTCAGGTGTTTTGCAGCCCTTAGCTCCAGCTTCTGTCTGTCCTGAGGTGAGATGAGGAACCTGAAGCTGCTGAAGAGCCTGCGGAGCTCAGAGCTGCAGGGTCTAGGTTCCCCTCAGTATTTGTCCGTGCGAGCCGACACTGGCACGCTGCTGCTTTTGTCTCAGTACTCCATCACAGAGTTCGATCCCCAAGCTGGACAGGTGAGCTTGTTGGAATTTGTTTGATCCTTTGCTTCAGGATCAGATGGAGTTCTCAGTCCTAGCTGCTGAAAAACTATTTTTTAATTTATCTTTCTTTTGTTGAGTGCAGTGCTGTGTTTATAGTTTCCTACATATTTGAAATCTCAACAACACGGACTCTGCTGTGCAGGTTGTGAGCGAGGCATCACTGACTGCTGATGGTTTCCTCTCGGAGGACGGCAGCGGGGTGGTGGTCGGACTGCAGGACTTGGCCGAACTTGAGTCAGCATGTTTGGCCACAACTAGCGGCGACGTTGTCCTCTTCAACCTCAACACCTGCCAGGTCTGCAGCACAGAAAAATTAGAAAGTTAGACAAATTTCTTCTTCCTTTTTTCTTCACAGGGATGTTTGACAGTTGAGTGCTGAGTTTAAGGTTATGGTTAATTTAAGTTTAGGTGAAGAGCAGGGTCAAGCACATGCATTCTCAAAATGCATTTTTACAAAATGTGTGTGTTTGTGTTGCACAGTTGGAGTGTGTTGGCAGCGTGGACAGTGGTTTGACCTCGATGAGTTGGAGTCCTGATGAAGAGCTCGTCATTCTCACTACTGGTCAGTACAAAGAGTCACAATTGTATAGTTCATAATAGTGATTCACTGTTTTAAACCAAAAGCTTCGATTTCAACTCCATCTCTGTTACATTATCAGATTACTTTTGCATCAGTGCACATAGAGCAAAGGACAGTGCAGTATTAACCAGTGGGCTAAAGGCCAGCACTGGTCTTGGTGAGATTTGTTATAATAAATCAGAGGCAGTCTTTGGTACTGGAGAAATTTAGCGCAACAAGTTAGCACCATTTGTTGTTGGAAATTGTGAACGATGAACAGATGTTTCTGTTTTGTCAGTCAATATATGTAACTTAAATTAAAGATTAGTAGTGTTGATTGTTGAAAGTAAGCAATAAGTCACCACCAATTTGTATTCACAGGTCAGCAAACGATTATAATGATGACCAAGGACTTTGAGCCTATCACTGAGGTTGGAATCCACCAGGATGACTTTGGTGAAGGTGTGGTGGCTTCAAATCATTCAGATGTTTGTTTGTTTGTTTTTTTTGAGTGAAAATAATATTTTTTTAGAAATGTTTTCATCTGCATTGTTTCTTTTTGCAGAGAAGTTCATTACTGTGGGGTGGGGGAAGAAGGAGACTCAGTTCCATGGCTCAGAGGGGAAACAAGCAGCACGGAGAAAGACCCAGGTCTGATTTTTACTACAGAAACAGACGATTATCAAATGTTGTATAAATTTATTGGAAAATTAGTCGAATATGAAACTATTGTGAATGCTGTAAACATACAGGAGGTGCAGCCAGCTGCTGCGTGGGATGACCACAGGCCACGGGTGACATGGCGAGGTGACGGCCAGCTGTTTGCTGTCAGTGCCGTCTGTCCTCAGACTGGAGCCAGGAAGGTCCGAGTGTGGAACAGAGAGGGCGTCCTGCAGGCCACCAGCGAGCCCATCAACGGCCTAGAGCAGGCGCTCTGCTGGAAGTAAGAGTGCTATTAAAGGACACTTCTCTTTTAGTTCAACTTTAGCTTCTACACATATTATGATTTCTATATCAGCAGCTGTTGACTGGATGTTGGCTGTTTTGTGTTAGAAGAGTGTAATAATATTTGCGTGTGACTCAAAATAAAGGATCTCCTGGTGTTTCAGACCCTCAGGCAGCCTGATAGCAAGCACACAGCGTCATCCCAACAAACACAGTGTGGTGTTCATGGAGAAGAACGGACTCCTGCATGGAGACTTCACCCTGCCATTCAGCAAAGATCAGGCAAAAGCACGTTCAAATAAACTCGTCACACAAATATTAGAAACACCGAATGATACATAAATTAATATTATTACATTGATTCATGTGTTTCTTTTAGGTGAAGGATCTGCTGTGGAACAGTGACTCCACTGTTCTAGCAGTTTGGTTGGAAGACATGACTCCTGGGGAGGATGGACAGGTGAACACTTACGGTATGTGAAGCCGAAGTTGTGTATCAACATTTTTTTGCCGTCTGCCACGGCAATTTGGTATAACTAGTGTTATGGTAAATGATTTTTGCACCAACTGTAACACGAGTAATTATCAGAAATAATGACTTAGTGAGCAAGAAGGCTGTAGAAATATGATTATCAGGGACATGTTCTATAGTTGATGACACAATTTTAAATGCACAAATTAGTTATTGAAAAAAGAAAATGTACGTTTTACCCAGATTTTTGTCCTTTTTTTTGCCTGTGTGTGTTAAATTCACTTCCAACTTGTCTGTGCTCCCTCTGCAGTCCAGCTGTGGACACTGGGGAACTACCACTGGTATCTGAAGCAGAGCCTGGACTTTGGCAGAGACCGTCAGAAGGCTCCGGTGTGTGTCTGCTGGGACCCAGAATGCCCCCTACGGTTCCACATGGTGACCCGCAGCTGGACCACCGTCACCTATGACTTGGGCTGGACAACAGATCGCAGCCCTGGTGTGGATGACACTGACAATGCCAACGTAGCAGTGATTGATGGAGGTGAGTGATAATGGAAACAATAAAAGCTGAAACTGAAGTATAATTTTAGTATTAAACTAATCTTTCATAAATACTGCTCAGATAAGCTCCTGATGACGACCTTCAGGCAGAGTGTGGTTCCTCCTCCCATGTGTTCTTTCGAGCTGCAGCTGAAATCACCAGTCAACCATGTGACCTTCCTCTGCCAACCTCAGAGGACCAATCAGCTGGCAGCGCTCACCGCTGACGGACAGATCTCAGTCTATGGCCAAGGTCGGTTATGCTCTGTTAAATTGAATGTGAGTTAAATAAAATCAGTTGAACCTTGTCATTTGGGTGAAATGTGCAAATAACTAAATAATATTAGAGCCAAGATTTTGAACCCTGAACCTGTTAGAGCTGACTGGGTTTAAGTTCTGTTAAATATATGATAAAATACTACATTTATCTGTATTTTTGACATTGTTTTTCCCTTAATATTGTTATTATTATATTTTCAGACTAAAATACTGTATAACATATAATTCTTTACCTGATACCTATTAAAACCTGACAATTGTGGCTCATACACTCAGATAAAAATAATCTCTTATCAACTCAATCACTTATTGAGTTGTTACTCAAGAAGTGAACCAAACGCTGTGGACAGCTTATCTGCTTTCATCATGTGTTGTAGACGTGTCTGTTTGTAATGTTGATGTACAGTATACGGTAAATAGTATTGTGATCCATGTTATTTCTGCATATTTGCAAACATTCCTGTTGATCCAGATTCAAGAGGAGAAGTTGACAAAACAGCAGATGGATTCAGGGTTACTTCTCGTCCCCTGGTCCTTCAGAAAACCTTCAGGTAACACAACAATCTGCAGCAGTGTAAGCTGTTTCTTTCTAACACACACCTGATTGTCTGATCCTAGTAGTGTTACAGCTGATTTCCTGCGTGAATGTCACCGGCTCAGAGTGATGCACGGTTACTTTAGTCATTCAAAAAAGGTTTTTATTCATCCCCTGTACCTAGAGTTGCAGCTCTTGAGCATGACCCTCTGGCCCTGCGGCAGCTGCTGTGGCTGGAGGATGAGCTCTTTGTGGGTGTGAGCTCTGGTCTGCTGCCAACCTCCTCCACCCTGGTGATGCTCCACCCTGCGCAGGATGCTGATGACACACTCGGTGTCAGGTCTGCAGTGAGAAATCTCCTATAGTCATGTCTTTGTCCAGTAAAGTTTGTAAATGAACAGAACAGCACTGAAATAGTTTAAATGATTCCCCAGTCTTCATATGCTGTTTTTTTATGCTTCAGGTCAGAGATAGAAGTGGATGGTGTTGTGGTCAGTGTGGTTCAGTGCTCTCAGACAAGGACTGTGGCTCTGCAGCTGGAGGACGGACAGATCAGGAAGCTGCTCTGGGGTCAGTAACCAGCACTATTCTTCTGCTGCTGAAGTGCGTTCCTTTTTTAATGCTAAGAGGTGTTTTATTTGGAAATAGTCAAACCCCAAATGCATCTTTTTTTGTTCTGCTCATTCAGAAACACACTGCTCATGAAGGTTTTTCAGAAAGTTTCCCTGGACAGTCACAACAATGGATGCACTGTTACAGAGCGTGTGGTTAAATAAGAGAAAATACGCATGTAAAATGCATTAGTTTACATAAATACATTTCTGTGTAGATTGTCCCGAGCCATCAGTAGGGGACTGGCGTGACTCCAGTGGATGCAGCATCAACTTCCCCAATCCCTGTGTTCAGACAGCCCTCTGCAGTATCAGCGGAGAGGTAGAGACACATCACCTACAAACTGAAGACACCTTAAAATAATTTGTTCCCATTGTAGAAGACTATATATTAAAACACTATTTGCATGGGACAACCATTGCTCTAATTGTGAGCTTGTGTACAGGAGTGAAGGCATATGTGCCCCTTGCTTTGATTTTATTTTTACAGGAATATCTACTCGGCCTGACGGACAGATCTCACCTCTATGCTGGAGATACAGAGGTAAAAGAACACAAGTCCAGTGAAAAGCAACACGCTGCTTTTGTAACATCTAGATGTAATATGATGCAGTAGCTTAAGTTTGGAATATTTCTGGTGAGAACAGATGGGAAATGTACTCTGAATTGTCTGTTCTTCCTCAGCTCGCCTCAAACGTTTCTTCCTTTGCCGTTTGCAACGACTTCCTCCTCATCACCACACATTCCCATACCTGCCGCTGCCTCCACCTGAGCTCACTCAGTGTCAAAGGTAGGATGGAGACTGTGTCATGTCTTTCAAAGTTGTGTTCAGTTTTACGGTCTTCCTTAAAGAATTAGTGAAGCTGTTGTTGCCTCTGACACATTGAATGGTACAGCTCAGTTGAATGACCGTTGACCCTGCAGGGCTGCAGGTGGCGTTGGCCTCAGATGGAAATCAGAATGACGAGACGCTTCGGCGGGTGGAGAGAGGATCCAGGATCGTTACGGTGGTGCCTCAAGATACTAGAGTGATTTTACAAGTCAGTAACACACAATGGGTGTTTTAAAGCAAATCTTTTAAATGTTTTTCTGTTTTTATAATGGCAATTTTTATGCACTGTGATTTGTGTGTGTAAAGATGCCTCGCGGGAACTTAGAGACCGTCCATCATCGAGCGTTGGTGTTGGCACAGCTCAGGAGGTGGCTACATGGGTGAGTTTGACCTTTTTATAAAATTTGGAAGTAGCCAGAATCTCAGTGACAACCAGTACTTCCAGTCCAGCACTGATGCCGACTACACATTTTTGCTGCAACTTTGCTTTCTGAAATAATTTCACCATTTGTATCTTTTCCAAGCTAAATGAACTATGAAGCATTTTACCTAGAATCCTTGCTTGGCAAAAAAAAATAGGAAAAAATGCATCAGTACGCATCTGGATTATTAAACTTAGTTCTACCTGTTTTTCTTTTCACAGTTTGAAGTTCAGAGAAGCTTTCGAGTGTATGAGGAAACTAAGGATCAACCTCAACCTCATTTATGACCACAACCCAAAGGTTTGTACTAGTGTTTATCATGTCGTTTTGTGAGATTACTTTTCAAATTGAGTTGATTCAAATCTTTCCTGTTCGCGGCTTCATTAACAGTGAAAGTAAAAGTTAACAAAATGCTCCATAATTGGAGTTTAAGAAGAAACCTTGTTCAGTGAAGAAGTCAGTACAATACAAGATGCATGAAACAGGTACAGGTAACAGAATTAATGATAATAAACGATGCTGCCTTTTGAATACAAAATATCCAATATTTGATTAACATTAACAAAATAACTGATACCAGTGCAATTTTAATTAGTTATAATGGATTAGCACATTGATGCGGGGCAAAAGTTTATACCAGTTTTTATGTAGTTAGTGATTTAATCTGTATTTAATCCCTTTTCTGCATTTGGCCAGTCCTAAACTGTGACATGGCTGTGCATGAATGTAAAAAATAAGGGTTCTCCTTATGTTCTGCAGGTTTTCCTGGACAACATAGAGACCTTCATCACACAACTTAACTCCATCAACCACATCAACCTTTTTCTCACTGAACTCAAGTAAGATTTTGTCAGAGCTGAAGGAGACGCTTTCACCTGCAAAACAACAACTCTTTAATAATGTGTGTTTTTTGTTTGGTAACCAGGGAGGAGGATACAACTAGCACCATGTACCCCCGTCCTGAGAGCAGCCCCAAACAACCCCAGCCTGCCTCTGGTCAGAAAAAAGTGGATGTGGTGTGTGATGCCTTGCGGAGCACCATGGAATCAATGGATCCAAACAAGCAAGTGATACTGCAGCAATCATTGGATTTAGTAGCAGATATTGGCACAGTAGTAGCATATAAAAACACCATGATGTCATCTATGCAGGTTCTGTCTGTCCATTCTGACGGCTCATGTGAAGAAGACAGTTCCTGAACTTGAGATCGCGCTGCAGAAAGTCCACGAGTTACGAGGTCAGCACACCTGCAACCCAGTAATGATCTGCAGCAGTTTGTTATACAGCAAAACTGAATTCTGTTCTGATACACACACACACACACACAACAGATGTTATTTTCTGTTATTACATTACGGTGTGTGATTTTATTTGTTAGAGAATCCTCCTGAAGCACCCGGTGCTGTGAGTGCTGAGGAGGCACTGAAGTACCTCCTCTTCCTCATCAATGTCAACGACCTGTATGAACACTCTCTGGGAACGTACGACTTTGACCTTGTGCTCATGGTGGCCGAGAAATCCCAGAAGGTATGAGATGGCAGACAAGGATACATCTTCATTCATATACTATACTAGACATGATCAGTTATAATTGCTGAACTACAATTCAACTAATTCACATATTTCTCTTTGCATATTGCATGTGATATTTTGGACTACCTTATTCAAGTAGTTTCAAGAAAAACATTTTGCCTCATTAATATACAGATTTAGGCACCAAAGCAAGTAAAACAAGAGCATTCAAGTCGTTTTTGCGGTGGACAAAAAGGTCCACGACAAAAATGACTTGCAGGAGGCGATAATCTAAATATGTGAAAACACGAATATATGACAAAGCTGTGATTATAGGAGGGATTTGACATCAAATTGTCTTGTAATGTTTGTTCATTTCTGTCCACAATTGTTGCAGGATCCCAAAGAGTACCTTCCCTTCCTAAACATGCTGAAGAGCCTGGAGCCAAACTACCAACGTTACACCATCGACAAACACCTGAAACGCTACAAGAAGGCCCTGCACCACCTCAGCAAGTGTGGTCAGTCACAGTGCATCTGTCAGCGTGGCCCCTCTTTACTGCAGTTTGGTTTTGTTGGGAAGCCACCAGTTAGTTCTCTGTTGACCAAAAATACTTTAAACAAATTGCATATACCAGAATTTAGAAGTAAAACTGCTAGTTTTTTTTAGGTTTTTACCATCTTTCTTCAAAAATACAAGCTGACTGGGACATGATTTTGTGTTGTGTTCAGGAGAGGAACATTTTCCTGAATCTCTGCAGCTTGTAAAGGAGCAAAAACTCTACAGTGAAGCTCTGCGAATTTATTCAGCCAACAGCGCTCACTACAAGGTACAGGTCACCTGTATGATGGATTTCTGTTTAGCGACACTGCAAAAAATGGCTAAGATAATTACACTTGGTAAGATTTAGATATTAATCTTGTTTTGAGAATATATGTCTTATTTTTCTTATTTCAGGAAATCTTACCAAGTGTAATTATCTTACTGCACTGGCAGATTATGTCACTTGATTATAGTGTGAATCTTCTCAAATTAAGTGAAATAACCTGTTTTTGCAGTAAGATCACTACACATTTCTGTGCTTGCTTAGTATATCACTCTCAAAACAAGATCAAAAAGACTTTTCGGCTGGATATAAGATCGTAAGACTTGGTTAGATAGCCATTTTTTCCAGTGTATTGTGACTCTAATTCAAGAGTATAAAGCTGGAACAAAGACATTAATTAGATTCAGGTACTATTGCACCACAGGTCTGAACATTTTGTTGATCATCACCAAGTCTTATTCAAGCACCAGAGGTCACATATTCATTTACACATTAGCTGGTACATGGAATCTGACTTTGACCTTTGACCTCCAGGCTCTGAGCTGCGCCTATGCTGAGCACCTAATGGAGCAGCAGCAGGCGGAGCAGGCCGGCCTGTTGCTGTGGCGATGTGGAGAACCAGTCACCGCGCTTCAAGCGTTCACCAGTAGCTCCAGTTGGAGAAATGCAATTTGTGTGGCACAGCAGATCCCGCTACCGCCCGACCAGTTAGCTCTGCTGGCCAGAGACCTGGCAGGTAACCACGACTACTTGTTGATAGTCAGACAGGTGGCCAGTTAGACTCGCAATCCTAAAATAGTTTGTTTCCTTCCCTTATAGAAAAGCTGATTGAACAGCGCCGGTACTCTGAAGCTGCTCTGCTGTTGGACCAGTACGCTAAAGTAAGATCCTCTGCAGCAATCGACAGCTGGACAAAACAGCTTCTGACGATTCACTCTGCTGCTTGCACAAAACAAATTACATATGTGGGGGAAAAAGACCCTCAGAAACCACACAGAGCACTCCCTCTGTGCAGCTGCTAGTTGAAGTCTGAAGGTCTGTAATTTTGTGTTTCCAACAGGACTGTGAGGAAGCCATCTTGGCCCTGATCACTGGTGCAGTCTGGGAGGAGGCACTTCGACTGGTCAGTAAGCAGTTATGCTATCCTTTTCTCCTATTCTCTTTATTTATTTTTTGTATGATAAAAAGCCTTTTTAATTATACATGGGGCATTTTAAATGGATACAAATGTAAAAGGCTGAACCACAACCCTGTTATACGTTCTTTGTGTGTTTGATAGTTTATTACAAATAATTTTTTTTATCTGCTTCAGATTTACATGCACAACAGACAAGACATCACTGAAACCAACCTGAAACCAGCTCTGTTGGAAGGTAAGAACAGTTCAGACCTGTGAGCGGTGTGAGCATGTGAGCACGCTGGCTCTAATTTAGTTCAGAAAAATGAGAAACCAAATTGGTTTCAGTTACTTTGGTTAAAGGAAGTAGAAGAAACTGAACAAAGAGAGAGTTCTGTCAAATGAACACTGAAAAATTACAGGAGGAGAAGAGAAAGATCATATAAAGAACCTGTGTTTTGCTGACATGCTGCCTTCTTATGACGTCGTGTTTCAGCTGTCAGCACTCAGACTGTCTTCCTGGAGGCTCAGGTGGCGACGTTCGTACGGCACAGGACCCGACTGGCTGTGGTTCGAGAGCACAAAGAGAAGGCCAGACTGGACATGCTCGGTGAGAATCTGAGCAAACATGTTTGATATGTTTGAACACGTTTACGTTAGATCCTAAAGTTAATATTTACCTCTATAGTATTAAATGTTAACCTAAGAAAAAGTTGTCAAAAGCTTCATCTCAGTAGAAAAAAAAGTAGATTCAGTAGATTTTTTTCTTCATAAAAGGTCAAAATGTTCATGAACATTTTTCAGACCAGTCTTGCAACTTTATGTCCTGTATACTCTGTATGTTGCAGTCATATTAACAGCACAGACACACACATCACAATAGACTCATGCAATTTCAGCTCTAATCAAAATAGGAAGGAGCTAAGCAGTAATTTAAAATACAAAATGTATTTTAATTAATTAATTAATTTAATTAAAATCATAATGAAGCCTCTGTCTTGTCCATCAGGTGAGGATGGTCCAGATTGTCCTGATGCTGAGCTTTACTCTGAAGCCAGCAGTGTGGTGACCGGCTCCAAATACTCCCAGAGCAACTCCCGCATCTCCTCGTAAGACAAAACTCATATTCAGACTCTCATGTTTTCTACATTACAAATAAAGAAAAGAGTGATTTCAGTTTCTGGTTTTATATTCACGCTCTGGCTGCAGGAGATCATCAAAGAATCGGCGGAAAGCCGAGCGAAAGAAGCTCAGTCTGAAGGAAGGAAGCCCGATGGAGGACAGAGCACTGATGTACGCTCTGGGTGAGATCATCACCACGGTGGACAAGATGAGAGGTACAAGCATGAACAACATATTTATTTTAAATTTATCTTTTTCATAATGTTGAGTGTTTGATTTGTTCCCTTAAGTTAAATTAATTTGTGTCTGCTTGTTAAAAAAAACTGATCATAATTCTTTACTGTGCAATGCAAAGGTAGCAGTAAACAGCTGGGAGTGGCAAAGGATGATGGGAAATGTGGTTTTTAATGCACATTACATACCACAAATCTAAACTACAGTACATATTCATTTACTGAATAATATAAAATAATCCATCTAGTTTGACTGACTGCTCGTTTGCTCCTTCCCTGTTGCAGAGGAAGTGCACAGCCTGCTGAAGGCCCTGGTGTTGTTCCAGTTTGACAAACAGGCGGAAAAGCTGCAGCTGGTCTACGAGGACGCACTGCAGATGATGGCAGCAGCAGTACCTGAGGTGTGGCCTGAAGGCCTCCAAAATAACCAAACCCCGGTAACTATGACAGTAGCATACTTTTCATTGTTGTTTTGATCTGACTTAAGGTTTCTTCTGTGATTGGTTTAGAATCACGTTTTCAAAGGCCGTGGTAAAATAAATGTTGAGCACTTTTCCTATTAACTAAACAAGAATATCGTGGACTCGCACACATACACAGCTCTCCATTCTGTATATGTGTCAGCAAAGAGAATCCAGCATTGTGTTTCTAAATTTTTATTTGCGCTGTTCTAACTGAAATGTAACTGTCGTCTGATTTGGTGTTTCAGCTCACTGGTCCAAACTCGACTGCAAACAGCATCATGGCATCTTTCCAGCAGCAGCAGCAGAGACCTGCAGCTCCACAACAAGGTCAGCAGCATTTGTAGCCTTAAGTTTTTAAAGTATATCTGATCTGTGTCACATATGAACAAATACTTAAAGGTGTTGGTTGTAACGGGTATAAGAAGCCTTTCAGTACAGTAGTTTTTTGTTTTTTTCTCTGCAGATGCTGAGGTCTTGACAGCACCAAAGATGAGAAACGGCGTCAAGTGGAAGCTCAGTATTTTTAAATAAATTAGCTTTGTTTCTGTTTTTTTGTTGTTGTTTTTTTACTGTAAAGGCAAATGTTAATTATGTAATAAAGATTCAGGTAATGTCTTCTTACCGTGTTTGTTCATTCTAGACATGACATTTCTATCAGATCAAATTAGGTGCATCGTTTCCCTTTGAAATTTAACAGCTGAAAGTAGTAGTCTCAAAGTTGAACTTACTCATCAGGTGCCTTTTTCCATACGAATCTATTTTGATTATGTTATGAAGCTTTTATTTTGAAGGAGTCTTCCTGTTTCAATCTCATTAATCCAACTATCGAAGAAAGGAAGAGGTGCTGATATATTCAAAGCAACGTGAAAACAGCAGTTTAGGACATTGTAACTTTGTAACTGTAACAGCAACCATAATGTGGCCTTAATCCCACAAATGTTCTGCTGCTCCACAGAAGAACATTAATTGTTCTTATGTTAGGCATAAATGATTAAAGTGTCCTGGATAAATAACAGTATAAAAAAAAAGAAATAGTGACATAATTCCAGTGAAGACTTGTTACCTCTGAACCCAGAGTGAACTGAACCAAGTCCTGCTTTGTTCCAGATCATCTTCATTCATCATCGTCACCCCCTCTTTGCACTTTTGGCCGTGGCAGCAGCACGCCTCTGGTTGAGGGTTTTGGTGGTGACACGGAGCTTACGCAGACGTAGCTGGCGCAGCCTGAGCTGCAGGTCCTTAGGGAGTTTCCCTCCCTTTGCCAAAATTTCTTTCAGCCTCTGTTTGGGTATCTTGGTGAGGCGGAAGTCGCAGATTGTGGGGAAGTGGTCGTACATGACCTGGCAGGTGCGGGAGGAAGGGAAGTAGCCCTCTGCGCTGGCTGTCACCCTGTACTCACCGGGGTTCAGCAGCCGCCAGTAGTCACCATCAGCCGCTGCAAATAAGAGACAGCAGGAGATGTTAAGCAATGTCTTGATGAAAGACACTCAGGAGGACAGAGGCTAAAATATTACAGTGTATTCTGGAAAATTACAGCACATTCTTCACTTTCCATCCTTCAGCTGGCAGCTTATTATTTACAACAATAAAATGTGGAAGCCTTTGCTATATTTCTACATAGATAGATAGAGAATACAGCAAGAAATAGTATATAGCTAGAGAATGACTAACAAAATTACTATTTTATAAGTTCCAAGATACAGTGCATACACAAGTGAGCCAGGAAGTGGATTCAGAATATCCAGTGTGTGATGTAGAACTGTACCTGATCTAATATGATGATCAATGTCATCAACTTTGATGATGGCATCTGCTACACCGGCCTCCGTGTCTTTGTCCCGAACCACACCCTTAATTCCACGGTGAACCTATAATCAGTTGTCAAAGAAAGAAAAAATATGTTCACAGATGTAACATCCTAAAAAGAACCTGAATAAATAAATGGATAAAAATGATGATGAGTGTAGAATTGAGCAGCGTCCTGACCTGCTCCATATAAACCAGCAGCGACTCTCGGTTGTTCTCCCACTCGATAGGAAGCTCGCTGGCGTGAGGAAATTTATCACAGGACAACTCGACGGTCACCTCAAAACAGTTGGTGTGCAGGTAGCTGAAATCATTCATACCTGCAAGACAGACAAACAGAAATTATGATTTGTTAAAAACTTGTTTTCTTCCATAACTGTCTCTCTGTAGTTCTGTTGAGACTGTTTTTGTTTTCCATAGGCTTAAGACTGAAATCTAATTTCCCTTTATGAGAATGTTTAATAATTGCTTGGTCTGCAGTGACAGTATAGTACAAACGGGTTCTGTACTACTTCTGTTTATTAGCCTCTCAAATATGGATGATACACGTAGTTCCAAAATACATTTCTAGATTAAAAGGGTTTATTGTCATGTGCACAGTAAAGAAACACGTTTCCCTGTACAATGAATACTGAATGAATGAATTTTAATGCTTCCAAATGTGTCAAATGTGATAGTTCATTACAAAACCAAGTAATTCAACTGTTCATTAAAATATCTGAAGCTTGTGTTGGGACATAATTACATAATTATGAATTGACACACTCATTCTTACTTCCTGGTACGTTGTGCCAGTCGGCTCCATTGATGATGTTGTTGTATCTGAGGAAGTCCTTGTTGTGGCAGGGCCGCCGGTCTGGGTTGGACATCACCTGATTACATGAGATCCATATTAAATGCATATTATTGGCCATTCAGTGCCTGAATCAGACTCTTTCCTGTAAATGTTAGCAGAGAGTAACTGTAGGCGGAGGATGAACCTGATTGGTGCTGGCGTACGCTGTGGCCAACCAGCGGAAGAAACTCTCATCAGGAGTGGGTGTGTGCTCACGAGGTGCCCAGTCGCGGGTCATGTCGTACGGGTAGGTGACCACCAGCTCTCCACCGTGGAGATTAGCACTTAGAACAAATGGGATGTTCTGCATCCAGTTGATGACAGCTCGGGTCTCAGATGCAACCTAATGTTGGAGCAAAAGCTTCAGTGAGAAAATATCTCTTCCTAAAGTGTTTTCCTAAAAATGGAAAAATAAGATACATGCATATCCACCACTGTACTGACAGCCAGACGATAGACGTACCTAATCATTTTCATAAAGGTAAAACTATTATTTTGTAAGTGCTCAACATAACTTAGCCACGGGTCTGCTGTCAAACCCTCATGGGAGCTACGGTGATGTGGCAAATGTGCTCCAAACCACTGAATAGAGTGCACACAAATTTCATTTAATCTGTTATTGCATATCATTCATTTGACAAAGTGTGGTGACCTCACAACACCCGCGTTTTAAAGTGAATGAAGTCATTTAACACAACCCTGAACAATACATTTTGTGTGTAATATTTTTGCCATTTCGTAATGTTCTCTCTGCTTTCCACTTACCCCAACCAGTCGAGGCAGATGGCCTCAGATGGCAGATGAGAATTAGAGAAGTACTGCAAAAAGCAGAGGATGAACATATGGAGTGGACTTTAAAGTGTGTCTGGTGTGTGTATTTACTTACAAAGGCTTCCTCAGAGGTGTACTGCTCAGGGATGGGGAAGTAGTGGTTGATGAGTTTGGACCGGTCTGTCTCCAGCTCGATGGCGGTCCACATCACTGAGTTGAGATCAGCGAAATTGTGGTTCATGTCGATGCCTTCATAGCTATAACGTCCCAGGGCCCAACCTGCCAGCTCCGAGCCCTGCAGGTTAAAGAAAGCTGGAAGAAGCCTTTTAAGATTTACTGTAGATGCAGTATAGGTCTATATGCAGATGAAGGCACCTTTTTAAAGGCCATCTCATATCCGTCAGGGTTCATAGAGGGGAGCAGGTGGATGCGAGTCTCCTTAACCAGGCGCACGATGCGTTGGTCGCCCCGTTTGTATTCTCTGCACATGTACTGCATCAGATTAAGCAGAAGCTCCCGGCCCAGCACTTCGTTCCCATGCATCCCTGCGACATATCGGAACTCTGGTTCTCCTGCAGGGGGCAGCAAAACACATAACCAGATTCTGATATACTGTACCATCTTTCTATCATTTAGACTGATGCTACTGTATATTAAAATGCTCTTGCTAATAAATGTCCAATACAAATCCAGAATCCAGAATAATGTCTATAAGATGTTTTTTCCACAATATATTAAAAATCCTTCAAAACTTAATACACCCACGGTGTCTGTGTTTTCAAAGTACAGCTGCACAGATCAGCTTTCACTGACTTCACTGAAAGACCCGTTATCTGTTTCTTGTTTTGTCCACATACACCACACTAGCAGGTGGCTCTGAAATCTCACACTTCCTCCTCAAAACTGTTTATGAGCAGGAGTTTCAGCTCAGTCTCCTTCTAACCCACCACTCAACACTGAGAGGTTTCTCATGCTGTCAGAGAGGTGACTGTGCTGAATTAGATTTTATATAACAATCACTACGTGTGCAGGCAACAACACGTTTCATTCAGGTCTTTGCAGTCTAGGCTATGTGAGCGACGTAGGAATGATATTTTCCGTGGTTTAACAACTCCTAATACAGATGGGGTTTACTTCAGTGACACGAGTTGGAAACACTTTTCAGATTTTGTTTCCTGTTTGCTTCAAATAGCAAACTTTGTGGGGAAAAATTTCACCTTTTGTTACTTGGTCAGAGTTTCCAAGTATGTTCGGTGACTTTTTGGTCAGAAAACCAACGACAGGGCTCGCTAACGGGCTCAAAAAATGTATCATGTCTTGTAAAAGTATGGACAATGTGATCAAAGTGATGCAGAGTTTGGTCAGGAACTGGACAGTATGTACACGTAGTCAGGCTCTTTGGTACCGTAGTCACTGGCTGTCTGATTCACTTTTTCTCAGTAGGTGATTACAGATTTTCTGGTTTTCGTTTAATCAGTTTTACATTAGATGATGAATATTTCTATTAACTTGAAGAATAACTGAAAATAGCACTAAGAAACACAGGTGGCGTTAATGCTTAATGTGCTTGCAGCATCTCAAACCTCTTATCTGAATTTGCTTGTCAGACGTCCCGCTCTTTGAAAGGCTATATGATTGAAGCAAACAGTGTTTCCTCTGGTATAACCTTCTTTATTTATCTTACTAAGCCTGTACACAGTACTGCAGAGAGAAAGACATCCAAAGAGTTACATAAAAGGAAATATCCAGAGCAAGGGGGCAAACTTTAAAGCAGAGTTTGCATGTTCCTACTGTGACCACTGAGATGCTAGATCAGAGAAAATACTGAAAACTCAGTGGAACAAAAGATCACACAAAACCACCACTGATCTATGGAAAAAAAGACAAAAATAAAATCTAGGTCGAGGAGAAGAGTGAAGGGAAAAACAGATGATTTTAAAGCCTGCAAATGATCTATGTTTTAATTATAACACGATTAAGAGCTATCACTAAGATGCTACAGACTTTATGATAGATAGTTGTTATTTTATTGGCTCTATTGTATAAGATATGAAGAATGGACACTAGCTCCTGCTCTCCCTCTGCTCCTCTGTGCTGCCTTCATTGCCATGTGTTTTGGCTGGAAAACCTCTCCACTCAGCTGCCATGTGGGCAAATCCGAGGCGGCCAAAGAAAACATTTGTAAGTTTCAGAGTAAACGAATAGAAACTGATCCGTACGGGTTCGTGTTCGCACAGTGCCGGACTGTCTGTGAGGTTCTGGGATACAGTGGCAGCCACTGTGGAGTCCCCTCTGACCCTTCGACCCCTTCGATCATCTCAGTGAATGCAAAGCAGGACGTGTGTCTCGTTAGGTGAAATGATTCCACTCACTGGAGGAGAAGCAGTGTGGCAGCAGTACAGTAGGTAGAAGACTGTAGTTTCAGTCAGAGATGCATTTCTTTGAGGTTGACCTGCTCTAAAAGCAGAAATGATCTCAAGTTTCTTTAATTGACTTTTTTTATATGACAACATAAAGAGCTCTCTTAAAAAGGCTGATGTGCACGAAGCAGCGACTTTTAAAGGTCAGGACAACATTTTTGGTCGATGAAAATTACCAATTTGACTTGGATACAAACCATGACGAGTTACAGTTAAAGCCAATGTCTCTACTCAACAGATGAAAGTTTACTCTTACATCAAATGTCTCCGCGTGTCTCACCCAGTTCGTGTTTTCCAGGGTTATCAGAGATCTCCATGACGTAGAGCTTCAGACCCGTGTAGCTCTTCCCAATGCTGTAGATACGGGTGATATCAGGACACTCTTCATTCACTGACTTCATCAGCTGGAAACAAAAAAGGCCATTTTGTTACTGATGATCGATTATGTGGATTTAACATGATCAAAAATGTTAAGTGAAATGTGTGTATGTTTACTGCTGGTAAACTCAGAGTAACTAATCTGCCTAGATCGTGTTGAAATTCCACGTATGGAATGTGGAGCTGTGTTTGTTTCTGTGCGGCTGCTCTCTGACCATCAGATCCAGGACAAACCTCAAACAAACCTCTGGTAGTAGCACCTCAGTGAGGCCGCTGCCACGAAAGGGTGAAACCTCCCGTACTATTTGTTTCTTTGGTCAGACTGAAACCAGACCACACACACACACTGTGGGAGCTTTTTAGAGTCTCTGCAAAAAAAACCCAAACTGGTACATTTATCAACACGTACCTGGTGTAAATGTTTCTTGACAACAGAACTTGAATTGAAATCTAAACGTATTGCTTGTATTAGATGTCAAAAAACAACACAATCTACTTTTTATAAAGAAGCCATCATCACGACAGACATCTTCTCATCCTAAAAATCATCCTCAGTATGTCATACTCTGTCCTACCTTTCTCATCTCCTTGTAGTTGTGATGTCTGAAGTCCAGTTTGTCTTTGGATTCTGCCGGCTCTGTCTGCCACGCGTAGATATTATTTGGATCTATGAAACAGGACAGGTGTGTGTGACGACAGCCAAACGTGCAGAAAGTTGTATCTACTGTAAAAAGCAGCACGTTGCTGCGTGTACCTGGGAGTGTGCAGCCTAACACTTCAGCTCTCAGGCAGATGTCCCCGTCCGTCCCGTTCTGGTACCAGGTCTGAGGGTTGATCCGGATGTATCGCGCCACTGTAGAAGTGTTGAACAGGGCAAGGACGGGGGTCTCTGTATTCTGGTTCCCTTCATATACCTGTCACCGACGGAGACATAGTGAAATGGCTTAAAATGAAAATAGGAAACCACAATGAGAGTTTAGGTTGATAGACACTGTGAAATATGAAATAAAAGTAAAATTGCACAAATTTTTATTTTCTTAAATAAGAACTCTTCTTATCCATGTGCCAGGCCCTCGGACTCAGAAACAGGACTCCACGCTTGTCACCGTCATGTCATCTTGTCATCCGAGAGGCCAAGTCAGATTATAAGAGGAAGATCGAGGAACATCTGGACAGCAACAACGGCAGGCAGGTGTGGACAGGTGTCCAGCATATGACCAACTACAGGACCAGTCCCGGAGCTGTGGGAGGTGATCTATCGCTGGCAGAGGAACTCA
>JAUMHL010000002.1:22073449-22093917 GCA_032362345.1 Sandelia bainsii | reverse complement strand
GTGGGCTCACACTTGTTTTGACCTGGGGTTTGGCTTTCTTAACAACATGTGACTTCTTGGTGACAACTTTGGGCTTCCTCACGATTGTTTTACTCTTCTTTGCTACCTTAGTGCTCCTGATGCTCCTCATTGCTAAAAAAGGCAAAAAATCATACATATGCAGTACAGCATGACTTTAGTTTTGCTATATTGTGGAACAGGAAGCTTTTATTTGTGTACATGTGTAAATGCTGCTCTGCCAGAGGTTCTGAGTATATGTTTGCATCTATTTCCATTTTAGTCATTTAACTGCAGCCACAGATATATTGAGCACACAGGGCCACATTCCACATAGCTGGTTTCAAGGGGTGTGAGGGGTCTCGCTCCTTGTCTGAGGCATCACTCGGAACATCTGGTTTTCATCAGTAGAAAAGAAACGACTAAAATGCCTCCTCACTGCACACAGGATGGAGTGAGGAACAGCCTCCCCCATCCCTCGGACACTGACTCTGACCACAGATATGCAAAGACCAACAGAGCTCTTTCACCCTGACATTGTACGAAAGATTCAGAGGAACCCTGAGGGACACTTTCCCTTGAAGTTGTTACTGAAAACCAGTGGCTTCATATGCAACTCATCAACTGAACAAAGAACATGGTGGTGCTCTGAGAACCCTTTGGATACATCTGAAGCTTGAAGAAACCTTATTGATTCCCAGAACCCACCCGCCCTCACCTTTTTGAACCTAACTTGCAGGCTAAACACATGCACACTCAAAATGTTCACTTCTCCAGCAGAGCTGTTTGAGTTCATGGGAAAGGAATGAGACACGTAAAACCAGTGAACAATTAAGCATAGTAGTGTAACTAAACTTCTGAAGATCTATATGAAGCAGCAATTCTATAACAAATTCATAAAGTAATCATTAAAAACACTAAAAGCTAGAAATTCCTGTTTTAAATGTGATCACTGTGAACTTTGTATTTAATATAACAAGCTGCACGTTACCACATAAATATTCTGTTTGTATTTGGAATAAACAAATAGGATAAAAATAAAACTCGATTTAAATCGTCATTCACTTACCTAATTCCACAGGACCCTCTTCTTCTTCAGCTTCCTTTCTAGGAACTGCTCTCTCTGTTGTTTTACCAGGTCTTTCAGCCAGATGTTTGTTAGTTGTGGGAGGTTTAGTTGTTGAGTTAAAATAACTGGATGTGAATCCTGTGGAGGGAATATCAGTGATGTTCGGAGTGTTAGCATTTCCTGCAGAAAAAGGACTCACAGTTGTAGTAAAAGTTGCATCTGATCCCACAGAGGAGCTCGCTGCAGCTGTGTCATCAGCAGGTCTCGTTGAAACAACAACCAATGATCCACAGTTCAGAAATAAAAGGATGAAGTACATAACTTCTGCCATGCTAACTGATTCCTGCAGAAACTCCTCCAACACTAAACACTCATTCAACCTCCCTGACCTGACACTCTGCATTAGTGTCAAGGCGCACAGTGCAAAACAACTTCCGGTCACAGGTTTCAAAAAATAAAATTGGATTAATAAGCGGGGAGTTGTAAAATAAAAGTAATCATCAATCAGCCACTTCAGAAAATCAGTGTCAGTAATGAAAATGTTTGCTTGCAGTGCTTGTAAAAAGTGTTTTACATGTATGTAAGCTAGACAAATTCAAGCAGTTATTTTTTGTGTTAGCTCAGTATGGAACTGCAGAGAATTTGCCAACCCTCAGGTTACTTAAGATTTAATTGTCTTATGACACAGAAACAAAGAACACAATTAGAGAAGCTGCACCGAAATGTATATAACCATTTAAGAAACTGCTATTTAGACTCATTAGATGCTGATCTTAGTTTAAAATGAAACACATGGAGCAAATAACTGCTTAATTGTCATTCCTTCAAATTATCTACTTTTAAAAAGCAATTTAAACAAATGTTTTTCTACTAGATATGCAAACTCAGTAACTAATTTGAAGTGCCAAATACATGCTTTTATTTTGAAAGTGTGTTCAAAATCCTGGTATCTCTCTCTTTTTGACTGACTTGACATCCTTCTCTGCAGAGCTGCTGTGCTAACAAATTGTCCAACCAGAGTTTGTTCAGGGATCAGACTCGGTCAAGTCTCCTCATCTGAGGAGCAGAGCTGGAAAACCTCCATTACACCGAGGCAGCACGCACAGCTAGAAATGTAGTTATCGAGGGGTCTGAAGCTCCTGTGCAAAGATTTTAAACAGCTGCATAGCGACATCTGGTGTCATTAAAAAGTTCTAATATAAACATATTTTTAAAAATTGTGTTGACCATATTCCAGTTCCCCATGTAAACACAATTTAAAAGATAATCACTTCACTTTCCTGTTCGGATTTAACAGTTTTAATATCACAGACAAGATATTCATGTCTGTTTGCGCATCCAGCAAGTTACAGAACCTTAAAATATTAAGTTCTGTTTAAAGTTAATGGGAACAATTTAGAAAAAAAACATAACACCAAAAATTATATTTGGTTCTGCACTTTGTGGGAAAAAAATAACTCAAGGAATCAAACTAAGTAAAATGAATTCTGATGGCATGCCACTCAACCCTGAATTTAAAAAGGTTTAAAAACAAAAGCACACAATCACATGATCACACTATAACTACATAACCAGATCTTCTTGGAAAAAAATGGTAATATAAAAATTATTTACAAAATAAGTGTAATCTTTAAAAGAATTATATCTAGTATTTATCTACTCAATTTGACAACACACTCACTCAACCCCCCACCCCCCCTCGTCCCTGCGAACAGCACTAGTAAAGACAGAGGTTGTTAAAGAGGTCGTTAAGTTGCTGCAGTTCAGGTGTTCAACAGCAGAACCTTATTTATTTTAACTGCAAATGAAAAGACTTGAAGGATGAATTAAAGTAACTGACATTTTTCAAAATCTGCACCGTTCTTATTAGCTGTAGTAAACACACAATCATATCCATAATTTAAACAACAGGACACATTTCTTTGTTGGACAAATAGGAGACAGTTTTCTCAGGTAAATAAGGCTCTACTGTGCAAATACACCAAAACCTAAACTGCCATCAACTGCCAATATTCAGCTGTATAGCTTCAACAGTAAAAAAAAAGAAAGAAGACATTTCAAAACGATCAGATCATCTGTACACACTTTCATTCAGCTGAACGTGTCAAACAGGTGGCATCACTAACATGTGTATCAAAACCTTCAGTCCCTGTGGAGCTGGAAGAAAGAATTTCTCCCAATGCCTAAAAAGAACAGAGCAGTGTCCACAGTGAGGAGAGAAGGTGCTGTGTGAGAGTATTCAACCCCAAACATCTCAGGGTTTCCAAAGCTTCAGCAAACCATCCTCGCTGTATGTGCAGATGAGGTTCTGGTGAGGGTGGTGGGCGATGCCGATCACATCCTTCTCATGGACCTAAGGAGAGAGGAGGGACGTGAACATCATCCAGTGGTTTAAAATGAAGGCTGCTCTGAAGTAAAACTCAGTAACAACAAAGAAATGCTCATTATATAGTGACTGAAAGTTGTAACAGTGGTGGTCTAGAAATTATTTCATTTAAAAATTTAAATAGCTATAGTTCAAAATCTGCAGGACCTACAAATAAAACATGTTACTGCCACGAGATAAAGTACATTCAAATATTAAACTACTAAGTGCAGGATACATCTACAGGTCAATCAGAATTTGTCATTTAACTAAGATCAGTGTATTAAAAGTGATGTTATGCTGAAATGATACAAACATGTCCATTACTATCTTACCTCCTTGCTTGAGTTAAATTTGTATGGTGACATTTGAATTATTTAAAGAATCAGTGCACACAGACTTGCAGGAAGAATCTGCAGGTGAATTCTAAAGTATAGTGTATTTACAAAGGTGCAAAAACACATTACACACACAAAATTAAGTGCAGACTTGGACCAAGCTAAATATAGAAAATGTCATAAAAGATTAGATTTTTCTTTGTGTGTGCTTGTTTATTAAGTCATTTAAAAAACCCCAAACAACACTTAAGATTCAAACTTCAGAGTCAGAACGTTTTGTGGCAGAAGCAGAGATATTCTTTAACTTTTTGATCTAAGCTCCTGAGTGCAGTAACGTACCGTCAGCGTTCTCTCCAGTTTGCCGGTGACTGTGCTGAAGCAGTAGAGCACCAAGTCTTCACCCACACAGTAGATCCACTCGCCGCGGGGCGACAGAGTGCAGCACACAAAGTCACCACCTTCCCTCTTACCAGAGCTGAAACTTCTCACAATCTGCAAAGGGAGTGTCACACATGCATTCAAACGCACACAGAGCAAAAATATGGGAAGACAGGTAGGTTGGCATATTTATTACCCCAGTTACATAATGAAAACACCTTCAAAATCTTATTAAACTATGAACTAAATTCGGTTTGGGAATTACAACTATTTGGTGTTTATAGTGGACTATTTAATACAGCAGAAGTGTAACTAATGGGCTTAGAATAGCTATTACTTTTTCTGCTGAATCCTTTAATTTTCTCCTAATACATTTTCTTATGACTCCTGGAGAATATCTTCTATCCACTAACAGATGCAGCTAAATGACACACAGAACCAAAAGTTAGGATAGCATCAAGAAAAAGTGGAAAACACTGGGGGAAAGATTAAATAACATATGTAATGACTCACATGCTGGCTTTAGCAGCCTGTAATACTTCATGAATCCACTGCTGTGATGTTTATTATTAATTCAATAATGATTGAACCGACCTGTCCCTGCATGTTCATGATGACCACTGTGTTAGAGCGGTTACACACTACGAAATGCTCCGGATTCTTAGGCAGCAGGATGACATTGTTGACTGTGATGTCGGTGCCAGCCGATGTACCCAGAGGCTTAAAGGTGCTCGTGCACTCAGTGGTCTTCACGTTCCACACCTGACACAGGTTCAACGTACGAGAAAAAGATGTGGGTCATCATGAGGGACACACACGATGGCTTCAAATAGAAAAAAAATGATTGAAAGTGTACATATTTTTTAACTGCCGCTTCCCTTACCTTCACTGTACCATCTGAAGAGGCACTGATGATGTGGTGGCCGTCAGGAGTGAATGTGGCCTCGTTGACAAATGAAGCGTGACCACGGAACTCCTTAAGACTTTTACCGGACTTGAGTCCGTGGATTCTTCCGCAAAACACACAGGGTAATGTTCAGATGCATTATCCGTAAAAAGCATGACTGAGCACTCAACTAGACGACTTATCAGTTACATCAACAGTCAGGAAGCAATAAGGAGCTGAAGGCGTTTGCTCAGATGTGAGTTTACCTGATTGTCTGATCGAAGGAGGCGCTGAGGAGCTGGCTGCTGTCTTTACAGAAGCTGAGACACGTCACTCCTTTACTGTGGGCACGTTCAAATCTCCTTAGACACTGACCGCTCTGGATCTTCCAAATCTACACACAAAGACAAGCAGAATGTACTTATACTTCACATTCTGCTCTTTCAACTTGGCTTTTGTTGCTTCCTCTCACTAATCCAGATGCTCTAATTTATGTTTTGTTTTTGTTTCAATACCAGAATACACCGAGAAACAGTGCAACTCAAAGAACACTGGCTTTAATGTCAATCAATGGATTTGATTGTGAATGCTGGACAACGAAACTGAATTTAAGGGTAATGAGAAGTTAACTTCATCCTCTACCTTGATCTTTCCGTCTTGAGCTCCAGTAGCCAACATCTCTGTGTCCCGACTGAAGCACATACATAACACTGCATCATCCATCATCATGAAGTTATCCTGGGCCTGGTACTTCAGATCCTGTGGCAGTCACAGTGCACACAGTTTGACGGTCGTTTTCAAATGATAGGAATGAATGTAGTGCTATATTCAACCAGACAGTAAACCTGGTTTATGAGTCTTTCTTGTGCATTAACTACCTTTCTGATTTTGCCTGTGGTGAAGTTCCAGACCTCAATGAAGCCGTCCACAGAGCCAGTAACCAGGTACTGACCATCAGGGGAGAACCTGGAACACTCCACATGAGACTTCTGTCCAAACTGTGCATGAAAGAAAAACAATTAAGAACACATGACATGTACCACTTACTATAACTGCTGAACTATAAAGTTAGAATGACAGCATGCTTGGCTAAAAGAACTTCGACAGAGCAGCGTTGCTACCTTGATGTGTCTGCTGAGCTGGGTGGGAAAGCGCTCCTCTTCCACATCTTTGACTGCAGCTTTACCCCTGAACAAGTCAATGGTCATACCAGGAGGCAGAAGTCCCTGATGCTGCTGCCATTTCAAAGACTGAAAGCAGAGAATGTGGACAAAACTTTCAAGACTCACTACTATGCAATTATGTAAAATGCAGTTGTTGTTTTTTTACAGCAAGTCTCCAAATGAAGACACTAACCACACATGCAGGTTTTGAGATCCCTTACCTGTCCTAGTAGAGCCAGGAGACGAGAGGGGGGCACCACGCTCACCTCTCCTGCCAGTGCCTGGGCAATGGCTGCCCGGCGCTTCTCCTTACTGCTGCCATCCGGATACGCCTGGACATCAAAAACCACACTTCATATTAACTTGAGGCTATGTCTGTCTCTCATGATGAATACATTGAGATTTTTTTTGGTATTAAAGAAGAAAAAATATGTTGATCTGCCACACTTACTGGTCTTAAAATAATTAAACATCAATAAACAAAGATTGCTGCACATTGGGTCTAGACTCACCTCTCTAGGATCAAAGTAAGAGCGAGCCAGCAGGTTCTCCAGGTGGATATATCTCTCAGGCTGGGTCTGTTTCAGCATAATCATGGGGTCAGTCTGCCTAAGGAGCGAACGGGCTGCACCCAACTCTCTCAACTCAATCAGCTCCAACACCACCTGAAAACAATGCAGACACTTTTAATCAGATATAAGATAACCTCAGACATTATCTCTTTATTAGAAATGTGCTGGCATGAGTAATGGATATTCTTATACAAGCGAAAGATCAGAAAGTTAAATAATTATCTTATGATAATTATATATTTATCAATGAGATTAAAGGAGGATAACTTCATAATAAAGCCAATGCATTCCAGGACTACAAAATACTGAAATATGAAATTTAAAAGAAGGATGACTTTTAATTGTTTATATAAAAGTAAAATACACCAAAATATATAAACTGTTCAAACTTCCAATGGTGCAGGGACTGTAACAGTTTATCAATAACCACCATGCACATGAAATAATGATGATGAGGAGCCATAAGAGGATAAGCTAGCTGCATAACACCATTTATCCAAAACTCACCTGCTCATAAAGATCTATCAGGGTCTTATCTGGCAGCTTGAGGGACTGGATGGCTTGTAGGACAGTATCCCAGTGGCCACTGTTTATATCTGCCACAAAGCTTTCTATACTGTCCACAGTGTTCAGAGATACTGTGGTCTCCTCCTGCAGGGTGGCTAGAGTCCGGTGCAGATTATTTTCTTTTAAGTACTGCATAATCAGACGGATCACGCTGTGGTAAACACAACTGATGTAAGTCATTTGGATAAACAAATAATGCATGAGAGCTCCAGTGAAGCAACTGAAATTAACAATTAAACAACTATCTCCAGCTACAGATGCTGGACGGACACAGCGTAAATCCACAGAACTGTTGCATGTTTGGAACACAGTACATCTGAGAAAGCAAAGGGTTTAATTTGCAATTCACAATAATTTGCAATTTGATTAAGGTTTATCAGTTTGTTGCATTTGTATTAAGTTAATTGACAAGTAAAAATACTTAAACTGTTCAGCCTCAGCACTTCTGTTTTGCCCAAAATGCATTATTTTGAAAACTATTAAGATTTTGAACTCTTAAGACTGTTAACAACATTAAATATCAATATTATATTATATATATATTATATATCATAGTAAAAAGTTACATCATTTTCATCTTAATCATAGACACATCAGAAAGGAGAATATTTGACAACAAACCCTTTAAAACTGTGTAACTATAAGTAATTTAACGTCTACCTAGCATCTTCTACAGCCTGGTAAAACCTACTTAGACGGACGCTGTCGAAAAAAGTACAAAAGCTGATAATACACGAAGAACGTTTAGTATGACAACAAATTGTTACTTTAAGAATCTGTTCGCTGCTAAAGTCTGAATAATTTAGCTAAACTTTCATCAACGGTCAGAGCAGAATCTGTGGCAACTGGCACTGCAACCTTTGCTAATGCTAACTTAGCGTCTAAGTCTTTAATCTTTAAGTTTTGTTTATACCATAAAGAAGTAATAAAAATACAAAACAGGTAATTCTATAATTTAAACAACTTAGCGACGTTTCAAATATAAATTACATTCACTTAGCTGTACCAAAAAAAGAGCAAACATCCATATAACTGTAAGTTAGCTTGTTAGCTTAGCTTAAAGCGCTAGAGCTAGCGAACTGCAGCAGAGGAGGACACAGGCCTCATTGCTAAAAAATACGACCAACTACGCCGCCTCAAGCTGCTAGTTTTAGAATAACCTATTTCAAAGGTAATTAAATTGACTTACTCTGCAGATTCCACCTCCAGAGACATGTTTGTTTCTTTCAAAACAGCAACCACGGGACACGCTTCAGTCTGCACAAAAAGGGAGAAAACACACGGACGAGGACAGACGCAAACACGGAAGTGCGGGGAGGAGTCAGGGACCTTCAAAATAAAAGTCTCATTTGACGCTCATTGTGTGTAGGTGGAATATTGTTTTCTAATAGAAAACCATAAGATTCAACTTCAACTTCAGGCCTCTGGCAACAAATATTATCATCATATACTGGGACAGCCGATTAAATCTGAACATTTGCAAATTAAAAAATCTCAATGTTGTTTAACCATTACAACCAACTTATTTTTGTAAGTTTTGTTGCTGCTGGACAGGTGCTGGTTTCATAGATTGCGAGAAGTGAAGCAGTTAGAACATTTCCCTTTATTCTGTTAAATTTTGCTCCTATTTCGTGCATATTGCTTTACTATTACTATTTACTATTATCATACTTCATATGCCCATTAAAGTCAGTTAATTTTATTCAGCTTATCTATTGCTTCATTCATGCAGCCCACAGTTTTAATATACACCTAAAAGCAGTTATTTTTTAAATTGACCCCACGGATTATCAGGAATCACTGAAGGCTCAATTGGATCCCTGCAGCAATATTTGTGTAACAAATTAGTTTATTAAAATAATATATCTGAATGATTGATATGTTGCTAAAGGTTTCTATGAATAAGAGGATCTACAGTGTAATGTAATTATGAGTCTTTCCTCTTCTTAAGCATTACTGCTGTTGCTTTGGTGCCTTGTTTTTCACAACATCATCAACAGGGGGCTCTATCTGCACAGCTACGCCTCAGAGGCCCTCTTGACTCCCTTCTTTCTGCCAGTGAAGGTCTTTCAAGGTTATGATGATTATGATGCGGCACCACTTCACTCTGTAGTCCCACGGCCTGGGTTTGATTGTTTTGGTCAATCATGACATAATCCCACTGTAAACCCCATCCACATTGGAAATTAATTTGGCACCAAGAACACAGCAGACATTGCTTGGTTTCATTTGCAAATTCACTGGGAAGTGATGAGGAAAAGCAGCGAGGATGGGGAGGAGGGAGTGGTGTTTCCACACAATACCAATAGCATAGCACGCTGAATACATTAACATAAGAGTAGAAAAAAACAACGTCAACATAATTTTGCTGTCTTCTGGCATGACAAAGCAGAGGCTGTTTGGAGAACGCTTACCAATGAGGGAGACTCCAGCATGCTGGAAGAGTGGCAGCTACACAAAAGGCTGTAATGTAATCACTTCATCTTTTCTGAGAAAAACAAAGACAATTCTAAATTTATGTGAGGTGCCATTCTTAGTGTGCAATAAAGTTAACCTTTCTCTATCATAATTAGAACACATTACCACCACAAAGAAATGCAGTCTTTTTTTTTGGTTTGTCTTTGAGGAGAAAAAGACTATTTTTTACATTTTTTTTTATACCTGCTCAGTGGTGGAAAACTATCCTAGAAATCACATGGTACCATAAGAGTAAAAGAGAAAGTACCATAAGCAAGTAGTTCATAGTTCATGGCCAAGTCTTGACATTCATGAACTGAACCCTGTCGACTATTCTGAGAAAAATAAGCATTTTATAACTAGCACTCACATCGTTTTTTTTTTTTTTTTTTGCAAAACACTGTAGACAATTGTGCATTTCTGGAACAATCTTCACAATCCCGATCTCTTGTGTTCTCATGGAAACCATTTAAAATTCTACACTGAATATTCACAGCTCTGGCGGTGATAACGAATCAAAGCACAGAGCCAAGGGCAACTGTTTAAATACTTGAATAGATTAATCAGTTGATAGATAGCAACAGGATGAGGGACATGGAGGGAGGTGGAAAGAGGAGAACACGCCAGGCTTCACTTTTAATACTGTACTGAGATCACAAAACAATGTTTAAAAGTAATGAGTCTTTCTGACATATTTCCTGGTGTTTTTAATTGTGTTTCTGTGTTTTGATTTGTGTTATGCGTGTTGAGAAGAGGTACTGTCAACGGTGTTCTGAGTATCAACAATTAAAAAAGAAGTGCAAGCTAATTCAAGTCGAAAATAATAAACTCCGGCATAGCCGAGATTTAGTGGCATTACTTTTAAATGGGGATAAAACACGATCAGAATGAGTTATGGATAATTGTAAAGCTTTGTGATATCTTGTCAGCTAAGGAGGGGATTACAGGCACGTTGTTGGAGAAGGATGCAAAGGTATTTCTGAGATCTGAGCTGTGAATATGCTTTGTATGCAGACTGCTTTTCACACTGAGATGCAGCTACCAGAAACAAAAATCATATGTTGGTTTTGACTCAGGATGGGATTTTGTACCACAGATTAATAATAATAATAATAATAATAATAATTAATACTTTATTGATCCCCTTGGGGAAATTGTTGTTTGGACAGCTGCTAGACCTGTGTCAGCGCTACTACGGGGTTTCGGTGTCTTGTCCAAGGACACCGAGACATGTAGCTTGCTGGGACTGAGAATCGAACCGCTAACCCTCGGGTTGGGAGAAGAAGAACAAAATACTAATCGATGCTTCAGTTTTTTTTCATTTACACAGATCAGTCAGCATCAGATTTAATGTCACATGTCTACAATTAAAAACCCCGAAGTGAACACTTTCAGTGAGCCCTGAGAACAGTGACTGTAGATGGATTTGTGCCCTGTTGAAGCATTAATGAGTGTAAGGATTTTATCATTTGCATTCTGTGCTTAAATCTTGTTCTTGCACACGAGTTTCAAGTCTGCAGTCTGCTAACCTGAGCACAAATGGTCTTATGTTTACATTCTTTCACATGGTTTCCTTATCGTAGCGGGTGTTAAATGAAAAAGAAATGAGCTGGACATTCTATATTCATTTGTCACACAACACAATAAAAAACACTTTCAGATAAGATTAGGTTAGTAAGGCAACATACTAAAGGTAAAAACATGTCACTGCAATAAAAATAAAATAATGCCATATTTCAGTGCATATTTTATGCTTCATATGTAGTTATAAACAAACCTTTGTTTCATGTAAAAGCTCTGCAGCCATATTCTAAAACTTTTTTTCACTTTATTTTGAATCCTTACAGAGCTGCTTCAGCTCATCTATATTCTTAGCATGTTTGGTGTGACTGGCTCTCCTGAGGTCATTCAGGTTGAGCTATGGACTCTGACTGGGCCACTTCAAAAGGTGGATTATCTTTGTTTTTTAAAGCAGTCCTATAGCACATTTTGCTATTGAGATGATATTTTCATATTGGTATGCAGCTCCCTTTTTTATACCATATGTACTGTAGTGCTGGGTGTTCATCTGGAACAATCCAACCTTAGTTTCAGCAGCGTTGTGAAGTGTCAGTGTGCTCTTTGGCAAACTTCATGTGAGCTGCAATTTTTTGACAACAGTGTCTCCATGAAACATCATGTTTTCACCTTTCATACCAATATGAAAACATTTTCCAGCAGTGAAGTGGTAGACAGAGCATCATCAGAAAACCAGATCTTTTCAGAGTGTTTACATATAAACAGTAGTACCATGTTCTCACACCATTACAGTTCAGGTGCTGACAGTTGGTCAACATCATGCTTCTTCTGTCTTTGCTACTGAGAGGGTACAGTCAACATCTGCACAACTGCAGCACTCCACATAGGTTGTTGTAAACACTGAAGCACGTGACCAATGCTGTCATTTTTCCTTTCAGAAATAAAAAGACAACAACCACTTGCTTGAGAAGAATACACAACGGTCTAATCTTAGCGTGAGCTGGAAATTGAAATCTGACTTGTTGGGTTTGAAGGCAAACCCATCCACCCATCCATCATACTATCCCTATGTACAGTATGTTCCTCTTTCCATCAAATCTCTTTTATGTAAACTTGCACAGAGCATAAAAGATAAAAAGGTTGTTTGGATTTTCATACACAGCTCATTTCAAAACATTTCCAATAACCAGCTCATGCAGAGAACATCACAAACTACGACAAAAGCAACACAATCAGTTTGGTTTGTTTATGTCTCTTTAAGAGCTTTGCCCTTGAGAGTACCTGGCGGCAGAACGCAATGAACAAGGGTCCATTAATTTGCTGCTGAGAAGCTGCTCACAGCTCCTTGCTAATGGCTGATTTCTCTGCCAGTTAGTCAGTCAGCCCTGGAGTCACAAGTAGTAGTGGGTGGACGGTGTGGGTATGAGAGGGGTATCGGCAAAGAAAAAAAAGAGCAGGGGTGGGTCTGAGCATCAATCCTATTGGCATGTTCATTATTCTCAAGGGACACATTAGAAAGCCAAAAGGGTCTCAGTGAGAAACCTTTATTGATATTCTCAATCTTTGTGACGGGTGCACCAACGAGTAGAAAGGTGCAGAATTAGGCCTTTTCATACCATAGTAGCTTGCATTGCTGCATGATAAATTATGGGTCATCAAGGAGATAAAGCAGGAAGTTGGAAATAGGATTGTGCCTGTAAGGCGGTGTACCAGGCATTGCACATGTGACCTGATAACGGTATATGTTAGTCACTATGCAGGCTGGATAAGAGAGATATGCAGCAGGACACATTTCTCCTGTGACAATGTAAATAGAAGCTATCCACTTACTGGGTGAATGCCACAGCTTCTGCTCCGGGGGCCATGTTGTATTTACAGAAAGAAAACACCCACAAAGTGCTGACACAAGTGAATGGTTTTGAGCGGGCTAAGCTCTCTCTTTTCACTTGCTGGTCTATGTTTGCTTGTTCCAGCCCCCGCGCTCCTATAATATGACATCTACAACTTTTAGCATCTTTTTTGTCAGGTTATTTGAAAATTCATTGGAGGGTTTTATGGATATTCAGGCAATGTACCAGAATCTTTTCAGCTGAGGTGAGGATAAAAAGACATATCTTTGGAAACTTTTTGGAGGGTTCTAGTGGCTGTGATGAGCTTTGAGGTGTGAAATATCAGCCAGTGCTCAGTTTTTGGAAGCATAGTAAAATTTTGCATGACAGTTATAAAATCGCAATACCTTTAAAAGGTTTCTAATTTCTTTCTGAGGCTGTCTTCTTTCGTTTATGAAGCTGAAAAAAACCGCCACATACTAGATAGAAATTCAGTAGACGCTAGTGTGCTTCAAACAAACTAGGCCATCGTCTTGTTTGGAAAACATCTTTACACATGTTCCAAATAACAACAATCAAAGGTGGGGTGAAAAATCTGCCAATACAGCCTCCTCTGATGACAAGGACTTCTTGTAGTGTCAACCATACAAATGGGAATAATGTCACATTCCAGGAGCCAGACGATGCATGTGCACAAAAACACATGGGCCGCAGAACGCGTGGGGGGTGTGCACCTCATGCATACACAGTACAGGCAGCATGAACGAAATAAAAATTAGGAAATTATCTTATTATTTTGGAATCTACAGATTTTGTTCAAATGCACATTTAGAGAAGACGTAAGAGTTCAATTAGAATAACTGCTTAAATGTAATGGACATCATCTTTCTTTTTATTCAGAGCCATTGTTTCCTGTCAGTGATCTTTGAATTTAATCATTAACCATAGTTTGTAGTAGCCACTTTGTAAAGTCTGTTTCAGCGTGAGCACTGTAAGTCAACAATTAATCACCTTTTAGACATTTAATAATAATGACTGAAACACCACAGTGATGGTTGTTCTACGTTTTGTGTGATAAAATAGTGGTATTGGTGCTATAGATGGCCACAGTTGTGCGTAACAATGATAAAACCTTGCCAGTGCAACACAATCAGTGAAACTTTGATTCTTCCTTTTCGCCCATTTTCAAAGTGACTGCTCTAACTATCGGTAGAGCGAATGATTGAGATTTATAAAACAGAAACAGTGGTGAAAAAAAGTGACACGTTTGCCTTTGTTGATCATATTTTCCTAACAAGTCTCAAGATTCACCCTGACATTCTTCTCCGAACTCTAGAAACACTCCTTCCTCATGTGATACTGTACAATCTGCCAAGGTGCAGAGCCACAAAAAGGCTGTGATCCTTCTTTTGAGGCTCACAATTAAGACCTAATTGTGTTCAAAAACCATTCAGCAGAGCTCATGGTAGGCCGATCCGGCAGGTTGAAATGAGGTTATTATGCAAAACATAGAAGACAAAGGGAGTCTATTTGCAGTTAATTAACATGCTAATTTTCTTAGTTACTGTCTAATAATTTATACAGCAGAAGGCATGCACATACTTAGGTCTCTCTCTACTTATTTCTAGTATAGCTATTTCCTCATTTGTATCTGCACATTTGTTTGGCCCTCACACTCTATGTGGATAGTTATTGATTGTGTGTCTGTCATTGGATGCACAGGCACTATAATAAGTAAATCCATCTTTTGTCAGTGCCCTCTGAAGGGAATGTAGTCCTAAGGGGAAGAGAGCAACATATTCAGATCCGATTTTCCTGTCTTTTGTTTAGGATTATCATAATTTTTTTTCCTCTTACATAGTCCGAACACAACAAACTCAGCAGCAGCAACGCATGAAGCACAAGGGGAATCAGACACATTTGGGATACTCGCTGGCATAGAGAATCCAATAATAGAATAAATTCATCTGTGGTGTTTTAATTAACGTGTAGTGCTGGAGTGGAACAAAGCTAGTTGATGGGATATAAGCACTCGAACAAAGACAGAAGTGCACTTCATGAGACACAAATGCTGAGTACAGGAGCTATCACTGTGTATTCTGTGCCTCTTAGACAGAAACAAATCACAAAAATGAGTGGACGAACAGACACACTGGCGTATTTAACGAATGTATTCCAGTATAAATTTAGCCCTATTCTTTAAATCCCCAGGGTCCTTCCTGAAGTGTATAATGGATTTTGTGTTCCATGTTAGCACACATGTCAACTGTCCACTTGGGCTCCAAGACCCTGTTGATTCTGAAAGCAAGCCCTCAACATTTCACTCATTTGCTGATTGAGGCTATTTTCACATAGTAGAATATCCCGGCATGGAGCTGGTTTCAAGCTGAAATAATGGGCTGTGGACTGTCAGTGTTCCCCATGGCAGTTGTCATCTGTAGAGACAGGATTGGCATGCGTGGTTCGTTTTTGAATATTGGATCGAGCTGAAAATCACTGGTGGGTTCTTCAGAGGGGGGCGACTGCAGAAATGGAAAAAAGAAATCTTAAATGTCACTGCCTCTCCTCATATGTCCAATAGCACCATTCTGTGTTTTATTACTTTTTCAGTGGCATTTTGTCTCTATAGAAATGGGCCTGAGTGTCACAAGTGAATGAAGTAAAAGTCACAGCCCAGTAACTAGAGCCAGATGGTCGTTTTCACATCAGATTCATGTTTTACAAAAAATGGTGTGATAAACACACACTGTCCATCAAGTGAAATGACTTGCAGTTAAATTTTTTGCACTGAATAACTATTATGTACTGTAAAGTTCTTTTAAGTACTTGGTGGAAAGTATACTTTTCAGTGCCTTCATATACAGTAACTGTAAAAGCAGAAAATTAACTTCCTCTACAGTTCAGTGTTTGTACGAAGCATACACTGAGATCATACCATTTTCTGAAGCCATCGATATTGTAACACGTGACTGCAAATTTGTCTTTTATCACTTTCACTGTGCAAATCTGCCTACAATGATAATGTTCTGCCATCTGCAGTTTCATTAAGCCCATGTGCTTTAAAAATGCAAAGTTAAAATTGTTATGCTTATTCACAGTTTTGTAGAGAATTAGATGAGGAGACTGATACCACTCTGTCCCAAAAAAACATATGGCTATGACCAGCAGCTTAGTCTGTCTACTAGTTGCTCTAAAAGTCACATTAGTATTACCAAAATATTACCCACCTATTACCTTGTTATTACCTAGATATTACGCCTCTATTACATTGTTATTTCTTTACATATTACCCCATTTTTACCAAGCTATAATGTGCTACCTCT
This sequence comes from Sandelia bainsii, assembly GCA_032362345.1. Taxonomy (NCBI): domain Eukaryota; kingdom Metazoa; phylum Chordata; class Actinopteri; order Anabantiformes; family Anabantidae; genus Sandelia; species Sandelia bainsii. The sequence goes on along the minus strand of JAUMHL010000002.1, from coordinate 22,077,455 downwards.
TCAACAATTATGTAACCGTCTATAATATTAATTAGTGCTGGGCAGGGATTAAAATTTTTAATCGTGGTTAATCACGTGATTAACCCATTTCTGCGATTAATCGCAATTAATTTTTTAAAAACTTTTATTGTAAAAGTACTGCTATATGAACAAAATTGCAATAATATTTAGTCTGGAAACACTTTAAACAAATAAGATGGTTTTTAACAGCAGTATTCCCTTTACACACACGTTTCGGTGATTTGCTGCATCAACGGTGTGTATTGTATTTAAGAGACACGTCAGACTCGAAGTTCAACTTTGCAATGGTTTACAAATAACTGTGGTTCTATCAACTCCGCCGTGTAGAAGAGATTTAAAATGAAAATGTCTGAATGTGTATTTTTTTTCCTCTTGTGTTCATTATTTTTCACTGTTGGTAACACAAATCTGTCAGATTTATCAATTTTTTTTTTCAATTTTCTGAAAAATTCAATGCAGATTTCAATTAAAATTTACAGAGCACATTAGTGCCCCCTAACCCTTTAGACAATGGGTGTCAAATCCTGGTCCTTGAGGACCACTTTCCTGTATGTTTTCCAAATATCCCTGCCCTACCCACAGCTGATTACCTGGTTCAGGTGTGCTCAGCCAAATTTTCTTTGCTGTATTTTCAAAGATGCTGCTCACTGATGCAGAGTAAAACACGTGTGAACAAAAACTTAGACTCATGCACAAAGAAGCAAATGTTTGTAAAGCACACACGTACATGCTTAGACGGACTTCATTTTGAAGCTGAAAAAGCAGACTGTGAGCATCCGTCAATCTCTCCCCACCCCATCACTGAGCTTTAAAGAGGAGCCTAACCAGCAGGACGTGAGGCGAAAAAGAACACACTGCTGCTGCATCATGTGGCATAATCTTCCACAGCTATGTGATGCAGTCAGGGAGGCTGCAGACATCAACTGGATCAATGTGATATCATACTGACACATTGCGGTAATAGTCTTTAGTCTAAAGTGTCTGGAAACTTTAAATTAGTAGTATTTTGCAGTGTGATATGTGCATCGTGCAAGATAGTATCCCTTTTTTCACACTGTATGTTGTTTGCTAAATGAAACTTACAGGTGGGTATGAGTTCACAGCACAAATCAGCACTTTCAACGTGAGCAAGCAATTGCATCTATCTTAAAGTTACTTCATAAACATGCAGAGGAAAAAAAACAGGAAGAAACTGCAGGGAAATAATGCAGGGAAGTAACAGAAAGAAGTGGTGTTTTTTGTGAGTTCTGAATTCAGTCTGAGTTGAGCTGCCACACACACACACAGACATGGTCTGTTTTTCGCACACTCTGTATGTTGGCTATTTGGGGCAAAGCAACACAGACTGCACAAACAGTCCAGCCGTCAAATTTACAGACATAACAAGGCAAAATTTAGCTTTTCTTTCTGTCTCAACACTCATACGACCACAGTTTACAGTGTATTATTTCTATTATTTTTGAATCAATAAAATGTTGACTTTTTTTTTCTGATACAATCTTTAATTGTCAGTACAGTGAAAGAAAACAGGACGGACACACGGGACCTACGAGCCTCAGTACTGGGAAACAAAATGGAAGTTTGGCAAAAACAGATAATGATCTTTTTCTCATGGTGTAAAGAGAAAACATGGGAAGACAGTGAATAAATTATAATGCTGCCACAAAAAACTGTGATTTCACTGGTAGTGTCACAGCTGTGCCCTGAGTCCTTGCTTTGTTTTATTTTCACTGCTTGTACCACACCTTTACTGTTCTCCAGTGTTTTCCTGTCCTCTGCTGCACACACACCTGCTCTCTGGCACTCCCACTCCCTCCGTGCTGCTCTGCCTCTCCTCTCACCTGATTGTCTGTTGTCTGACCCCTGCTTCTGCTGTGTTTTCTCCTGTGTTTGGCTCTTGCTTGTTTTTGTTGCTCAATCCCTTTGTACCTTTTGCCTTTTCTTCACCCCAGCCTGGACTCTTGATTCTCCTCTGATTAACCTGACTGGTTTTCCTACACTTTAACTAAGCTTGTTTTTGTATTAAAGTTATTTAGCATCTGCCTACCTGCCTGTCTCATCTGTCTGCATTCATGTCTTGCCTGCCTGGTTATTAGTTTGTAACAGGTAGTGTTAACTTGTTTCTATGTTACCTGGTGTAAGCACATCTATATAGCTGGTAATGTGGCTTGTGAGTTGCTGTTTTGGGTATATTATGGTTGCCCTGACACATTCAGTGCGTTTACATGCACATGCGTTTGGCTTTCTCAAGTAAGCTAATTTCCTAATTATCATGTAAAGAAGAGACCTGGTTTCTTTAATTAGGATAAGGGATTAGAGAAATTTCCCCAGGTAGATTTCTCCCAGAGAACTCAGATTTCTGTTGTATGTATATGCCTAACCAGGTTTCTAATTGGCTTGTTACAAGAGAGCATGTGCAGGCTGTAGACACTCAGCTCTCTGTTAACTGGCAGCTTTTAATCAAGTGCCCAAAATCCAACTAAAACTGAAACCAACACAGTACAATGTCTAAATTAGTCATTTCTCACCATGTATTTCTCTAATTCAGAGAGACTGTGCAGTGAAAAGTAGAATGGCGTCTGTAAGCGGTCTCTTCTGTTTCTATACAGTTAAAATCTGTGAACCATGCCATTCCAAATTACTCATGCTGCAGGTACGTATACACAGTTTTTCAGTAACCCAGTTTCTAAAGTGAATGTAAACTCAACTCCCCTATTACTTGAAAAATCTATTTTCTCTGAGTAACCTGGTTACTTGAGTGCATGCAAACTCAATTATTAAGAAAAAACACTTCCTCTTTTCTTTATTAGTTTTTGAAAAACAATAGTTTTCACGTTATTTAAAAAGCTAACTGCAGGTACTTAACATTACACACACCAGCAAGCATACAGTATATTTTACACTGGACCCACTCATGTTGCTGCTCCCTATGTTCCTTTTAGTAGATATTTATTCTGAAAATCATTATCCAATTTTTCCGATTTACCTTTTTAGAAGAGATGTACTAAAAAATATCCTTGGGCTTCTTCTGTTGAAGAGACATAATGAAACACCACATGTCTTTTGTAGCTAAGGAGAATGGGAGGAATATGATGATGTCAGGGAGCAGAGGTGTTTCTAAACCTCCATTCTCACTGGAGTAAAAAGCTTATACAACACTAAAACCCACGCAGCCCCTCAGTGGAGAGCTGATAAGGCTCAAGCAAATCCAGTACAGTGGGGTGTCATGCTGGTTTCTCCCTGCAGAGAAGAAAAACCCCAGTGTACTCAGAAGTAACAGAGCATGAGAGGGTATTGGTTAAAATATTTGGATGACGGTGAATGTGTTTTAGTCTGGCATTTGGAAAAAATACTTTTATAAAGTTCTTTAACTCAAGTTAAATAATCCACGTATAGTTTGTTTTTAATTATATTTAGGAAAGAAAAGCACTTGTGGTTCCGCCTAAGGCAGTTTCTTTTTGACGCCCTGCTGCTACACTTCTCTTTTTAAATGAAGATGACATTTTCTCTGTGGAAGAATGAGCCTGGCTGTCAAAAACTAATGAAATTAAAGAAATAGGGCTATCCTGTTTGCAAAGGTCACAGCATGTTAATTAGAGCTGGTTGGAATTTTCTCATATGTGTGTGTCAAATTAAGTTTTTTTATGATAGAATTACCACAGTTTAAAGGGACTAAATTACATCTTCTGTTTTTGAATAAATAATGGCAACTCTAGGTTCACTTTCAAGCACTGATGGAGTTTCAGATGTGGATTTCTTTATATGCTATTTGACTTCCTCTACAGGACCTCTTAGACTTCTCATGCGATTTTCCCCCTGGGAAATGTCAAAGGCCACTTACTAGCTTTTTCTTTCTCAACTACATCAGTGAGTACAGTAAGTACATATTCAACACTGTACATTGTGTGTGAGATCTGAAAACACTGGACCTTTTCTGGTATTTTGACCATTTTTCATTTTCTGCAAATAAATGCTCTAAATGACA
>JAUMHL010000002.1:22052724-22068111 GCA_032362345.1 Sandelia bainsii | reverse complement strand
ACTCCAGTAAAGTACAAGTAGCTCTAAACTGTACTCAAGTACAGTACTTGAGTAAATGTACTTAGTTACTTACCACCCCTGTGTATTTGCTGCAACATACAGAAAACTGTGACAATAAGATGGCAGCTTGGTGTTATGTTGCAGCTCCAGTCATAACAAAGAATCATTGCACTGAAGGTATTTCCTGTTTTTTTCCTTTTATTTACAGCAGGAGCTCAGATTTTGGCCGTTACCGCTTTGATGGCACCAGCTCACTGTCAGACACCACCTGTCTTACTGAACAGCGTCTTATTGCTTGTCCAGCAGGAGACGAGGAGTCAGAATGCCTGGTCCACTCTCCAAAAATGTATGAGCATGCTTTCATGTTCAAACTACAGAGCTGCTGAAGTCTTTCTGGGAAGGTCTGCGTCTCCAAGCAACTGTCAAGTTTCCCGCGGAGGGAATCTGACCATAGAAAGAAATCAAGTCACTTGTCCCAAGTTAACTAGGCTACAGATGAATTAAACATGAAGATCTCTCTCTAGCTCAATCCACAGAGAGGTACACTTTATTCTGTCAATGAGACATTTATCACAGTACTACTTTTGTTAAAGGTTTGTCGTGATTGTGATGCTTTGATAACGTGAGAAGAATCATCAGTCTAGAACACAGGAGGGAAATCAATGTTATTAGCTGCAAAGTTATTCTTGTGTTTCTACTTTATTCTATTTTAAAGCCACCAGGAGTTGGAATAACGCTGCTTTTCTGTCAGTTACTATGTGGGTGGGCTTATATGTATTTGTGTTTTCAGAGCCTGAAAAAGAGGATTTTCCTAGAAAGATCCACCAGACATTGGGGTCTTGTCCCAGTTTTCACCCTCACCTCACTATGATGTGTTTCCTGAGAGTCCAGGGCTATTCTGGAACCAGTGTGTGCCTGAGAGCTCTCTTGCACTTTTCTTTGTGCAATTTATGCACATTTTCTGTAGGTTTGGAAACCTGCTGACTTAAAAAAAAAAAAAAAGGTTATCCTGTTGCACTATTGAAAACAGGAATTGCCTCAAAACTTGCAAGGTGTGTGTTTTTCTAATCACTTCATACAACAGCATTGTCAACATTTTGCTTACAAATGTGTGTGTGTGTTTGATAGGAAGTGGAAAACAAGAATTCAGATCCAGTATGAAGAGCTTCACTTAACAGGCCACAGCAATGTTGCTGCTTCTTTTAATGTGCAACAAAGATGGTTGTTCTGTTCCTTATAATTAACATTTTGAGCCCCTGCACCTTCTTTAATTCATGCATTTACACTACACACAGATGATAATAATACACTTGTAGTTGTGCATCTCTGGCAACTATATGCAAGATGCAGTTTACATGCATGTCTACTCACTATCATATTCTAATCAGTTCATCTGAGTCCAACTGGATGTTTGTGCCAGATGTACTGAAAATCCATTGAAGGCGTTTCTGAGATACTGCGGTGATAAGAATGGGACAGACATAAGGTCACAGTGAACTCCACCTTTGCCCTTTGACCACCAAATGTTAACCAGTTCAACCTCAAATCCAGGTGGACATTTGCTCAAGGCATTCCTGAGATATTGCTTTCACAAGAATGAGATGGATGAATGGAACACCAGGAAAAATAATGCCCCCTCCCCTCCCTGACTGTCACTGAGGCACAGAAGTACAAGTACAAAGTGAACACAGGAGCAGCAAATGGGTGAACTTTTATCAGCCTGTTATAAGTAAGTCACATATCATTTTAACACAATGCTCCTAAATCCCCATTTTTAGCAATCAGCACCCTGCAGCTTTTCAGTGTGAACGTGTAATCAAACTGATTAACGCCTGTCTTGTATGTTCACTTACTTTCATGATACAATACAAGCACTATTTCTGATTATAAGGAGCCCTGATTTTATTTTCTCTCACCCCAATGACAAAGACCTCAGTTCATAGTCTGGAATGACGTCTTCGCTTCCACTGAGACAGATAGAGTGTAACCTTTATATCAAGGTGGCGCCGAATGACAAAGGAGAGCGCAGGGAAGATAGAACGATCAACGTTATCAGTGCTGTCAGGTCAATCTCCCTCCATCAACAATCTGGGGAGGCAGTCAGCTACCATTAGTGTGTAATTTCCAGAACTGCTGGACAATTATTTAGCCCCGAGGTGGAGAGGATTGAGATTTATTCTTCATAAGCTGTTGCTCTGTTTGTTAATGCCATAAATTAAAAACCCAGTTCCACATAAATCCCATCTTTCTTCTTTCTTCTGTGTGACATTTTTGTCAACTTGCGGGAGTTCCTTTGTCTTACCCATGGTTTTTTATTCTCTGCCTTTTTCCTTTTTATTTTCCTTTCAACTTTTATTCTTTTCATGTGCAAATAAACCTGAAAGATTCAAAGCCTTTTTTTCATCTTCGCTTTCATGAATTATAAAATATTTTGCACTTTGCAACTATACAAAAACAATATATTTTCACATATTTCATACTAAAAAGAACAGACACAGCATAAAAGTAAATCACATATGGATATAAATCAATTGCTACTGCACTTCTGTGGTTACGTTACACTGTCAGATAAGTCCTGGCCTCTGTTGACCCACTCCACACACTTCCTGTCAGTCTGTCACCACAGCTCTGTCTCGTCTTTCTGTTGTGATGGATGACCAGAACAAAAAAACCCGGTTTCTCCCTGCCAGCCTGACTTCATTCAGTCTTCAGACACTCCATGTCATAAAGGCACTGACATCGTCTCTCATTCAGTTTGAGAATTTATGTCTCCAAAACCTTTTTTTTTTCTTTTTTTCAGGTAGTTTTCTGCATTCAATATATGGGCTGTCATGTTCTGGCACTGCTTCAGCTTGAGTCACTGTGAAAAAACCCCACAAAAACAACTTGCATCTCGTGTGAAAGATCTCACACACTGTCGCTGCTCACTGTGGCATTTCTCAGTGTCACCACATGCCAGCTACTGTGGCTTCAAGTGGGTGGAACGAATGTCAGGTTTTTATGACCTTTATGTAATCGAGAAAAGGTGATTCACTTCCAATAACATGTTCCTTCACATTCACGTCCAGGATTGGTGCATTTAAATACAACCTCTGGCAAAACTGGAGTTTTTCGGATTGATAGTCCAAAAGTAGTGATTCATTTTCCACATTCAGATATTTTCCCACCAGTTCAGCATTTGAAACCTTAAGACACAAGTTAACATTATTAAAAACTACATTCAAACCATCTGTACACTTTCATTATGTACCTCAAAGTGTCATTCCCTCCACTTAAAGTTTGAGAACAGCAACTGGAGCTGCGTCTTCATGGACCTGGATTGGCAGCAGACTTGTGACTTCTGGCACCATTCGGGGAGTGCCAGAGAACCACATAAACCAAGGCTGAGACAAACATAACCTTTCAAGCTGGCAGTGGCATTGTAGCAGTACATAAAAGTATCTTTCTTCAACTTCTGGATCCACAGTACCCAAATACTAACAAAATAACTGGACCATCGTCAGTTGGCCACATTGTTCTGTTGCAAGGTTGTAATATGTATGTACAAAACATAAACCACTTAAACAGAGGGTAGTAGAATGCTAAACATAAAATCACTCCTCATGGAGGGCTAAGCATGAGCAAAAATACCAAATGGAGCTTGACAAAGCAGGAGATAAATGTGGGTTAAACAGACAAGGGAGGAAACCTCGGTCCAAATATTCAACCTCTGCCAGTACAAAAACATCAGCAAAGGAGCTGGAGACTTAGCAGACAGTGACAGCAATCTGGAAGGGACTGAAGGGTAATGGTGAGTAAGGCAAAATGACATGAATGAGCTGCAGAAAACTGGGTGATTGGGGATTAGCTGCAGATGTGTAAATGGAGAAAGAAGAGGGGCCTGGTGAGTGAGAGAGTGAGAGTGTGGCACAAACTTAGAAAAAGAGAGGAAACAAAGACAGAGCTGGACCACAGGGCAGAATCACGACAGCAAATAAAAGTAATTTATATAGTCCGTGTTAACAGTCAAAACCTTCTCCGGGAAGTGTCAAGCTGCTCCATATTTGAAGTCTTCTCTCATCTATGTAATCAAAACTGTCACATGTTTTGTCACATTTTTATAGCCAGAGAGCTCATTTCATTAAGTTTTCTGAAGGCAGGTTGAGACATGAAAACGTTAAAGTGAAAATGGGTCCTTTCAAACTAATTCTTACCTAAATATCTGTAGAGTCCGGTTTTTGCTGTAAGATTACAGATTTGACACATGTATTATACACAACTTTCCATTATCCTTTCTGAAATTTACTGAGTGCTTCCCGTGGCTTTGATGGATATTTTCCTATCCACATAATGAGTCAGCGATTGTCAGCTGTATAAAGACCTCACTAATGATGAGAAATGACATGAAATAAATGACACAGCATGTCACAAATGGCTCATTCCTGTTATTGGTACAACAGCCTGTGATTTCTCTAACAGCCTGCAATGTCTCCCTCATAGCAAGCTGGGGTTGAGAGAACAGGCAGGACCTGCAATTGGCCTATTTATAGTGAGTATGTGTTTGTATGTGTTTGTAATGAGTCAGTCAGCAGCCTGAGTCACTTGAGCTGGGCGAGATCACTCTCCGCTGTCATTATTAGGAAATGTCAACACTCGAGTGAAGGCCCTGAATGATTTACTACTACTACTGTAGACACAATCAGTCACACCATGTCCCTCACTTTACATTTTTACTGACAGAATATGTCTCATGCACATAACGGCCAACAACAAGCCTCCTTTATGTTCTCTCTATATGTTATAGACAAGTTAATTGACTAAATTGGCTTTACGGCTCAAGTAGGAACATGTTGCATCTCATCTCTAATTAGATGTCTTGGAGAGATGAGAGTGACGCAGTTTGCTATCACTGCTGCGACTCGCAGCTGATCCAGAAAGTGCACGACTCAGCCTGTGGTGTTTGGTTCCTGAATGAGATTTGAGTTTGTTGTTGTGTTCAGTGGTCAGACGAGTCAGTGTTTCAGCTTGTTAATGAAATTATTAAAATTATTCATGTTTGTAAATGTGTACATACACACAATAGTGTAACTGTAAATATTTTAGCAAATTATCTTTTTAAATAAATGAATTTACACAAATTCTCATCTAAACCTTACAGTTTTTATTGATTTTAGACGAAGCTCCAACTTTTCTGAAAAGAAGGTCTGGGCATGAATATATGAGTTAATTAAATATTTCAATGAATATGTAAATGCTCCTATCAAAAATGCTTTTTGCGATTCAGTAGATCTAATTGCTTCTTTCTGACATTGTGTTTCATCAGAGGCTGGAAAAAAGAACCGCGTCTGCCCTCTCAGAACAATATCTCAGCCAGCACAATGAACTAACACTGGTCGATGAAGAAAACAAAATCACAGAGGTGAAAGCCAATATGCTCCTCGGGTCTGTCAGTAATTAATTTGGTTTTGCCTTAAGACCCTTTGTATGAACCTATTAACACAGAGCAGCAAAAGCCAATGCTATTAAAGCAGATTTTCTATGGTGTCTTACTGCTTGTTTAGCACAGTAGAGTCTCTGTTTTGTCTGGTCTGCCATTGACATAAACAGCTAATTGTCACAATATTGACCAGTAAGCTCGCTAATGAGAGCAGGGACCAATCAAAAAATGTTTGGCAAAGGGCTAAATAAAATGTCACCATGGTGGCTACTGGAATTAATAATTAATAATTAATTAATTAAAGGAGTCTCTTGAATGAAACGTCTCACGACAGGTCTGTCCTTCATGAATGAAATATAGTGATGGATGAGCTTTAAAAGCTACAAGTATCGGTAGCTGCCCACTTATTGAGTCATTGGTACTTACCAACAAACCAATCAGCCCCTCACAGATAGATTACAATAAATTGTTACAACAGTATCGGCCAAGGGAAGCTGATTTATGGGGCTTTTACGATAAGAGGACAAGTTCAAACACAGCAGGAACGTTTGTTTTTGTCTCTTGTGAGGGACACTGATTTAATTTAGTTTCATAGAGGCCCACGTGCCTAATTACAAAACTAATGTTAACTTTAACTTTAGTATTAACCTTAAAAAAAGATTTGAACTAGAGACCTCTTGATCTGCAGTCAAATGCTCTACCACTGCGTTAGTATTCCCCAAACACAAATGAAAGGTATCTTGGTGGAGATGTAGTTCAAATGTCAGGGCACATACTGTAAGTTTCTCTAAGAATAATAATTGATCCCCTTGGGGAAATTGTTGTTTGGACAACTGCTAGACCTGTGTCAGCGCTACTATGGGGTTTCAGTGTCTCGTCCAAGGACACCGAAGGACATGTAGCTTTTTAGGACTGAGAATCGAACTGCTCACCCTTCGGTTGGAAGACGACTGCTCTACCCACTGAGCTATCATGTCACCCGTAAATAAATGCACACACACATGCATTCATGAATAAAATACATACACACGTGGTTTAACTTTAGGTGACAACATTAAATTGATCAAATATAATTTTAAAGGTAAAGTGAATGAGTTTGCTGAAATATTGGAAGGGACATTTCTGTCCTCAAAAAATATTGATACTGTCCATATGCAAATCTAAACAGTTTTCTTAAACAGTTTTAAGTTTAAAATAGTCTTAAATTTGCCTCCCAAAAATTGAAATGCCACACACGTATTTGTTCTTTGTTTCTTTTTACTAGCACATCCGCTTTAACACCCACAAATGAAGCTTTTAAAGCATTTTGTCCGTATCACAGCTTCTGCCTCTTGCAGCTATCACGTCACCTGACTACCAAAGGGAAGAGCCAGGAATGCGACGTGGAGGCTAAAGTCTCATTAGCAAGTGACTGGTAGATGTGGCAGAGATGATGAGCACTGACATGAAAGCTTTCTAGATAAGTTTTAAAGCTTGTTAGAGGCCTCTGACTTTCAGCCAACTTTATGTGGAAGGGCTTTGAATTAAACAAGCCTTGAGAGAGGATCCCTGTTAGCGAGTGCCAAAAACTTTGGTCTTCCTATCACCACTATTTGTTACTGACAATAACAGAGTGTCCGTCACACACAAGGCGCAACAGACTGCAGCAAACTGCAGCGTCCGCTGAGGCAGGGAGGCCTGCAGGCTGTTGTGTCTCTGTGACAACAGGGCTTGCTTCAGAAGCCGTTTGTCTGACAGGACTTTTTACAGTATATTGCGAACTAGAAGAACACGCTGTGTGGTTGGAGTTTGTTTGAAACCACGTCCACTGGGGTACGATGCCTCAAGGCTGCTGGGCTACTGTGACAGTGCAGCTGCCTTCAAAAATAGCTTTTCCAGCCAACCCTAACATTTCAGATGTACACAGAAAAAGGGTGCACAAAAGTGTGGAGCTCTGTGAATACAGTGCTCACAAACTCGATGATGTATAGGGCGACGTTTTGTTGCCATTTGTTTTTCATGCTTATAATTTTAAACTTGAATTTTAAAGCGGCATTAACTAAAGTTTTGGTTACCTGCAAGAGAATATGACGAAGGCCTACTTTCATACCCAAAGGCAACATTAGCATGTACTTGGAGTCACACTACATCTCTCATTTTAGCGCTGTTTGGTCTTAGAGAATGAAAAATATCTCTATGGCTGATAAATGCTCCACTGTTTTCTCTAACTAGTTGATAACTTTGTCTCTGTGTCATTTGGTGTTGGGCTGGTAGATTTGATTTTGGAAGTACTGCATGCTGCTACTGGAAAAGATGCCAAAGAGGGCACTGAGACTGAATGGAAGCCTATTTATCTGTCTTTCCTGACTGACTTAGCCTGCCTGTCTGCTCGACCTGCCTCTGCTTGGCCCTGTCACTCTCTGGATGCCCTGACTCCCTGATTGATCTTGCTGTTTTGCTTTGGATTTCTGGATGCTTGGATCTGATTATTATAAAGTAATAATATTATATAGTAAATGATAAGAGCCTTGTGGCTTTTTTGACCTGGTTCTGGATTGTGGACTGGCTTATGGTTACCCCGCCATCTTGGTCCTCACCAGGTCAGCACACCTTACCTGCACACCACCTCACTGCTCTTTCTGCTAACCACCTGTAAGAGAGAGAACACTCCAGAACCTCCTAATAATTCATGAGAAGCATCCTGGGCGAGCGCCACCTAGAGAGCAGGAGGTCCCCTCATCGTCTATCTTCACTGGATTGACTTCCTTTAGGCTTGTTTTCATAGACCTGGTTGCTTGTTTCTCTCCTGAGATCTGGCAACACTGAAAGCAGTACTACCACAACCACAGTTCTCTAATCATCTGACATCATCTGAAGTATTTCACAAAGTATCCTGAATTTTCTTGAGCAGTCTTACATTTTGCTGCTGTCAGTCTCTTCTGAAACTAAATTTGTCTCCTTGCTGTGACAAATAGTCACATAGCGAGAAACAAGGACAGCATTCCTTCGATAACCTCCATTGCTCCCCTGATGCAGTTTCACTGCAGTTTCATGTGGCGTCGCTATGACAACCAGCTACAGTGAGGGGGTACTATTTGTAGTAGAAACAAAGTACCTGGTACAAAAGTGAGTAGAGTAGAGTTGAACCGAGTTGAAGTGACGTGATGTAGTACCGTGTGGTGGAAAAACACTGGCTCTGGAGAGTCTGAATAAGCCTGATGATGTCAAAATGCCTTTGTGAATCTCTCTCTATCATTGTAAAATAATTAAAAACACAAGGCACAGTTTATAAATTTGCAAACTAAAATAATCTGTTTTTGTTACAAGGCCTCCATATGAACGATCTAGTGGGACATGTGCCTGCCCACTTGAGAAAGAAAGTACTTTGAATTGACAAAATGACTCTGAAGTTCAGTATACGGCAGGACTGGAGCACAGATGTTTGATTCTCATGGGGATCAGAGTTTTACTTCAGACAGTGGAAAGCGGGAGAGAAAACAGACTTTGTGCACAGGGATGTTTTAAAGACAACAACTGGGTGGAAAGAAAACAAAACCACTCAGACCGCTGGGCATAAAAAGTTTCAACCTTATCTAACCAGGTAAACTGTCGAGGGAGCACAGTGTTACTGGGAGCAACAGGAGAAGGTTACACTGAGTGGTGGTGAAATGTTCAACTGTTTCACAGTCAAACATGTAGGAATTATTGCTTCAAGTCTAAATTTTTATTCAGCCATGACATCCCACTTCTCTTTACACAAAACCAAAAACATTTTGTGGAAAGAAAGAAATGCATTTATAACTTTAATACTTCAGTTGAAAGAATTTAGAGGTTTATTAGAAACAGTATTAGAAACGTCTGCTGCATAATTCTTTGCTGTTGACTAAAAGGATGAACCATGAAGCTAAAAGCCCCTTAGGTATAATAGGCATGCTATTTAATTGTAAATATTATTTAATTATACATTTTTCAGTATGTCTCAACTCTACAGTAAGTGAAATTCAATACTTCCTGTGCACACACTTCACATTAAAAGTCTTCATATAGACTCTAAGGGCATAATTCTTTTCTTATCAAATCTCCTCTGAATATGAGTCCAACCAGTTCCCTAAAGAACTAGAAACTATAATGGGTTTAATTTGATAGTCATACTGAGCTGCACCTCACATTGTTTACATTCTCAGTATGATCATTTAAAACTTTCTGCAGAAAGTGTTGAATTAAATTGAACGTAACATCTAATAAAATTAAGCCATTGTCTTAAATATTTTTACACAGAAACCCTACTGAGTACATCTCAAAGTGGAGATACTTGCTGTTATCTGACTGTGAATAAATTTAATACATAACACACTGTCAGCCTGTCTTCTCAACTAAATGCCACGCTGTTTCCTCAAAAGATGTAGCAATTACTTTTACTTTCTGTTCTTGTTGTGCCACAGACTGTAAAAAGTGTGAATTAAATGTCACAGTCTACAGATCACATTATATGTGAAACTGTGGGGCCTTAACAGCACTGTGTGTGTGTGTGTGTGTGTGTGTGTTTCATACCTGTTAAAGCGCTCTCACAGGACACCTATTGTGATTTTCTTCTTTCAAAAGCATGTCCACCTTCACATGCTGGTTTCTAGTTAGTGTCAAATACTGAACTGTTTGACTGGTGATGAGTTTGTGTGTCTGTGTGTTCTTGAAAAGGTCTGTGTGTGTAGGTCTATGTGTGTACATGTTATAATGTTATGTTTTGGAGACTGGTGCGTGCACTTAATGGCCCCACATTTACTGACCTTTTGATAACCGCAGGTGTCCTCAGTGAGTCTGCAGCAAGGAAGAAAGGAGACAAGAGACAGAAATGAGGCAAAAAACAGTTACAGGACAGGCAGGGACAGAGAGAAAAAGACAAGAGAAGGGCATCGTCAAGGTGAGAAGAAAAACTGAAATAAGTGGAAGAGAGGAGAGAAAGGACATGAAGAGATGCAGGAGGAAGGGTCCTTGACATTTGGCAAATATGTTAAATTAATAAGATGACATCATAGTACAAATGAGTCATTAAGGAGCAGATGTCTGTCCACTGTCTGAGCTACCTTATCAGATATTATTAGGGTAAATTATACAGTAAATTTTCAGAAAGTAGTAACTAGAAATGATGGAAATTAAGTACCAGGAGATAAATTATAGGTAACTCCTTTGTAAACACACTCTGACCCTTCTTATACTACTTGTACTTTAGTTTATAGTTTAGTGTATAGTGATTATTAATTTAATCAAGTTATATGTACTTGTGGTCTAGAAATCATACTATAGATTAACATCATAACACGTTACATGGTTGCATACGTTTTCTTATTTTTACAGGTCGTGCCTTTAAACACCATGTATTTTGGCGTTGAGAGAAAGGCTGCAAAGCCTGTGGTACGGCAGATGAAAGCGACTGCACCAACTGAGATCATGATTCATGGTGACATAAAAATGCAATCTGCTGCAATGCAGGTTCACTCAGGAGTCTGAAACCAGGAAGGGTTGTAATAGTGCTGCAGGAACTGTTTCTAGTGCCAATAATAACACTGCTTTCCATGCATGTATGTTTAAAAAGGCCTCACATTTTCCAGCAATGAAGCTTTAAAGGAAAAAGCAAACTTATTAGTAATGGGGATAAAATGTATCAGTTTGGATTTTCTGTAAGCTCTTAGAACAAATTAGCCTGAGATGGGATTTCACATATCCAACTAACAACCCTGTATCCTAAACATCACGTTCCTAAAGCTCAAATGTTCAGGTTCATTCTTGCTTCTTTTAAGGGCAGCAGCAGAGCTACTACTGCTGGCTAATAAGAGGACATCACACACTGTACAGTCTTTCACATCAATTCTGTGCTGCTCTAAATGTTTGGTTAGATTTGATGTGCAACCACACTTGCAGCTAATTAGGTTGTTGCATGCGTTGCATCGTTTTTCACACACAGTTGCAGCTTGTTAGCCATGTAGCCTGTTAGCCATGCATGCTAGCTCACATCTAAACAAATGTCATGCACAGCATTTTGGATTTGCCTTTTGGAGCCAATCGGCAGAACCAAAATGCAGTTTTAGCTACAGGTACCCAGTACTTTGCATTTTAGATTTGCTTCTAATTTGGAACCCAGTGTTGGTTCCCAGCAAAATTCCCAATAAGACATGAGGTGGCATTGATATTGTGGCTGATCAGTACAACAGACTCTATCCTTAGAGCCATATGTAAGATCAGCATATGGTCTTTACAACTTATTCTAGTGGCCCACAGTGGAAACGGTAAAACAAGGGTATCACTTAGGTAATTAACTGGAGTTAATGTTTTGACAGGAAGCAGCAGGTGCTCTCTGCTCACCACGATACCCCACAGTGAGGGATAAAGGCTAACATATGATCTTCACTCCTACTCATTAGATGACCTTTCAAACGATTGCCTTGATTGAGCTGCACATTAGTCACGTACTTCCAATGGAGCTGCTCAGTAAGCCTAGTAAGCCAGGAAATCAAGCTCGGGGTCTGAACAATGAGTGCTTGGAAAATGCTGCTACTGATATGGAAAGTGTTTCAAACATCACTAAATATTTCCACCTGCTATACATAAAAGGGCCATTTTTTTGTTCCTTATTCTTATTAAAACATTAAATAACAGTGGAAAGTTCACGCTGTGATGCAGTGGGATTTTAATTCAGACTCTGTAAATCTTGCAGCAGGTTTGTTTAGTTCTGCTTATATTGGAAAAACAAACTCTAATTCTCCTGCAGCTTTAGGGACACGCGGACAGATGGTCGGCTGGGAGATGTTCAACGTGTACTCTGTTTTTATTAATGTTCTCTTCCAGGTACAAAGTCATAGTAAATATAGTATATGCTAAACTTTTTTCCTTTTCTGGAGCCTTTTGTTTCTCTTTTGGTTCAACACCTGCTGAAAACACACAAGACAGATATATAGTGTCATATTAGGGTAATATGCACATAGAGAATTAAGTAGTATACTAACTACTACTACTAAGTGTATTTTATGATTATGGAGGTGTGCTAGTGCACCCCACTGTTTCAGGGGTTCTTTGTCAGTTCCATGTTTTCTTTATTTTTCTGTAATGGGAGCTGTCTTATAAAGGCAGCAAAGGCAGAAAAAGCAAAAAAAAGCAAACAAAAACTTAAAGTTATAGTTCTTGTTTTTCATTGATGGAAACTAAACTACTTCTGTTCTGGCACCTCACTGTGTATCTACCTTTGGGAATGCCAGTCCAAAAGTCCCAGTACTCGCCATTTGAGAAAGATTTTGGAAAGGGAGATCAAAACTCAGATAATAAGAGATGTGGGAGGATGCCTGAATGAACTTCTGTTGATGTCTGCATTATTTCAAAGGTGATTCAACTTAAGATACTTCACAGTGCCAATGACGCAAGTTTGAGGCAAACACCTCCGCATTATGTCCTAAATGCAAAGACAGCACTGTTACTCGCTTTGTGGTGAGATGTCAGTGGATATAAAATTCTTTCGTGAAATCTCACATGAACTAAACAATGTGTTGGATTTTGGTATTGGTTCAAATTCTATGTTATTCTGTCTGATGCTTTCTCTTTGTGCAAGAGAACATGTTTTATTAACTGTATCACAGAGCAGAAACCATGTCTGACACGTTTGTCCCCTGACTCACTTTGGATCCCTTGTCATTATTCAGAGGACCACACAGCTTCTAGAAGATTTGTTTTTGTTTCATGTCCAATAAAAAAACAATTAGTTTTATTTTCCTATTTATCATTTTTGTCGTTTTCTCCCCTCAGTTGTTTCTAATTCTGAATTCTGAGAATTTTGTATCACAGCTTCCTGTTCTTTGTTTTTCCTTATGTCTGATTGCTGAAAACTATTCTCTGATCTTCTTTATACTAATTATATTCATTTCAAACATATCCCAGAGGAGAAGAAGACAATGCCATCATCTTAAAATTGAAGGAAATATTGTCTGTTTGTCAGACACTGCTAGTTGGCCCAGGAGTTGCCATTTCAGAAAGTCATGCTTTTCTGGGCTGCTGGGAAATAGGACATTGACATTATTTACATCATCTTTACAAGCAGACACAACAAACACTGTCAAAAGTGTGTGTGGGCTTATATTGAATAATGTGGAGCTGTAGTTTAACATTTCTTTCTTTTTTCACTTTATATTTCCTGTTTCAATTCAATGAGCTGCTGAGTGGTCTTGACTTGCTAGTATTTTATTAGTACTATAGCTAAGTATACGCCTGTATGCAGCCACAAGGTACTGGACATGAGTACAGTCTGTTTATTGTTGTAATCCAAAGGTAAATTATTGTTCAAGGATGCCAGACTTCCCTGTGGTCCTTCTGGTGCTGTTCTGCTTGTTACTAAAAGCAGAGAACTCTTGATAACTCTAGGGACGTACCTGCTCTTGCCCATCTTTTCCCTCAAGCTAGGTAAACGTCCCCCAAAATAGCACAAGAGTTAGTTATATGTACAGCTGTGTTTTGATAGATGTCTAATATTTCCCCACCCACAAACTGAACTAATCCCCTGGAACAGTTTGTCACCATTAGTCGATGTGCTAAACAACAATCCCCCACTTACCTGCAGGACAAAGAGCTTCTTTAACCAGAAAATGATCCAATTTCAGCCATGTAGGCAAAAAGTAAAGTTTTTCTTCTATAATTTCAAATGCAGTTTCCCTATTAAGGATATGGGGGATTCCAAACACGATGCAATTAAGCTGAGGAATTCCCAGCTCCCTCTTTCTGACAGTCTCCTGCTCTCTGTCTCTTTCTTCTTCTTCATCTCTCTCTGCAGGTTCGCCAAAATGCAGCTGTCAGCTTCTTCCCACAATGCGATGCATTATTAAGAGGCCCTAGATCTATCCTTTGATGTAATTAAATTAAAATGGCAGATTCTGTGGCAGGCTATACATTGGTGGCATTTGCAAAGTTGCACCCAGGAGCCATTTGTCATAAGACCTGCAGTAGTGGCCAAGTAATCACAAGCTCCTACAGGGACTTCGGTCAGTCTGAAACGTGGGAGATGTAACAAACAAAACCTGTTCATCCAAAAACCAAAACTTTTCAAATGACTTGGAGCTGTTGGCCAAGAGACTTGGATTTTGATTAAAGGATCACATAATGGGGCAAAACTACACTTTATTTCCAGCCAATTTTAGTAGCCAGCTCTTCTGTCTGCAGTAATTACAGCATCCATCACACATAAAGAGGCCTGCTCTCTACACAGCTGACACCTTTAAGGCGGACATAGGAAGTACCGCAGCTAAATGGGCACTTTAATTACCAACTGCCAGTCTGCCCAGATACACTGTATGAAGTTCAGGTCTCAGACACACACATAAACACAGTAAAGCATGTACACATACAGGCATTCACGTCCATGACACCCTCTCATTAGACTGAAGTTCATGCTTTTTTCACCGGGATTTTTTTAGCCCCACTTCCTTTTATGTTGACTGAACTTTGGAGCATGTCTAAATTAAGAGAACTAGATGTGATCCAAGAAGGCCTTCAGATGAAAGCCACTCACCCAACATAGATACTAAGAAGTTTTTTCCCTGGTCCCCATCATTTGCTCCCACTGGCTTATACTAGAACTTGACACACAAAATGCTTTCCTGGGCTTTACAAATGTTAAACATCAAACCCTACATGATCTAATTTATAAGCATGATAATATACTTTTATGGCATTTAGGGTGCGCCTACAACTGTTTTTGTTTTACGTTTGGTTTAATAAATCCTGTTTACAGATGCTTTTTGGGCTGCTGTTTCTTACGGAGCCACCTAGGGGTCATGTAGTAGAAAAAAATATTTAGGTGAAATAAGTGGTAGAAAAAAAAATTCAGACAATGTGGTAGAAAAAAAAATTCAGACTCCCTGCCCACACGTTAAACAGGCCGGCGTGACCATAGACCCGCAGGATGTAAACACATTGACCAACAGCCACAACTGTCCAGAACGTTGCACATTATTGCATTA
>JAUMHL010000002.1:22028112-22052624 GCA_032362345.1 Sandelia bainsii | reverse complement strand
TAAAGGAAACCAGTCACCACCGTTCGGAATGTTATTGTGAGGACGCGCAATGTCGACCCCCGCAACATGCTGCTCTGAGAGGCTTCCCAAGTCGCCCATAGCTAAAGCCACAGTAATGCCACAGGTCTATGGTCACATTCGCCGGCCTGATTAATGTGTGGGCGGGGAGTCTGAATTTGTTTTTTTTTTCTACTACGTGACCCCTAGGGGGCTCCGTAGTTTCTTGGGTGTTCAAGCAGGAACTAAATCAAACATCTGACAGAATGGATGACCTGTTTTGACATCAGCTTTCAAGAAAACAAAATGACAAACATTTTGACAAATGGAAGGAAATCGAGTTGGACCTATCCACACACCCCTTCAGACTGGTGGTTTATTTGAGCTGCCAGCTCTCTTTCTGCTCTGCCAATGCAGCTGCTGCTCATTGCACCACACATTGCACCAATTGTTGCTTTGTTTATCTGCTCCACCACCGAGCATAATCCACCTGGAGGAACTGGTTTTACTCCCGGGGGGGAAGATACTGCATCTTTCTACTATCTGTCTCTCTCTCTGTGAACCATATCACTATTGATATTATATTGTACTGCTGTATACCTAAGTTTGATACAGTATTGATATTGCAAATAAACATTTCTAGTTGACAGACTAAACTCTACTGGCAATTCTATAAGCTCAGAGATTCTGTATCTATACATACATGCACCTGCACTCACATACAAATACACAGAAGCATCACACACAACCCTGTCTCTTTCTGTCCCACCAGAGTCATCTTGAATAAAGATATACCTGTTTCACTCTCTAATCTTCTGTGATGTTCTTGATAGAGCTGAAATATCCTGGATGTTTTGTTGTGCTTGCATCAGTTCTGCAGAACCCTGAACAATAACACTCATAAAACATGTCAACTGGATGTATACAAGGAATTCTGTATGCAACAGGGGAAAATAGCAATGTCTGTGCTGGATCTTTTGATCCAAGAGGCAGTTGTACACCTCAGTATTTACATATTTCAAAGGGGATATAGTGGTGGTTGTATTATTTGTGGTATTTCCTTGATATACTGTATGCAGAGGTATAACTTAGGACAACTTTTCTTCAATCAGTGAACTGTAGTTGAGTTTAAGGTGTAGATACAATATTTTAACAAAAAATATTTAACAGCCTGTTTCAAACCCAATCCACAATTCTCCAACATAAATGTTGTCTGTTATAATTAAATCTGCTTTACAGAAGAAGTTTGCATCTTGCTCAAAGGAGGATTTGAACTCCTTTTGATCAAAATGTTGATTCTGTATATTATACAGGACACTGCTGATTCTTTCTTTTTTGACTATAGCCAGAGGAAACACCTTGCTCTGTCCTCATTTTAAAAATAGATGGTAATCAAAAATGGAAAGATGTGCAACCAATGTATTAAAATCACAAGAAGAAAAAACGACAAATTTCCTACTTTGAAAATAAAAAATAAAAAATGGGGATGCTGTCATTTTGTGACAAGCTAAACAAGATAAAAAATTTTCTTAAATAACAGTGAATTTGAGATATTTGTAGGCATTTTATGAAGCCAGTACAATACGTACAGCTTGTGGTAAATTGGCTAAAAACTGAAAACACAGAAACAGAATAAGATCCAAGTAGTCATTATGAGCAGTGATAGACCTTAAAGTGTAAAGTGGTCTCTGGTGCATTTTTGCATTATATTGTGTGAGATGAGAAAGAAAACCATTTACATCAACATCCTAGTTGCAGAACAACTGGGAAATTTCATAGAGCTACAATATTTTCTTCTCTATATTCACTTCATGTATATTCATGAATTGAATATACCAAAATTAAGACACTGAATAATTCAGACACATCAGTAATTGTTTCAAAATGCATTACCCACACTTGTCTTTCCATGATATTTGTGTTTTTCAAAGCACTGCGTGGTCTAAATTGATTTGTTTCCGCCCACTGCCTCCTAATCTCAATGTGGGCAATTTGCCTTGTTTACACTTACTTTTATATTTAGCAGGAATCATTAAAACGTTGAAGGAGACATGCTCAGAGACAGCAGCAGAGATGGTCATTCATTTTCCACAGGATAGTTTACATATTCTGTCAATGCTTATAGGCATCTTCATTACACAGCCCAGACCCAAAAATCAATACTTCATCAGGACTGTTTGGACCATGTCTGCAAGGAGCAGTGAGCAAGCGGAATTTCATCCACATCCATTTTTATAAACCTGCGTGCCTGTATAAACTGTCTTAGAGCAAAGTAAAACATATGAGTTCCACAGTTCTGCAGTGGATATCAAACATCGCATCAGGACTCCAGTTGAACGTTTAGATTTGTTTAGATAGACATTGCAAATGTCTGTTAATAAGGTTTTAAGTCATTTTTAATTTGATAGAACACTAGATGGAGAAACATTAATGCAGTTTCATCTCCGCTTTCGACAATGTCCATATGTTTCATCATGGCAAACAAGTAGTTTACTAAACTATAATTTGAGAAAATTATGCACAATACTTGATAATAGCTCGTTGAGGTAGATACAGTATGTTTTTTTCAGAGGCTTACAAGAATGACATAAATGTTGTATGGTTTATGTCTGTTTTTAGCATAAACAGAGCTACACGTAAACATTGTTAAATGTAGAACCTGATAAAAGAGAGAAAATTAGATGAAAGGAGATATAACCCTTTATTTGCATCCTCCTATTTTTTATTGGTGCAGCATTTCATCCTACTGCGAAAGAAACTGCTTGCCCATCTGGAGCAAGACCAGTATTTCACTGCAGACTTGGGTGATTATAATGCACTATAAGTTTGAACATGCTTTATTAATCTTCATGAAGAGATTGCTGTTTGAATAGCTGCAAATATATGATAGCACTACAATGGAGTCTGCCAAGAAACCAACACCCAGACAGGGACTTGAACCCTAAACCCTCAGATTAGAGTCTTATGTTTTACCGACTGAGCTATCAGGGCTCTGCACAGGTTAAGAACTAATGACAACACAATCTCTAACTTTTTCTGGCCTTATCATCTCTTTCGGTGGATGCTATACTGTGAAATGTGGTGTGTGCCAATTCATCTCACTGTCCTCCCTATTGGACAGACAGAGTCAGTAAAGTCATTAGACATGACTTACAGCAGACGTGTAGGCTGGACAGGGCCAGGCCTAGTCAGACTGACCACAGACCCAATCAGTCCATGTTGCATATGTTTACAATTTTTAAAGACTGTGAATGTGATTCATTTTCTGCAGCTGCTGTATGATGGCTAAATACATCTCTGCAAAATCAGTGTAGGCGAGGGTGACCTTTTAACAGTTTGTATGCTCTGTGAGCTTGCTGTTGTTAAATGCCTCGTGAAACATGGCATATTTGACTCCAAACTACACTGCTTTTGCCTTTGCCCATATCTGCCCAAATGTTGTTTTTCTCCCTGCACTTACAGTATGGCCAACTATTGCTATATTTGGATTGATGGTGGCATTAGTAACTTGTCCTGCATGACTCTTGCCAAGCTCCAAATCATAGGGTTTCGAGGCAGAGACCAGTGCCAGATGACCCTGTGACAGCAGTAAGCTCACTTTTACTGATATCGCTGAAGGAGTGCACAAGTCTTTTCAATTAGCTCTCTTTCAAGCTGAAAGAATTTATTTGTGCACAGCAAATTCCCTGGTGCTCCATGGCACCTGCTGCTGCTGCCGTGCCTGTTGTTGTGTCATTTCAGGACCATTTGCAGCAAAGTGACTGGGACAGTTTTGGATGTTACTGTATGTCTTATTTGTGGACAGTTGAGTGGATAATTACAACATCTGCAATACACATATTACCAAAGATAATAAACGATGTGTAGATTAAAAATGTTTCACTATGTAAATGTTATTAATGAATCATGTCAGATAGCTGTGGAGCCATATTACCTCACAAGCCACCACATCATGTAAAACATCCCTCTTCATTTACAGTATTTCTTTGTCCTATTACCTCCACCACTCAGCCTCTTACCTTCCGGCAGCTTAAATCTGTATATGATAACAACATTTTATCAGAGAATTGCTTCATTGCCCCAGTTTCCAAAAATATTAAGATCTAATGCCAGAGAACATGAACACCATGCGTTGCCTTCATTCCTTGCACAACTCAAACACCAAAGGGATCTTCAAACTCCCACACAGAAATCTCTTAAATCCCCATCTCTGCTTGTAGTGAACATAGAGAACATTACAATGCAGATCACACATACACACACGCACACACCAAGCTCAGCCTTCACAACTGCATTCACAGGCACTAGATTTATAAAAAAATGAAGATTTTCTGCAGCATGTCAAATGTGACGGGTGTTTTTGGTAGGAGCGATTGAGTTGCATTCATATTTGTAAATTGAGCTAAACAGCGATAAGGCAACAGGGAGAACACACACAAACACAGTCACATTCCACTGATGAAGACGCATTGCAGATGTACTGGGTGAGCTGCAGACGCCATTGCTGCCATACAGTTTCTTGCACAATTCTGCAACCTACCAACGAATGATGAAGTGTAACCAATCTTCTTCCGGAGAATAAAGGTTGGAGCAGTGATTTCTGTACGGAGGCCTGTGACACCCAGAAGCTTCTAACTCACATGAGGAACAGTTCAAAGCTCAGCTAATTAATGTGTTTTTGAATGAATAAATGGATCCAGTTACTTTATGTAATGTGAAGTGAAACAAACAGGTTAGTAAAGTGATAAAAATGGAGAATAAATAAATAAACAGATCAGTTTCTCCTCTGATATCTATAAAACACATGAATGAGAAGGTTTGCATTAGAAAAGTTAGCTGGTCCTACATAGCCATAAAAAAAAAAAGACTGAGCTTATTTCAATCTTTAAAACACATTAGGGATTATGATGACTGATTAGTCAATGCATCAACTCATTTCTGTCGACCTAATGGGGAAGTGGCAGCTCTGAACAGCAGGGGATTTGCTGGTCTGTAAGTGTGAAGAAATGTGACAATGGTGGTGCAGGGCAACAAGCAGGGCCATTCAATACAGATTATATAGAGTTGTCCCTAATCACATATTGTGGCTCGTGTCAAATGCTGCGTTGACCTTATTGTTATTCTGCAAATAGTTTTTTTTCCATTAATTCTCCCAACCTGAATTAAAAGCTTTATTTGCCATTGTTAAGAAAATGGAACATGCAGGAAGCAGGTCATTATTTCTGCCTAAAGTTAACTTTTCTCAGCCATTTCACTTACTGAGAAGAGCTGAATGGTTGGTTTTCTTACTGAACAACAGCACTTTTTTTCAAATTTCATTAGACCATGCTGTAAAAAAACAACAACTTTACTATTGTTGTAGACTATGATTTGTGATTGACCTGAACTGACACCAATCTATCCTAGGGATATCCTACTTATTAGACTGAATTGTAAAACCTGAAGTGGTGTCTCTGTCTGAGAGGAAGGGGACTGCTTAGAGAGGGCTGGTATCCACTGAGTGTCATTGACTTTAAAACATCTTCGTGTTTCCAGGCTGCTTTATCAGAGAATGAGATTTATCGGTTGTTCACTCTCATTGAAGGAGAAGTCAAATAGATATAGAGGCCATCACGCTGTAAAGAGGATACAGAGTTTGATAGGGATGTTAGAACATGACTATTGATTGTGCTACTTTGGGACTGAATCTGACAATTTTAACGTAAAAATGTTTCTCCTGAATCATTGTCATATGTAAAAAGTCACAAGGTGGGACTCTCAAAAAAACGATAATATAATACCATTTATGGGGGAGTCTGTGTCAGTATGACTGCAGGAAGAGCAGTTCAACAGGAATGCTGCGTATTGTGCTTAATGAGTTACCAGGTTATCTCAGATTGAAGCCAAGTGATTCAATAAGAATGAGAGTCAGCAAATCCTTATTCCCAGGGTGGTTCCAAAGCGCTGGCCTGATCATTCGGCATTTGGGATTCAGTGTTGTACCCAAAGACACGTCTTACTGGACCACTCATGTTACCTGCTTAGTATCAGGCCACAACAATTGGCCCCATACCAGAAATGCTTAGTTAGCTTTTTAACATTATGTTAGTTACATTTGAACATTTTATGTACAATACATTAGGTAATATATTGGATAAGCAATACAAGAAAGGTTTTATGACCTTATGAGAACTGAACCACCTGCAAGCCAACCAGAGACTTGTCTTCTATGCAGCCTTAACATGATGTTTTAGGATATTTTAGGAACATGTATCCAGGACACCTGACCACAGTCATGTCCAAAAGTCATTTTGCTTAATTAAAGGAATAGTTAACTTGAGCTGTACTCATTAAAAAGTAAATCTAATATTGTTATTTGTTGTGAAACTGGTTCATGTGTGTTGAAATGCCAACTCGGTGACGACAACATGCACTTCTCATAAAAAAAAACAAAAAACTATCATGAATGCCAGAATCTGAAAGTTGCCTTTTCAAAATGTGTTTTGCCATTAAGAGTGAGCTAAATGTGCAGGCGGAACTGGCAACAACAGTTTTGAGGCAATTGCCGTTTTTGTTCGAGTACTAATTAGAATGCAAATCAGAGAATGTACTGCCAGGAAAATGTTCTGTCACCACATCCTGCAGACAAAGAGTACACTTTTTCAGTCATTACGGCTCCAATCAGCCGTAGAGCTGACGAAGAATAAAACATGATTAGCATGCAAATGGGAGTAAATGTTTCTTTATCTCACAATGTGAGCTAAATGATGAAGTGCGTCTGATAGGAATAGTTAGACTTTATCTCCAAAGTGTGCATCAGTGTATTGTACATCACTTATGCTGGCTTGTTTAGAATGAAAACATCAGTGAAATTTAATAATCTGGCTCATTTTACTCTATGTACATCTACCTTATGTTACTTCAAGTCATTTGGGAGGGCACGCGGTCTTAAATTTAATTTACTACTTGTATAAGGAGTGCTTTGAGATACCCTTCTGCATAGCTCTGCATATTCAGTACATACAGTACTTTAAAAAAGACACCATATTTGAATATCTATGCATTATCTTTTATAATGGTGTGCTCTGCAGCTCTTCCATCAGCAGCACATCTGATTCAGCCTAATAAAATAAGGGATTGATTGAGACTGAACGTGCCAAGAAGATATCACAGCTTGGATAAAGAATTAGGTTTACTCTGCCAGATATTGATTGTTGAACCCTCTGCTTGTTTTTTTTCTAATTTATTAATGAATGTAATTGTGTTTAGTTTGCATTTTTGCATACTGTGCATCAGGAGGAGGAATATATTGATCATTGTTGCCTAAATAAGACACATTTAGTTTAAAGTAAAATAAAACATGCTTACACAAACAAATCTTTTCTTCAGTGGCTATTGCACATGGTTCATTTCTGTTTCTCTATCTACTGTAAGTCAGACTTCTGGTGAAAAAAGAAATGGGCTTTACATTATCTTCTTTATAAACTAAACAAGCAAAGGCTGAAATGACAGGTGACTATTACTGATTTCCATCATCAAGTCTCAAGTTTCTGGTTAATGAGGAACATGAGCCTTATTTCACCATTTCAGATGCAGCGTGTTTGAATGATGTTCATGTTGAAGCAACCATTTCATATCCACGCTGCATTATCTTGTAACTTGATTAAAACAAATCTGCTGTACTGTAATTTAATTTAATGTACAGTAATGTAATGAATTGCAGTCGAATTGTTCATTCAGATTAGATGCAACTTCCTGTTATTGTCCAAACGACAGGGCTGCAACAACTGTGAAGGATTTAATCTAATCTCATTTCATCTTATAGAAGTGCACGACGTCACGCTTTGTACCATTGTCATAATGACCGAGCTGTACTCCAATTGTGCGTCTCACAGATCTAAACAGGCAGGGTTTGTGTTTACATTCATGAATAGTTGCTGAGCTCTGGTTATGGTTGTATTCAAGTTAAGCTTGAACCTTTGATCCTCCTGCAGTTGACTCTTCGTGTTGCCATGAATAAACCATTTAACAGAATGTTCCTGCTCACAGTAAAGGTTCAGTTGCTAGCCACCCTCCATTTGAATGAGATTACTTCAAATGCAGGGGAAGAAATGATGATCCTAACAGTAACAAAATCTGTTTTCACTGGCTTGTTGAGGACAAAATAAGGCTGAAGCCTGCACCAGTGGCAAAAAGGAAAAGTGAAAAAAATACTGTTTCCATGCATCCTGGGCAAACCACAGATTTTAACATTTGTGACATAGTATCTGTGGATTTATTGCAGGGCTGCTGCATTAGATTATACAAGTCTAGTAACTCAATGTATGATTATTATAGAATTTGTTTAGAATTTATTGATGCGTGATGCAGTATCCTCCAGTATCTATTCAATGTACTGTAGTTTTTCTTTATACCTACAGTATGGAAAATCTGGAATTTAAATAAACAATAGAAAGAAATTATGCACAATAATAGCTTGATTCTACAATATATAGAAAAAACACAATACTCTTAAACATACTTGAAAATCTTATATTTGAAAACACAATGAAAATGTTCTATAATATAATGTATAAGATCTCCAAATGCAATCACACTGCCTGAAGTACCCAGTTCAATATGAACATCAGCCTGGTAATTTTAACAAGCTTTAATTGGTTAGTATGTGTGTTGTTGTAGCTGTTTTAAAGTTGACAGGTGTCAAAAGCAGACATGCTTTTTTTGTGTGTGTGCATGTGTGTATTTGAAAAACCCAGTGTCTGTATTATCAGTAAATGAGAACTGTCCATTAACAAAGCACATAATAACTAGCTGCTGACGCACTAGATGCTCACCACAGAGCACTGCAGGTGATTTTAATATTGTGTGTATGCTTTATCTCCCACAGAGCCTGGGGTTGTTTTGACTATTTACAACCCAGTTTTAATAAGTACCTTTACATAATCAATGTTAAATTGCTCAGTGGGTCTGCTTCTAACTGTGCTGCTGAAATGCTGAACTGTAAATGAATGACAACAAAATAAGCTATGGATCAGCACAGCCCTAATAAAAATAAATATAGGAAATTCTGCATTTGTTCACTTTTTTTTAACTGTAAATGTAACGAGAATTATTTTGTTTGATGAAATGGTGTCATTTTGGTCATAAATCAACAATACAGTAACGTTGTGTGATAGAGGAACAGCTCTGAAGAGCTTTCATATCTTCAAATACTTATTTTTGACATCTCTTTCACTTGTGATGGAATGTTGTCATCGACTCTCAAAGCAAAAGCGAGGGATCAGGGTGTTCGCAGAGCGTTGGACTTGCCTGTGGCGGTGAGAGTGCAGGGTGCCTCCGACACTCGACTGAAGACACTGTGAATCCTGAAACTGACAGCACGCAGCAAGTGACTCGAGTTTGCTGCCTGCTGACATTACAGAATTGCCAGTTTGTTCATGCAACATTGTGGTTGATAGAGCAAAGGAAGTTACCAAAATAAAAGACTACAAAGATGTGTTTCAGTGACCCTCTATGACAAGGGTTTCCCGAACTTGTGGCAAACAAACAAGCTCACTTAAGCACATAAACTTCAGTCAAATTTCCTGTTCAGATTATACTGTATCAAACAATTGTATATTTCTGCAAAAATGTTAATTGCCAATGCTTGTGCAATATCTGCACAGGACAGGTCACGTACAATTACATACAGGTCACAAACTAGATTATAATGCAGAACAATAACAAAAATCACCTCGTCTTTACTGTATAATAACATTGCATCGTGCAGGCACGAAACACTGCAATAAAAGATAAATGACTACTACAGATAGTTGCATATGAATGTAATCCAGGGTTGTTCAAACATTTTGATAATGTGACAAGTAGCACACATTTATTTAACATGCATATAGTGCTGTAGTATGAGGCAGCCTAAATACAGATGCCTTGATTTGCTAGCTAGAGCCCTGGACGAGAGATGGGGATAGTCACTGGTGGTGATGAGGAGAAGGAGGGATCAAAAAAGCTGCATTAACAGCAGTGGTAGGGTAAGCTTTTAAATATATACAGGAAAGAGGTTATGTTGAGGCAAAGACACATCCTACTGTAGCAGGGGCATAACTATTAATAGGACAGTAGGAGACGAACGTTAGGTGTGCTGGAAGAGGCAGGTGAGGAAGTCTTTCTGCTCGAACATAAAAGAGCTTTGTTATTTCTGGGACAAATAAATACAGATCCAGCAGCTACATATTGTGTGATATATGACAGATAAACCTTCTGAAGATGAACAGTATTTATGTTTCTGCAAACAAACAATGTATCTTTGAATCTACACAGAGAAGGAGTAAGGGTATAACTGGAGTCTGCAAAAGCTTACAGATGAGCAAACACATGCTGCTGATGGCTGGTGATCCCCAGATTCCTAGCAGACATTGTTTGGAGAACTGAAGATCCCAAATTGGTGCTGATGCTGATGCTGTATGGAAGATCTGGCTAAGTAAGCAAGATCATCTGTCTTGATAATATCGAGCTGAATATATTTCCCCTCATCAAGTGTAGAGTTCACTATGAATTGGGATCCACCTGATTACAGGATCTGAAGTTCTTCTGTCTGTCTGCAAGGTCTGTTGTAAAATCTAAGACCAGTTCTGATGAATAGCATCACGTGATCTGAGTTTAGTTAGGGTGGAAGTTTGGAAATGAACATCTGGAGGTGTTGAGGTAGAAAGAAGTGAACTTACCTGACCTCTGTAGCCTGCTCCTCATCAGTGTGTGAGGCAGAGAGATGCTGCATTAGCCACTATAAGCAAAATACACTTCCATCTCCAACCAAAACTGCTGACAGTAAATTTGCACAGTGGGTAATGTAGGTACCAGAGTTTGAAGTGAAGTGTGTAACAAAAAAAGACAATATCTCTGGTTCTGCTGCATAAACATTTAGTTTTATGTCTGTCATGACAACGTTATAGATGTATGCAATGATGAATCAGTGGAGTTTTCTTTTACGTTTTTTAGCTGCCCAAAGTGCCCTGATGATTCCATTCACTAAAATGCTTCTGTTTTACAAGAAATAGCAATACTTTAATGACGGCAGCTATTTTTCACATTGAAATTCGCTGTGACATTTTTCAAGCATTGTGAAGTGAAATATGTTACCCCGACAAAACAACACTTTTTCAGAAATTCATAACAGATTGCAGCGCAGCATAAGGCAAGACACTCAAACTGCTGTACGATAGCAGGTTAATGACACATTTTATTGTTCAGATTTATTGCACTGGTGTAAGTATTTATTCTGAAATGAACAAGCTCTGCTCTGCACAAAATGAGGCAGTGCTGGACAAAGACATGCCCATCAGTATAGACATACTGTAGCTGCTGGCTTTTTAACTCATATGCAATGCAAACCACAAATCCTGCAAGAGAGAAAAAGAGAGATAGAGAGAGACGGGGATTACTCATTTTCTCTCTCATTGCTGCTTCTGTCATTTCCCATGACATGACCCTTTTTTAATGGATTTTCGCTCTTTGTGTGTGAGGTAATATGATATGTATTCTCTGAGTGTGACTGGCACCACATGGGGCAGGGGACGGATGAGGAGGTTGCTCATGTGCAAACATAACATGATTTGGCCTGCAACAACCACAATACCCAAATCCTTCCTGTTACTTATTTCATTCATGACAGTGTCAGAGCACAGGAAGCATTTTCAGTCTGGCAAAATTATATGCTGATGTTGTAGTTGTTCTTTAATATATTTATACAATTTATTGATAGGTATTACAATAGATTTATACTACCTGAAATACATCATACAAACATAATGTGGGACGTTTTTTGAAAAGGAATTTGTACTGATGTGTTAATTACATGCTGCATCATTGTTGATGTTTCGTGCAGTTTACCAATTAACCAGTTAACAATGACCACTAGATTCCTGGTTAATGCAGTATGGTTTGCTCATGTAAAGTATAAATATATGACTAACTAACTGTTCTTGTTCCATAATTTTGGCTGGCAGTTGGTATTAATTCCTCATCTCAGGTTGTGTTACTGTATCTGGCCTGAATGGATCTAATCTCTATGGCAGCTGCATTTGGACATTCTCTTACCTGGGTGGAGAGCTTGGGGCAAAGGGAGATAAGGGAAATACAGCACATACTGCTTCACTCTTTCTGATGAAGGCATAATTGAGTCCATTTGAGGCTTTTAGGGGGCTCAGGTATAACCACGATGGCTGTGTAATATTACTCTACCCTCAGACTGCTTGGAGAGCTGCCACTGAGCCCCAGCCTCAGACAGGTGCAGTGAATTAGTATTTGCATAATAATAATAATAATAATAATAATAATGCTTAGCTTTTGCTTTATTTTGACTCCCAATAAGTGGGCAATAAGCCATTTTTTGATTTCAAGTATTTTCTGTCCTGGTACTTTTATACTTTTACTTCAGTAACATTTTTAATGCAGCACTTTTAAAAGAGTATTTCTGCACTACTTTTTCTTAAGTAAATACATGTTGCAATCAGTAACTGGAACCTATATCTCTTTATTGTCTATAATTGGTACATGAGACAAAGTGTACTGCAAACAGGAACTGGAGTATGGAGATAAGGCTAAGAGCGCTCTATTTTTTCTAAGTTTGCTGCTTCTGTCAGACCCTGCATGTGCCCTCGCTTATTAGATGACCAATGGTGCTACATCAGGTGCTGGCGGGAGTTAGAGAGGGTATAGCAAACAATAATCATGCTCAGTCTATGACTTCATAATGATCTTTGAATGATCTTGTGAAGCTGTTAGCATGTACTGAAATATTACTCAGTACTTAGTTTATTCATTCAAATATGACATGTTTATATTACTTTGTGCAGTATATCATTTATGCAACACACAACCAAATCTACAATTAATATTTAACAGTGCATAATAGGAAAGAGCAGTGTCAGAACTTCAATAACTTAAAATCTTAAAATCTCTTCTCTAAGTGTGGATGTTCGCCAGGGCTTAAATCAACTCTTCTATGAATGCATAAAAACATCTAGAAAGAATGTACAGACCTTAATGAAAGATGACACCTTCTGTATAACAGTGAAGAAGATTTTATGAAGTAGCACAAAATTCTAGTTTCCAGATCATTATTCTTTATGATAAAGGTAGATCTAACATTTCTGTAGAAAAGAAGGGATGGTGAAATCAATACGCCACCCTGACAGGACCTCTCTCTCTCTCTCTCCACGTCTCATTTCTAGCTCTGATATTTCTCACCCAGATCATCAGTTGTGCTGTCTGCATGAACTGCATTTAACATGTTCTAACTGTAATAAGTACCTCTTTAAAAAATAACTACATCTTTAAAAAAATATCTGAATCATCAGTCACAATTCTACAAGTTGATACTCAATGACCTCCTACGTGACTTTGAATAACAAGCTCGCTCTGTAGTCTCTAAGATCAAATAGGTTAAAGTTGGCAGCAACAACAGATCAATGCAGCTCATTATTGCACCTGCCTGTATCATACAGAAACCACAACAGGGTCAAAAGTTTACCAAGTGAGACTGCAGGTTACAGATGCTGACAGAAGTATCAACCAACAACCAAGACTTCTACAATCACTTCGCGACACAGCCTTTATGGATTCAATTAAGGATGTTGCTCCTGCACGATATAGAGCTCTTAGATGTTTACATCTATTTAATATATGGTGTTTTTTGGTTGATATTTCATACATGTATCTATGTCAAACTTTATTTACAAAGTAGAAAGCTTAAGCTCTTGCATGCATGTACAGTAAATGATGCCAACTTAAAATGTAGTTCTGTCGTTAACAGTATGAGATTGAACTAGATTTTTATTAATTATTTTGAATACTTAAAACTTTGCCATAAATGAAAGCACAGTCGCTAATTCACCGGCACACCATAGTTTTTAGCCAGTAATGCATGGTGAGCCAAATTTGATGCACTACTGAGTAGCAAGATGCTTTACTTAAGACTGAGTCACAAACCACAGTGTGCATGTTCATGATAATGATGGAATCAATCATCCAGTCCTGAGTTTTTAGTAGGTTTTGGACAAATACTTTTTTGCAAAAGTATGTTGTTGACAATAGTACAAATATTGAATAAAATTGCCAGCACCTTTGCTGGTTAATTTTGTCACTTGCAAATTATTCATGTAACCTGGTTACATGATACGCTGATGACATACATTATTTGCACAGCCACATATACAATACAGATCATGTGTACAAGCTGATGTAACAAGCAGCAATATATAGGCTGTAACATAAAACATGATCCATATACATATGAGTCTGTGACTGATTGTTTCAGTATATTGTAATGTATGTTGTATTGACAGAAAATGCCATTAAATTTTTGCACTTTAATCGATTTTTCTTTCCTTCCAATATATCATTTTTTACCTTACTTAAGCTAAACTTGCAAAGTAATGAAATCTGAATGACAGCATCTCCTCGTTGTTTTAATTTTGTATTCATCAATTAACTAATTCATTACAGTACTTGTATTACATGACATATCCACTGCACATTTACTCTTAAAAATGTTCAAAAATGGGGTTCATCTGTTTTCATGTTCAGTGTTTCTCATTGGGCCGCTCTTTTTCATTTTCACACATCCATGTTTCCACACTAATGGCATACATTAGGCAGTCTGACAAAGCAGGCTTTTCAGTTCTTTCATAGTGGAAAGATCATTAAAATTCTCCACAGAAAGCTCAGTCATCGCTCAGTGTAGGTAGCATTACCTTTTATTTGTTAAAAAAGAAGACATGAAAAGCACTACAGTGTGAATAATTAAAAAAACAAGATAGCCTGGGCACTCTCCCAAAGCTGGTGTAATACAGTGCACAACTCTACAGATACTGTATTAGTACTGGTGTACTAAGGAGTAAAAGTTGAAAATAGATTATTACAATTCTTGTTTCTCTCCATTGGAAATGGATGGCATTTCTCTCTGTGTGATGAAGAATTTGCATTAACATCACATTCCTCTCACTTATTCTAATGTATGCTCTGGTAATGACAACGACCTTCGCAATGAGCCAAGAGTCACAGTGAGCGAGCTGTGCCCTCATTAGCAGCCTGCGCTTGCTGTCTGCTGGTCGTCTCACTGGGGAAAATCAAGTCGAGGAAGACATATCCTTCGAGAGGGTTCAGGTGAGAGTGTCCCTGCATGCTTTCTATCCCCAACCTCGTCCTTGTCCCTTCCTCTGAAGCCTGAGCAGGGGCAAAAATGTCAACAACACAATGTGCCAGACAGGCCTTCACCATCTCTGTGAGCTCTGGGTAATATCTTCTGCTCATTAGGAGGTATAACAAGATTTCACCCTTCTGTCCAAATCAAATAAAAGCTGTGTGATGATAGCCTCAGCGACCTTAACGCTTCTAATGAGTCTGACAAGACAACATTCCTGCCTCCCCTCTCTCACTTGGTCTGTCCGACAGTACTGGTCTGGTCTAGATGGACATCCTGCTTCCTGGAAGACACGTGTAGTCAGCTGGGGATCTGAATAAGTAATGATGTGAGTGTGAATGGAAAGTTAGAGCTGGAAAAAATTACATCACCAAACTAATTCTTATGTGGTCATTTTAATATGCCTTTTAGAATTATAGATAATCACAGACATTAAGATAATTTACTGCTTTGTCAAAACTACGTAAAGAATACAACAGGCTGGTTGCCCCATTTATTATCTTCTAACAGTACATACTGCATAAACAAGTTAGCAAGGCTACATAAAGAAGCTTACTGATCTTACCTTCATCTGTCTTCATAATTTGACCAGTTGTAGAGATATAAAGTTATTATGGCTAAACAGTGGATGAATGTAAATCAAATGGTCCCTGTGCTTGTAGTTGTGTCCACTGTTTGCCTTTTGGAGCTCGGCAGGTAGCATGCAGGTTTATCACAGCTTGTTTTCTGACACAGTTGCTGTTTGAATGCTGATCCAAACATTAAGCATGTAATAAAAACAAAACCTTGAGCTAAAAGAGGCTAGAAAAGCTCTCCAGAGCTGCAGGAATAAGAAAAGTGTTTTCTTGGTTTGTCACTTTGCACTTAATGACTGCATCTCATGGCTGTCATCAGTAAAAGAAGTTTCCCCTCCACTGTCTCTTTGCTTCAGTTTATACTTTTCCTTTTGTTCCTGTGAAGCATTTTGTAGCTTCTGTTTTGAAACGAGCTACAGTATGACACTTCCTGGCTTCATTCTGTTGCCATTTTGTCAAACACGCTGTCTTAGTCATCTCCAATGTAAGAAGACTGCAGACCTAAAACCATTCTTACAATGTATCTTTGAGCCTGTCTCTTATTAAATTATGTTCCCATATGACACATTAATTGGGGTGTAAACATTGCCTGTGTGTGGTTAGGTTTAGGCAATAAAAGCAAAGATTGTGATTGTGTTTTCTCACACTGATACTTCCTTTTCAGGCTTGACATAATGGTATTAAAATAATGTACACATTTACTGTCTGCACATAGTGCTTCTGGTTCAGTCAAGCAGATGTTTTTTTCAGAATGTTTTACACAATGAGGGGAATCTTGCACAAGCAACTAGGTACGAGTGTATGATATTATCAGTATCTGCAAAGTGATGCAGTGAGCAATGTGCTGTTCATCAGACGTGTGCAATCCAAAATGTCAACCTCGCAGGTGTTATTGTGTTCACCCACCTTTGGAACATAATGCACTGTCCACTTCTATTAGATAACATTGTTTAATGTCACTGCAGTCTGTGAGTGTTTCGAAACAATAGCATCAATATTAAGAACTCTTTTCTCCAAATCCAGTGTATTAAATTTCAAATTTCTATTACAGTGTAAACTATTTACAGTGTAAAAATTCAGCACTTTGTCTCACACACCTGTGGCCCACACAAGCTCCATTAAAGGTCACACATGCTGTACTTAAATATTAATTATTTCTATAAAAACAATATGAGGGTGTGCCATGCAAACAAACCTCTGCTGTGTTCCAGATTGATAATTTTAATTAAACTGACATGGGGGATGAAGGCACTTCAATGAATCACATGGTAACTGTTGTTTGTTATTAATGGTGAAAGGTTTTTCAAGGCCGGTGGTGTATACTGAAGTGCTTTTTTTCTTCTCTAATAGCTGCTGAAGCAGTCAGGAAAGGCTTGACACTGTGCAGGTTACAAGCTTTCTCACAAACGTTCACATTGTGCCAAATGAAATCTGGAAGATTGTGCATGGTTAATAGTTTATCTTTAATCCTCTCTAAA
Organism: Sandelia bainsii; assembly: GCA_032362345.1. Lineage (NCBI taxonomy): Eukaryota > Metazoa > Chordata > Actinopteri > Anabantiformes > Anabantidae > Sandelia > Sandelia bainsii. The sequence goes on along the minus strand of JAUMHL010000002.1, from coordinate 22,035,396 downwards.
TTGGTTATAAATACTAAATACATTCCTTTTTTAAAAATCTATATTTGCCAGTCCTCCTGGTCTTTCTTCATACGTGCCAGGACTGTTCTTGTCTACTTCTTGGAATGAGCCAAAACGAATCAGCCAGGATCAAACATTTTATTTTTGTCATCAGTGGCCCCATATCCTACTGAGAGTGACTGCAGTGCAGTGACAGCCTCTTTGGTTTCACACTGGCATACCTGACGGGTGGAGGAAGGTTTCCTACAATCAAGGAGTATGAAAAAAAGGAAAAATAAACAACCTGAAACCTCAGAGATCCTTGTCTGATTGCCTGTCTTCATTTTTATTGAGCTGCAAAAATTAAAAAAATAAAGCTGCTTTTGGGAAAGTCACCAGATGAGAACTTGTTTTCCTCAGATTCTCAGATATGTATAGACTAGAGACGCAAAACAAATAGCACAGAGATTTTCAGGGGAGATGGGAAACATGTGGTATCAGGTATGCACAGGATTGCATGTGAAACAGCAGCAAGAGTTTTTACTATCCAACTGGTACTGTAGGCAGATTTAAGTAGTTTGTGATTTGGGTGTAAGAAATGTATTAAAATTAGGAAAAAATTTTTTTATCAAGACTACAAACTCAAGATTGTAGCTCAAGGTGGACTTCAACCAAGTCCTCTGAATATGGAATCTTTGGGAGGACTGGAAAACTGGAATTTATGACTGATATCAGTGCAGATGCCTAGCTTTGGGAGTGGTGGGCCCACAGCGCTATAACTTTAAGCAGGCTCAGAGTGGTCTCACAACTAGGCACATGATGGTAAACTGAACCACCAGGACAGGAAGTGCCAGTGGATCTTTAATGTTAATAACAAGGCTTTGCTCAGAAGAAGTGAATAAGTACCATTAAATAGACGTCCTCCATGCGTGCTTAACCTGACACCTCACTCTGTACCAATTTGCCTTGGGAGATTCTATGAGGACCCACTGGAACCAGAAGATCCAGAATATGCTGGAAGAATTATGTGTCTGGCCTGGAAATGCCTTTGGCCACCAAGACGTGGACGTGGATGGAAGAATGGAGGACTAAACTTGGAACTGAAATTAAGAGTTCATTAATTCTCTCCAGCATCTAACTGTTCTTGCTGTGGAAACTCACTATAGAAATGATAATTGATGATGACTCGTCATCGCTCTGACAAAGGGACCTATTCAGAGATTTTACCAAACCCGCTCTTTCACTTCAAAACAAGGAGCCAATTACACACTCGTCACACACTTCAACAAACATACCCCCGCGCCACACCCCACGCTTAACACTGAAGGACAACATTTAGTTGTTTATCAAAGGCCTCTCAAGTCTATTGATGTTTGAGGGTGGTATAGAGATAAGAAGGACAGCACTGAGCTGGTTTCCCAGTGGCCCATAGAGATATCAATATAACCATGTGTTTGCTGCATGAAAGGCAAGCAGAAAGACTTAAAATAAGATGTTATCTGCAGAGGATGTGAGAGAAATACCACTAATAAAGAAGGTGGAGATGGAGGACTAGGAGGGGGTTTAAAAAACTATTAACAGCTCAGTGGTAAGCATATTTCTCTTTAATGGAAGAGGGTTGTGATTACACAGGGGTTGGGTAGGGATTGAATAGCTATGCTCTTTTCCATTAGTGTCCAACTACCCACTTTAACCTCCTAAACTCCATAGATATGTCTGTGGAGCTCCATTATTACAATCTTGAATCAGTTAAACACATACCTTAAGGTCTAGTGGAAGCATTGGAGAAGGCTGATGAAGAAAATATAAGAAATTGTGGAAAGAGAGAGGGTTTTCCAACCTTAAAGATAGTTAAGGATGGAGAAACCAACTAACACATGCTGATTTTTGCCTTGTTTTTTTCATCTAAACCTCCAGTCCTAGCCTTTACCACTTCGAGAGTATGTGCGTATCATATAATTTGTGTCTTCAACATCATTTGAGCCAAGAGATTTAGTTAAAAGCTCAAAAATAAACTTGCTCCACTTAAAGTGGAGTTTGGGTTAATATTATTCATACTATTATTTCCAAGGTCAATAATAAACGTCCGCACTCATCTTTGTCTCCATCCCTTCTGATTTCCCTCACTGAAGACTGTTTCATATTACAAGCTTCATTGCACCAGTAATCACAGAGCGTAGGCTGCAGCTGAGGGGTTTAGTTTCTTCATTCACACAAGAAAAATTGTAACACAACATGTCTGAAAAATAAAACCGCCCTAAATGTAGCTTCATTACGTCACTGTCATATCAGAAAGGTGTCGTGCTGGTTTGGAAGATCAGATATATTTTTCGTTCAGCTTGTTCAGAGTAGTAGAATCTATTTTCAAGTGATCTGACCTCACAATACAGCCTCTCCTGAACAAAATAACACAAATAGGATCATATAGACAACTTTTATTCTTATTAACTGTATCATCTTGGTCTCAGATTTATTTTATCCATTGAAATGCAACATCAAAGATTTGGCCAGCAGATGACACTGTTTTTGACACACGCTTCAGAAATGCTGAACCATTTACAACATAACCACTTCATACTGAGTCAGTGGATCATAAAATTTTGGTTTCTCCATTACTCTGAGTAAGTCAGCTGTGTCAAACTTTGGGTGTGCTCACATTACTCTTTAGCCCCACTCGTTTGATCTCACTGTGAAAAATGTGTTTGCTTTTGCAGTTTAGCTGCATAGAAACAGAATTTTTAGGAGACTTAGCATCTTAATATCCTTAGCATGTAATAGTCTCTGACTGTGATGTTCGTCACCTACTTGACAAATTTCTCCTAACCTTTGAACAGTGATTGTATCAACCTAAACAACAATGTTTCACTAACCCTAACAAAGTGATATACAATATAAGTGTTTTGTGCCTAAACCAAACTAAACCTTAACCGTTTTTGAATCCTAAAGCAAATCTATGGTTAGCTAAGAAGATTTTTTTTTTTAACACATTAGGACAGTTGACATGGAGAAATGGTAACAATACAGTAACCAACATTTGTCCTCATCTTTCAACCTGCAGGCCCCACAGCTCAGTGTCTGGGGAAATTTAAGGGCTGAGCACGGATCAGTAGCCTCGCTAGAGAATAAATGCAATATGTCAGTGGCATCTTCCCAGATCCCATGTTGATTTACAGGCTAGCTCACAACTTAAATGCACAGATCAGCTTTGGCAAGTCATTTGGGATGACACACTATGAACTGTTTTACAGTTCTACCTGCACTGAAAGCCTAAAATGTAAAAAGTTAAGCACTACACTTTCTATGTGTTTGTGTCACAAGATACAGTGAGAGAGGAGAAATGAGAATGTAGTAGTAAGAGATTAGATTAGGTCTGACTGGCATAAACAAGATGTTAAGGTGTGAGGAAGTGGTGTATGCATTTTTGTGCTTGTGTAGTAAGTCTGGGAAAACTGCAAATTTCCATGTGTTCCCTTGATTTGTAGTAACAGTCTTAACATAATCGTCTTAGTGTCAAACACTCACCTTTGTAGGTTTGAAAGCTGCCTATAAAATATTTGTAGTTTCATTCCGTCAAGGACATAGATATCATTTTAATTTCAACTTTTGAGGTAACTACTGTGGAAGTGTTAAAAGCGTAACAAAAACACATCAGAGGGAAAAAAAACACTTTGTGTTTAAAAACTTTAAACTCTTTTTTCATGAAAGAAAATTTGAATTATACTACCAGTGGGAACTATTAAATCCAATAGAGTTTTCACCAATTAGTGTTCTGCTCTTTTTATGAGATGCCACAAACATGTGTGATTTATTCACTTATAGTATAAGTGTGCAAACAAATTTGTTGGAAAGACATGAATTTCCTCTGACATCCAACATCTTAAAAAAATGAGAAAGTAAACATTAACTTTCACCATGAAATGATTTGCCATAGTTTGTTACTTAACTCTAGCCATCCAGTTAACAGGGTGCAGCAACTCTTCTTACTAGGCTAGATGAATAACTAAATAATTAGCTAGGTTTTAACTGTCATGTTATATGCAAATGAGACACATGTTCTTATTATTTATTAGTTCAGTCACTGGATACTAATTGTGAATTTTCACAGCAAAGAAGAAAATGTCATTTTTGATGTTTGCTTTAAAAATACACGAACTTCAAGTCTAAAGGCTGCAGGGTCACTTTTATTGCCGTGGTGCTATATGTATATAATCAATTAATAATATTGATCATAAGACATAATGCAAATCACTGCATGATTTCACACTGGGTGTGCAATACTACCATGAAAGGAACTGCTTTTAAAAAATCACTTAATGTGAGTTTCTATTGATCTTCATGCCTGATCAATAGTCATTTCAGTGGCTGATGGAGGGTAAATATGGAGGTTTGCAACACTAGTTTGAAGCTGAAGGATATAAATATTGATGGAGAGCAGCTCCAAAATCACAAAATCCATTTTTTTTTGCAATATCTACAAATTATACAAAAAAACAAAGACAAGCCAGACAAAAAGCATGACCTGTGTATGAAAGATCCACTCAGCAAGTTTGTGCAAACTGAAAAGGAGAGGTCACTTTAAAGCCTAAGGGCTTCCAGAAATCCTGTAAGATGACATCAGCAAGAAATACAGAATGTGCTCATGCTAATCCGCCAGACTGGTCTTTGATGCTCTATGTCAAAAGAAGCCAAACAGGCTGAGGGGAAAAGTACTATTGGTGAATCCATCTAAAAAATATTTACACATTTCAAGTGGAGAATCAATTCAACATACTTTAATTTAAATGATGATTTCCTCTGCAGCTGTAACACAACATATGCCAGAGTTTACCTGCCTCATGCTTTTCAGTTGTAGTCATACTAGTCATAAAAATTCTACACAGTAACCCCATGAAGTAATATGGTTTCTGTGAGGTCAGATTAGCTGCTCAACGTCAAACTTTATGTACATAAATGTGCAATTTAAGTAGCCTAATTACCTGAGTGTTTGGCAGGCTGACCAACCTTTTGTTACCAAGATCCTTCAAATGAAGTGAGTTGATGAGATAAAAAAAAAGAGCAGAGATAATAAATTATCTGCATGTTAGTTTTGTTTGGTGTGACTGAAACGATTAGTCTAGCAGGTTAAACCTCCCTGCAAGCAAGATCCAGATAGCAAAATGTTATGAACTGGGAACAAAAAGGGCTCAAGTGGCATTATGGACTGAAACAAGCTCAATAAAAATCCTATTACACTATGTCTGCCCTCACTGGGTAGAGTGAGACACTAGCACTATTCCTTGTGCCATGTTCCCATTTTGTTTGGCCTAGAACAATTCCAGTTGAGAAAAACAAAGTAATTTTTAGTTTTTCTTCCAGACATAGCATTCGCAAGATGATCATTATGTCCATGTGCTGCAATGAAACAACCAAAATACTGCACCGGTTTTGAATCATGATACAACTTCTATGTGCAAGTGGGGAAACCAGTAGCTACAGAACATGTGCTGTATGTAGGACATCTGACAGTGTCATGTAGTATGTATGAATCTGTCTTTCCAAATCCCAAATCTGGAAGTGGATTCAGTTTGAGTGCATCCAGTGGAGGTCAGTGAAGCCTTTTTAAATCTTTTAATTTTCAGTATTAGAGAAATCAAATTTTTCTGCCTTATAGAAGAGCTTGCGCCAATTTCATAAACACCATCCAGTATTTGAACTATGCCATGTTCACCTTCACACTGCAATGACAAAAAATTGTTTCATTTTAAATGGACTTAGGGGACAATAAAGTAAACATGACCTTGGTGTTGTCAGTGACTCAGGCAGCCAGTTCCTATTAAACTGGATGATTAGAAAAACTGAATATTTTTCAAAACAACTAGGGTCAATGAAAGACCTCCAACTCCTGTTCGATCAGAGATGAACCTGGGTGCTCAACATTTTACATTTATAAGCAGTGGTTATTTGCATGGTGAATGTAAGGTTATCTGGTTAATCACTGATCCATCCTACGTCATTTTCTCACATTGTCGCTGACAGTAGTCATTATGAGACCTGTGATGAGACCTGGTAGCACACGAGTTACGGTGTGTTAAGAAACTCTGGTGGTCAACCTTTAACAGTGTGTGTCCTGTAGTGAAGGTGAGACGATGACCCTCTTTTTTGAAAAGGGAGAAACACTGGTGACTGCAAAGCTGCCGATTCAGTTCAGCTGGGGCAGCAAAATAAAGAATACTTTCAAGTTTTTGCTTTGTGACTGTAAACACATGTTCTCATGCATTAAATTGTGTTAATTTGTATTTATAGTATTTTAATTTATTTTGAAATTTAGAATTTTGGAATAATTTATTTCAAAATCCTTCAAATTAAATAATAAAAATACAGTTACGCAAACAACTGTTGTCTTATTTTATCCAAAATCACATGGATGAAAGTTATTCTTCATTGGTGCCTGCCATTGAAAATGAATAGGAGGCACATTGTTATCCACCTCTAAACTGGTCTCTTCCATCAACATTAATGCGGCCCGAACGGAAGAGTGCACCCACACAAATTATACATCAAATCGACCAGCTCGGCCCCGGGATGTGTGCTATTACTTTTATTGTCAGTACATTAAATATTTTTTATTTTACTTAACTTTTTCAATTTTTTGGTCCAAAAATGTCACTTCTGGGAGTCATTTCATCAACTTTCCTCCATTCATCCTCATGGTGTATCGTCATACTTTGTCGTAGAAATGTCATTCGAACTTTAAACGAGTCCAGACACTTTCAGCTTTTTCACTGTAAAACAGCTTCTTTATATCTTTTATAGTTTTTGAATTAGAGCAGTTGTAGTTCTAGGTGAGTGTTTAAAATCTTGAAATTTCTCCATTCATTTCAATGGACGGAATTTTGGTGCTGCTAGAGTGATGATGTCACTCCCACTCTAGAATTTTGCCCTCAGCTGTTATCAACATCTTTTTGCGTGTTTTCTGCTCTCCTTCAGTCAACTTTCATCTTTCATAAACAAAATGTACATAAAAACGGAAGAAAACTTGTCCTGTATCCACACATATGCTTTTTACAGTGACAGGACTTACGGTTTTGGAACTGCGTGGCCAAATGTCGAGAGACCGCTGCCTAAGTCTCCTATTAAAGCCATTGTTTCTGAGTTTAAAAATTCTCCTCCAAATCAGAGATGACCTGTATTTGTAGATTGCCACCAAACGCTCATTTTTTAAAATTTCATTACAAAAAGACATGGGCACGGAGGGAAACTTGTCCTCTTTCTGCCAATATGCTTTTCATAGTGACAGGACTTATAGTTTTTGAATGCCGAGGCCAA
>JAUMHL010000002.1:22006651-22019971 GCA_032362345.1 Sandelia bainsii | reverse complement strand
ATGACAGCTGGGATGGGCTCCAGCACCCCCCGTGACCCTTACAAGGACAAGCGGTTAAGAAAATGGATGGATGGATGGATAGTTCATTACCAGAGTTCTCGTCTTCATCTACTGAGAAAATATTATAACCTGTCAGCTTAGGAAACCTTTTCAAAACTTCTCAGATAAACTATTGTATCTTCTTTAAACTGAGAGCAAGAGCTGTACTGCAGACTGTAGTAACACATATGAATATATAATTAGCTAATGTGTAAATTTCATAGATGTTTGCATAGGAAACATGCATTAATTGTCAAGTGTCATGTGCAAAATAGTGTGTGAAGCAATTCCCGGTTCTACGGTTGTGCAATCATATAGGAGAAAAAACATAATTATCCTAAAGGATTCATTAGGATCAAGAGAAGAACCCTATATGAAGACCTATAACTCCTGTGTGTGTCACCTTACAAACCCCCCTTGGTTTGTAGACTGTTTGCTGATTCAAAGAGGGGAAAAAGCCCCGTTTGTACTGCTCTTAATGCTGATGTGGGTTTGTTTTCACGTAATGGAAATACCTTCACTCCAAATGTGTACTTAAACAAACCAACATCTTTAAATTAGTGGCTTCTGCATGTCCTCTTTTGCATTTCCTTTTCATCTTTCATTTGGTCCATCCACGCTGCTAATGAGGCTGACATGGACTGTGTCTTCTTGAGTCCTCATCTCTTTGCTGTCTTTAAAATAGCTGTAGGACAGATTTATACACACAGCCTCTGTGCAGCCGATTGTAAAAGGGAAATTACTTTTCTTTTTATATTAAGCTTTGATTTAAACAATGCAAACTTGGCAATGTGAAGCCGAAATTGGGTTTTCATGCTGTAGCAGTTCTGTTAGTGCCCTTCAGCACAAAATCTTTTTTTTATTCACAAAATGCTAATTGTATCCACTAAGCTGTGATGTACCTCATAAGAACTCATAAGAATAAGATCATTTAACCTCCATCTAAAGTAACATTATATGTGACACATTTCCTGCTGAATTTCATAAAAAAAACCCTGGGTGGGCAGTCTCTATGAGAAATTCAAAACGGTTTCTTCACACTAAACTCGCTTTCAGCTGACTTGGCATTTAAGAATAATGTTTTATGGTGGCTATCAACTTTTATTTTAATCACGCAAAATTTTCAATATAATTTTAACACAAAGCTTGTGAAGCTCACTGCTTAAGTGAATAATCATTATGCCTGGAAATATTTCAAACTGAATAATTCTTCCTGTTTTTAAACAACTAACAGCAAAGTCAGCCAAATATCTTCAAGTTCATGTCTCACTCGATAAGAAGCCCGTCAATAGAAATATTGTTGTAAAATTTACAATGTTATAATAAGATTTAGGTGGGAATCTGTGAGAAAAAACATGTTTCAGTATCATTATGAGGTACCTGTCAGGCTTTGGTAAAACACTAAATATGCAGCTAAAGAGTCTTATCATGCTTTGCCAAGACTTACTTCAATAGAGGAACTTAATTTAATTAAACTTTGAGTTGAATGACAACTCTGTGTTGTAGTAAATCTTTCAACCATTAGTTATTTTATGAAAGGTGTATTCTACCAATTTTTCTCTCTGTACTGTTGTCATGGACGGTGCTTTTATTTGTTGAAGAGGAAGACAATAGGACTAGTGGTAGATCTATAAGGGAAATAATCACTGTTTCTTTCTCAAAACAGAGAGAAACTTTGAGTTTATTCTGAAGGTTCTTGTACCTACACGTTCATCATTTCTGCACTGGGTTGAACCAAAGAATCTGTGTAAGCTACTGAGGTGACACAGCGGACCCAGCTGAGCTGACACCCCTAGCTCTGGAACTTTATCACAAATAATTGCACAAATTAATTTAGCACTCTTTGCATTGTCTACCAATATTGCTAGCTATGATAAACCAATAATACTGACCTGCCTATATCCAGTTTGGCTCTAACTTTTCCAACACTTCTCACACTAAAAATAAATGTATATTGAATCTATACCAGATGTTTATTTTGCCTGTTCAGTCACCCTGCTCACTCTCGAAACTCACAGATACAAGTTTGCTTTTGTAACAACAAGAAAAACAAGAGCCCATACTTAAGAGTTTGCTTCACCAACACATGTCCCCCACCTGTCTGTACCGAAGGAGGCAATTTAAAAATGTGTCAGGCTGAAAATGATTGATCTATTGATATGTTACTTGTCATCATGGTCCAGCTACGCACCCTGAAGCTCTTCGTGTCACTGTGTGTGTGTCATCTGTGTTATAATCATGGTGAAGTGACAATGACCAACCTCAGGGCACTTTCTGAAAGTCAAGTCAATAGCCATGTCCAAAACATGGAGTCTGGAAACTTAAGAAGCACCCACAGGCTTTAATAGAAGGGACAATCAGTTATAAGAGGAGAGTCTTTTCCTTTAACCTCAGTTGGTTCTGGGATTGTTTGGGGCATACAGTACATTATTTTTGTGGCAGCTGGATGTTTCAGGCTCATAGTTTCATATATTACAACAAATCAGCCACTTACGATGCTATTTGTGGAAGGGTGAAGAGGACTACACCATTTGAATCTTTTCCATGTCAGGCTGGAAATGACATTAACACTGAATGTTCAGAAAAAGTCTATTTCTCTGCTCAGATGTTTTGGCTCCAGAATTCATACAACCACCAAGATTTTTTTGTGCAGTGCTGAACTGAACTAATTTTCTCCCTTATGTAATAATGACAATAGATTGACATTCTCCATTCTGTGGGGTTTTTCTGCCCTGCAACAGCCTGCTGGGGGTGGGCCGTCCAACAGCTGCCGAAGGAATCCCCATGTGGCCGACGTGGCTGTCAATCACAGCTTTTCATTTTCAACATGAAAAGTCCCTGTGGCATTTTCCATGCAGAATCATTTGCAAGTACATTAGAGGATTGAGCAGAAAAGCCACCTAAAATAGCTGAATGCACCCATGTGCCACACAAAAAGACAAAAAATCACTGAATGAATGTAAAGTTTTCACCCTGCTCGTCATGACTACAGTTTCTAAGTGCTGTACCAAATGCTGGGATCAAAGAAGAAATTATGTTTATATCTTCAGAGTCACTATATTGGACTGTGTAATCACTGAGACATACACGTTGATAAGACTTTGAAAGGTGACCAATAATAGCCTGCAGTCTTTCATTGATTTGCATCACATGATGTGCAAAACTGATTGGGTAGGACAAAACAGTGACTGCAAGCACCCAAGTTGCTCCAGGTGCATGTGTTTCTCACTTGTAAGTTGCTTCAGATAAAAGTAAATGACTAAAATAGTGTAAAAAATTCTATAGGGCGATGTTTTTTGTTTTGTTTTATTGCACACTTGAAGCTGTAAAAACCATTTAAGATAACATTACCCCTGATCTTAACTCTCCTTTTAGCTCTGCTTTGGTCTCCACCAACTCCTTAAGAAACGAGCAGCAAAAAGGCTCCTTTCCTTTTGCTAGATAGTTAGTTGCTAACTACCGGTACAACTATTATTTATACAATGCAATATAATATTCAAATTTATCATAACAAATACTTTAGTGATCTGCAGTGACTGTGCAGTTTTGGCTACCAGTCCAAGCAGATGTTATCAGATAAAAAAGCTTTTGCCCACTTTTTCCTGGTTCCCCTTTCTGACAGCTCAGGCCAAAAGTGAAAACCATGCTGCTCCTCCTGATAACACACAAAACAAAATTTTGGTCTAAATTTCCCTTACCTTTGTATTCTTCATGTTTAGTTCAATTCTTCAATAATGCCGAGCTTCTCTATAATAAAATTAGAGTTTTAAATAGTTTTAAGCATAACACCCTTCACCTAATGTGAAACAGTGAGTAATTTCATGTCACATCTCACTGAAGAAGTGAGCAAATCTACATACGTACTTTACTAGACTGCCACTGGTGGGACAAATAAACACGCACGCGCACAGTTCCAGACACACTAAAACCACATGCCAATCCTCCGCAGTCATGACTGGGATGAATGGATAGCACACATTAGCGTTGTGGAGCACCCTCTCGATTGTGTGTATTTGCAAATCCACATAGTGTTTGGTATATAATGAAAATTGTGTGTGAAATTTGACTCAGTGCTCTCCCATATGTTATAATTTCACGATCCTAGTTCTTTGGTTCTCAGATTATCTACGAAGTACATTGTAATACTGTAAAATGGTAGTTAAAAGTGTTAAAAAGTTAAGGAGGATTAATAGTTGACCATGAACGTTCTCCTCAGTTCTCCTTGATGTATGATGATGTTATGTTGTTTTCAGTTTACTAACTGAAATATCTTGGACACTGAATGATGCTGTGTCTTACAGGTTTGTTGGCAGAAGACCAACAGCTTGTATGTGCATGTGATAAATATCAAGAATCTACAACAATACCAACTGGCATCTTACAAGCCTCATGCAGCCTGTTGAGTGGGATTAAATAAGGGAACATGTATATAATTCTTAATTAAAGGTCTTTCTATGTCTGAAGGGATCTACACCCCAAACCACATTAAATAGGACTTTTTAGAATCTGGTTTTCCTCAGTGTGTCCTTATGAGAATATTTTAATCTGGGGGATGATAATTAAACACAAAAAATTAGCAATTAACAGACCTGCAATGAGGACGATTGATGACTAAATCTAATGTACAAATTTTGCAATACATTTAATGACTGTCTTGGTTTTATTCTTTTTTTAAAGTTCGGTAAAACTGGAGGAATAAAGGAAAAAACTAAGCAAATAGGACACAAGTCCAAAAAAACTATATTCCCTTTAATGTTTCTCACAAGAATAAAATATTAAAATATGGCTCCTTTATAGTTGAATTCTCAATGAACATCGTGAGGTTCTCGAGTTCTAAATCTGCACAAACTGTTAAAAGTTTAATTTAAAAACTTTCTGATATTTAATGAGAAGAAAAAAACAAGCATGAATGGTCTGCCATGAGGAAGGAGAAATGCAGAACTCTGTACAATAGTAATAGAGCAATGTACAGGACAAGCTACTGGACCACCAAGCAGCGCTGTCAAGGTTTCTACCAAGCATGAGTCACCATTTCAGACGTAATGAATGAGGTTCTATTTAATGCTTCATGCTGTAACTGTAGGTCACTGACACAGAGCAGATCAACATGCAGATGCATTCATTCAGATGGTAAGTGCCAAAGCAAGTTCAAAAAAGGATACTAATATTGACAGTGCTCTACTGTGGCAATTAGTGCACAAAATAAAAGTGTTTACTGTCTGTTAAAAAGAGGAAGTGGTGTGCACTGATTGCAGCTTTGAAACACTGCCATCAATGTTCTAATTTGAAAGCTTCAAACTGTAAATAGCAAGAAAATATGATTTTCCAATATATATGTATTTTGTGAGCTCTCGCTGCTCAATTGTGAACCACAGTTGTCAAATGTGTTTTTTGGAAAAAAGTCCCACTATTTTTAGCATCCAAACATTGCAGGAAAAAAGTTCAACATCTCCTCTCCTGTGCAGTAGTATGGATGCTGGCTGTAAGGATGTTTGATTTGCTTGACTTTGTCATTTTGTTGTAGTTTTAATGAATATGTAGTTTGTCCACAGTACATAGACAAAGGGCAAACAGAACAATTAGAACACCATATCAGTGAAGCCATTTGCATCCAGAACTTTCTCCAGGGGTCAGCAGCTGTACACTTGGCACACACACACACACACACACACACACACACAGAGGCTGTAGCAGGACTGTCTGAGCTGAGCACAGAAAGAATCAGTGAAGTGTTGTGGGCTGTTGAGCTGCCCAGAGGATCCTGATGCAGAGAGACACCACCTGCTGCTGTGACACACACGAAGGGGCGTAAATTTATCAATGACCGCTGCAGGAGTGGTAGAAACTGCAGTTTGTTTTCTCCAACACGAGTTGGACCTGGAGTTTGAAAGCGCATCGCCAAGAAATGACTGAGTCACTGTTGTTGCTCAACAACCTTAACAACCCATGCAGATGTACTAGGGGCAGTTTGTGCAATCCGACTCAAGTTATTGCTGTCTTCATGATGATGAAACATACACTCATAAACATATGCTTGTCCCCCAAGTATGACATACAAATACAAACATGAAGATGTGCCAGTAGACAACACAAAACACATAATTCCCAGACGTATGTAGATACAGTACAAATGAACAGGCAAACATAGCAGCACATGCAAGCACAGAAAGATGTAAAAGAAAAACTGATTTGAATGCAACAAACATTTCAAAAAAACATCATGAGCACAAACATTCATTCAAATATACAACTGTATACAGAGACACACAGAGCAGCACATTAGATGCACACATGCACACCACAGATGGGCTCTCTACCTCTGCAGTGGCAGCGCTGTGAGGAAATGACTCATCTGTTTGGCCTGAATATTTGCACCTATATTATGCAACATCTCTGTGCCAACCTCCACTGTCCATTTATGGCGATTTAACATCAAACAACACTGTTTAGTTTGGGTCAGGAAAGTTGAGCAGATACAATACAGATGCAGTTTCATCAGAACTCCAGGGATAAATGAAAACATTAAAAAAAATGTACTTAATCAACTCAAGCAGTGAAGTGTGAAAGTTACTAAAAGGCTCCTATTCTCAGTGGGTCTCTGCATGGAGCTACAGGGAATAAGCCAGCTGGATTTTTTATGTTACATAAAAATTTTTTCGAGGCAGCGCAGTTATGAACTTTGTTTTCGGTATTACTCAAAATAGAAACACTTGAGTCTCTTTCATTATAATGTGATACTCATGATTGTTATGATACTCATAAACTTGCTCAAAATCATGAAAATTATTTCCTGCAGCAGTAATATTCACTGTTCATTATATAGTTTGCTCTACTCTACTCTAATTTTTATTTTATTTTACAATGTATTTATACTTTAAATTATTTTTATGCCTTTCTTGCCTATTTAATACAAAAGTAGCAGGACAAAGGAACCACTTTTTCCTAAAAATAACCAGTCACGTCATCCCTCTTTAGACAACCACTAATTTTCCACTTGGCTCTCCGATGCACCATGCTGAGTTATTCTGCCCAGTGAGAACAATGTGCAATATTCTGGCAACAGATAAAATGCAACAGCTGACCTTAACCGCATCTTCTTGACTGGAATCCAAAATGGCCGCCCTCTTCAATATGTCACATTGGCATGAAAAGACTGTCCAGTCCTTGGCTTGAATTATGATATCATCAACAAACATTTGGAGTGATTCCCTAAAAAAACATGATAAACAAAACAGTCATCAATGTAGGTCCATTAAACTGCATTGCTCCATTTTCTCTGCTGAATCATTAAGCAGAACACTTCTACTGACTGCTGTAAAGTCTGTCTGTACTTGTTTGTATCTTAACCCTGAACACATGTATTCATCCAGAGACGTTCTTGCTGCTGTTGTTGTGAGGTAGAAACATAGAGGGGGTAAATCTGTTTGAAATACAGCCCAACATCAAGCTGAAAGCCTCGTGGATCAAAGACGCAGCACCAGACGGTCCACTGAGGTTTCACTCAAGGTTACATCAAGGCTGTTACTTTTATCCTCCCTGTCACTAAAAGCTCTGGGGGATTTTTTTTAAACCTGGAACTAGAGCATTTATGATGATGTTTATCCCAGTATTGTCAGTCATATAGATGGAACAAATGGTCAATAAACAGCAATTAGAGCTCTTTAGCTTCCATAATTTGATTTATTTAGGTGCAAGGCCAGTGTATATCTACAAGAGAGAATCATTTATCTAATCCTTGATAGTGGGTATGATATAACACAATGACATATCATTTATGTGAACATGTCAATTCCTAAATCTAGATCAATCCATCAATACTATAGGCATTGATTAAAGTGAAGGAGTGACTAAACAAATATTTGTAAAATGCTGATAGTGGGACTACGCCATTAAAGTTTTCCATACATAGACATGATAATCAGTACAATGAAATTTTACTTCTGCATTTAACCCATAGTGGGCAGCCACAGGCAACACCTGGGGAGCTAGCGCTGAGTGTCTTGCTCAAGGACACACCTGGTATGGGGGGATGGCTAGGAGTATGGGCTGGGATTCAATCCTGCCACCTTCTGCATCCCAGTCCGATGCTTATCCCATTGAGCTACCAGGCCGACATATAAAAACTAGAGACAAAATACCTTAACATTTTGCTCAGTGCTTCTTTGACTTATTTACCCCTGCTTTTCATGGTCAAGCTTTTCACCTGTATTCTACAGATAAGGCTACTGCTGCTTCCCCAGCTCACTACTTAATTGGTGCTAACAGCATTCACCTGGCTTCCCAGGTGTAAATCAGTCCCTGATTACTTGGCAAGAATAAAAGCCAGCAGGACTGTGGATCCTAAAGGCTCAGATCAGAAACTTCTGCAGTTTATGTTTTTAATCCACACTGAAGCAGAATTATTGGAGCAAATCCTACATTTAAAACTAACACTATTTTATTCCAGATTTTGTTTCTTTTACATGTAATAATTTTATATTACAAATTGTTAATATCTTTATGTTTCTATACATGCTCCACTGTATACCTTTGCTTTTATGCGGTCTGTACATGTCGAGCTTCACATCCTGCTGGTTGTCATATGCCGAGTGTCCTGAACAGTCCTTAGTCCCAAAAACTGCCAAGGTTTCTGTGGTTTGATTCCTACTGGGTCAAGCCATGCTGAAAATGTGTGCACTCACGATATTGTATGTTTCTGTGGATTAACAGCTTGTGGTATTTGGCCTCGTAGCACTGAAGTGCTACGGGAGAGGGACATGTGGACAAGGGTAGGGTTGATTCAGGTGAGGAATAGAGAGTACACAACACTGCCCTGGCTGTACTGATAAGACTGAAGCTACGTCATCCTCCATCTGTCTCAGGGAAATTCCTCCATCTCTTTTGGACACAGCAACAGCAGAAGGTTATAGAGTAATCACAAAGGTGAAAATAGGGTGGTAGATGATATCGCAAATGCATCAGCAAAAAATCTAGGAAAACCTTCTGATAAAAATATTTTTTTAAAGATTTTTAAATGAGGTTACTGAGTCTGCAGATCTAATATCCTCGGGTAGGTCATTCCATAGTTTAGGGGCTCTAACTGCAAAAGCTCTCTCACCTCTAGTTTTCAGTCACACCTCGGGAACATGTAGGAGACCTCCTATGAGAGGATCTCAGATTACATACAGGCTCATATTGTACTAACAAGTCAGATACATAGCATTAACATCTTAAAGGCAATCCTAAAACATACTGGAAGCCAGTGCAAGGAGGCTAAAACAGGTGTAATATGGTCACTTCCTCTTGTTCTAGTTAAGAGTTTTGCAGCTGAGTTCCATACAATCTGGAGCCGATTAATTGATTTTTGACTAAAGTAGGTGAAACGACTGTTACATTAGTCACAGCATGGAGATGAAGGCATGTAAAATAATATCAGTGTCTTTAAAAGATAAAATCTGACGTATTTTTGAAATATTTCTGAGGTGATAAAAACATGTCTGCACAACATGCTGCTCAAAATACCAGAGAGAGTTAAAGTGCAGTTTAAGGTGGAACATTCCTGCTACATTTGTTGTTTTGAGATTTCTGTCACTGAAGGCTTTCATGCATATCCCTTCAGTGCTGAGTAATGGTACGATTCATCTGTCTCCCAGCAAACTCCTGAGCTCAGGTGATGACTCTGGGGATTCAACAACTGCCCATCATTGATGCTGATTCTTGGCTTTTAAAAGACTGATCATAAATTTGAAGATTGGGAATTATTGCAGAACCAACCATGCTGTAGCCTATACTATAGTAAACACCGACTGATTTCTACATAACAATATTGTGTGGGCTCTTTCAGTAAACCCTAAAGAGTCACCGATACACAATTTATCATCAAGGTGCAGCAGATCAACACTTGAACTGTGTAATAGAAAAAACAATTTAGAAAGGGACATAGCTATTTGGCCTTTCCCTGTAGGTCTTTGAAACTGCTTTTCTTCCCCCATCAAACATGAATAGAGGAGCTGAAGGTCTCTAAGCTGCATCGGTTATGCTGCTCGCTGTGAACCTTGTGAAGGTACACAGGCTCAGGAGACGTGGGTGTTGAGAAAATGCTGCTGGGTTGCCGTGAGTAGGAGTGTTAACTTCAGCTGACTGCTAAAAAGCTTTATGGAGCTTCCTGGAGTGTTGCACCTAAAGAGCAGCAGCAGCAGGCATCCGAGAAACCAGGTCAAACCATTATGACTGACACAGGAGTTTAACAGGTTAGATACTTTCTTTAACAGACTTTCTCCCATGCTGTTCTTATCCACTAGTCAGATTTGGGGTTTTTTTTAAATATGAGCTAGCTTGCATGCTTTGATGGTCTAAGGAACTAGGTTTTTGCCAATAGCATTTTCTCAGTCAAACAGTGTGCTCATGCTGCGTGAACAGCTATAAACAAAATGGGAAGCTCAGTCACTGAAGGCCAGTTTATGGAAGTGTGCAAAGATATCCTCTGTAAGGTGCCAAGTCACTGAAAAGAGAAAAACTCTGGTCATGAAAATGAAGCCAGCTGACACAATGATGCTCTAATTAGCTTGCAGATGTGAAATGGATGGCAAGCACCTTCATTTTTGGGGACGGTTAAATGTGTCACTGGCAGCGAAGGAGAGAGGCATGAGATTAGTCTGTTTAACTCATATCTGACATTGCTGGCTTACTGAAACACTGAGGACTATGTGAAAAAATATGGAGGTGCAAATTTAACATAACCCACACATTTTTAGGCACCTCAACATGACTGGAAATTGTTACATCAAACAGACTTTTGTGGAATTAGGAATCACGTTGAGATGAGTGGAGAATGTTCTGTTTCTTAGATGCAAGGAGCCATTTGAGCAAATATAAGTTATAACCAGCATATCCTTGAAATAAAACCCCATACTGGCACCATTATATATCATCAAATTACAGTTTCCTCATGGGAATCAAAATGGAGTGACTGCTCATAGGTGCAAAAATAAAGCAAGTGGTGGCAGATGTTGGTGTTACAGCTCCAAAATTTAATCTTTGGCATCACTCGTTGCACCCATTCTTGTCAGGCGAAACAGGACAGTACATTGATTGATGAGCATGTTATTTGTGCTACGCTAGTAGTTGGGGAGCAGCTGTCAAACTGAAAAGTAGGACATATACTCATTGATTCAAGGGGGCAGTTTAGTAATTTATTCGCTCATGTTGAGAGAGTCCAGATTGAGGGCAAGGAAGGTGACCTTCTGTCAGACATTTAATGCAGCCTCCCTGACCTGAAGCAGAGTGTGTGAGAACATATACGAACAGCAATAGATTTTGTATGGTTGTAAAAAAAACAAAACAACAGTGCACAGCAACCTTTTGCTGTAAAGGTCAGTCCTTCCAAAGACATTCAAACTGACTCAGTGCTAACACTCCACATACAATAACACTTACTGTTATTTTGACATTGCTGAAGTCCTATCACCTCGCTGACTCCCCGAGGTAAAAAATGATCAAATCAATAACTGCCTGAGAGGTCATGAAGAAGAGAATTGCTCTGCTGCCAGAGTGATTATGAGAGCGAATTGGCAGCTTTGTTATCAGGGTGGTGCACAGTTCAGACATCAATGCAAGTTTTTGTCTTACAAGACAATAGCAAGGTGATATCTTCCCAATCCATAACCTCAGTGGTACTAGTCCCACAGGCAAAGAAGAGCAGCATACAGTAAAAGCCAATGGGAAGATATTGATGGAGACGTCGGCAGCAGTGAAAAAGCAGCTGTCTCACACAGGAAATGTACTGTGCTGTGCGTCTGTGCTGCAACAAAGTGAAAACATGTTAAGGATTTTTTGCAAATGTATTTAAAATCAAAAACTTAAATCTCAAATTTTTAAATCAGTGCTTTATAGAATTGTCTTTGGCATCAACTAAGTCTACAAGCATTGCACACATGAATTTTAGCTGTTTATCCAGTACCTCCTGGCAAATCCTCAAGTGCCATTAGATTGGACAGAAAACGTGTTATCTCAAGGTGGTTCCTAACGTCTTCTGTCAGTTTTTTGAGGCCACTGTGGCCATATTAAAGCTACTCATGAAAACACTTGGTTTTAGAAACTACCTGAACACAATGCAAAGTGATGCAGCGTAGTCTTGTGTTTTTTTTAATACTTTCGGTTTTTGATTCATGACATGTGTCCATCTCTTTAAAGACATTACACAGCACCATCACACCTTAATTCAAAGTAAAGTGGTTTTGTTGGTGTTGGTAACTGTATGGTCGACATTAGGCTACATTTTCAAAACTTGTGCTTGCTCAAGCTGAGCCCATAGTCGTGTGTTAGCATGAAAACCAAGAAGACATGATGAGGACACTGCTAATGAGAGGCAAATTTAAAATGCAGCAGTGATGATATGCTAATAGTAAAGCTGCTAATTACTAATGATTCCAGCTAGGGTGAAAAAAGATGACACAGTTATGTGACATGAGAAATGATGATTAATTAGTTTCTTCTTATGTGGTAGCTGCAGCTGCCACAGTGTGACATCACATGAAGAGACTTAAGTTTAAGTCACCAGGTTCAGGGTATCATCATTTTGATGATATAATACTTGACATATAATGGGGATGATACTGAATGCACATGCTGAAGCATAACTATGGATGGGATACAATACTTATTAAGACAGAAAGTCGCTAAAGTGCACTCTGAGAAGTGGATAGTGACACTCCGAAAATCTGATCATTATCCGATTTCTGGAGTTATCAGATTATTAAGTGATGATGTAAACAGCATAATCTGATAGACTTTATCAGATAATGGCAGTTATCTGATTATGAGAAATCTGATAAAGACACCTGGATTTCTCCCCAATACTCCGATGTCTTTGTGCATGTATACACGTTAATTGGATTTATTTCGGTTTTTTACATCTGTGTATGTGTAAAAAGAAAACAAATCGTAGAAAACTGAGGTGACTAAATGTGTGCTAAAAAACTGTGTGTAAAAATCAACCCAAGTGCAGAAACTGTAGATATAAATAGTGACTCTTCAGCCTCTTTAATGTCTGATACAAGCAGTTGTGGTCTCATTTTGACAGTCTGGTGGCCAGACTACAGTTCCTTGCCAGGCTTTTATCATTGGCCAGCTCAGCAATCTAAGCTCCTCTGACATCAGTTCACTCCCCATCTGACACCATTCAGGTTCAGTCGTTCTTCTAAAATCTGGCATAAACAAGCTTCTTAATTAAATGTAACTAAGACAAAGGAGATGGTTGTGGACTTTAGGAGGAACAGAACCAGCTTTAACACCGTTTCCATT
>JAUMHL010000002.1:21967588-22004700 GCA_032362345.1 Sandelia bainsii | reverse complement strand
GATGTGTATTTTTTTCCTGTATCAATCTTTGTTTTTCCTGTGCTAATCTTTATTATCTTGTATTTTTTTCTATTTTTTACTGTTCTGTAATATTATTTTTAATGCTACTGCAACACTGAAATTTCCCTTTGGGGATCAATAAAGTCTCTCTCTCTCTCTCTCTCTCTCTCTTCCCTGGGATAACTTAGTCTCCCATCGACCTGAGTGAGCTGCTCCTGACACATGCATAAATGTACTGATTCATATGCAGTTCAGTTGCTGTGTGTTGGTATGTACTCAACCCTGGGTGGTGAATGCTACTTGTTCATCATGAGTCACGCACGGCTGCTGACTCTCAGACATTGAGCCTGTCAGGAGGTCTGAGCAAGTGCTGGCTTGACTGGTGCTGCCAACAATCAGCTGAGACTCGGGGAGCAGAGAGAAATCGACCCAAAGCCAACCGTGCAGCAGAAAGTGTGATTATGACTTGACAGTTTCTGTGTGACTGTGTGTGTTTGTGCCTGTGAGATCAATGCCCTGAAGGGTGTGTAGTATGCACCAGTAATGCCTCATTGGTTTAAAACTGAATTTTTAGTTTTATTTTTTGCTATTCTGATATTATTAAGCAAAACGTTGCTAAGACGCAGCAGACATGGAGGAACATTTGCACTTCTTTACAGACAAGAGTTCAATTGTGTTCATCAGCTACAGTAGACCCTAACTTTGTCATTTGGTGGTTGGCTGTTAGCTTACAGCAGGTTAATGGTAAAAACATTTGTCTGTAGTAAGACTGCACCAAACTAGTAAAGTCATATAATCAATACATTGATTTAAAGATGCTAAAATGTTCTGTAGAGCTGAGGGAAGAGAGGAAGTCGGCGTATAATTCTCAGTGCATTTCACATTACACCAAGTCTGATTTATTATTAATACAAAAAGATTAATTAATGTGGCTCTGCGGAGTGAAAATCAAGGTGAGCCTCCTCTGAACATGGAGTCCTGATATTCTAGAAGTAAAACTAGCACTGACGAAGGAGGCTGGTCATATTTTCCTTTGAAAAAGTTGACTCACATCTATGAAAAATTGTAATTTAAAATACCATAAGACTGCAGCAGTGGATCTAATGGCTGACCCAGTGGAGATGAAGAAAAGCCTTCTGCAAAGCAATATGCACACATACACGAATGAGACTACTGGTAAAAGTCTCAAGTGTAGTTATGGAGCCAGCACACAGGGGTGACTGAAGCTCAGATCTTTTCAGTAAAAGGACTTTTCTTTCTGAGACCACAATGTATTGTCTTGAGATAACTGGAAGTTCAAGTTATTATTTTAGATTTGTCTGAGGAAATCAGGTAGAGTTTGTGATGGAGAGAATGGAGTCAGAGTGGCGAGGGACAGATGCATTTATACTATGTGTCAGTAACTTTATTATGGACAACAAATGAGGCCATTCAGACAAGTCTCCCTGTTTGCTTTTGCCAAATAGTTTGGTCTTGCATGCAGAATCTAATGACACATTAAGCAAAACAAACGTGTTTGGACAATAGACGGAGATATAAAACTTATTGATTTACATCAGGTAATGTCTGTTGTTCTCTAAACAAAAAATCCTTGATTTGCATTCTGCTCCAGTGGTAATCCTCTGTGCTAGTTAAAGATTCAACTGTCAGTACAAAATGAAAACACTCAAACACTCTCAGTGACTAGTTTTCTCTTCTGCTTCTACTTTAGTTTTGCAGCTAATGTGAAAACAAACTACTTTAAGTTGCTGATAGAAAAGTTATAATCTAATCTTTCTCCATATTCACTCTTCCCCTGGATTATCTTTAATACGCTGACATATAACCTACTGCGTTATGTGGCAATATCTAATTTAAGTGGTCATTTTATCAAGTTTCATAATGAAGCCATAATAAACCAGCTTTAATGATTCTCCCTTAGAGGACTAGAGTTCCAGCACAGAGCATCCATCTTTGTTCTCTGTCTAATAATACATCACTGCGTCCTCACTGACCTTACCTTGACAGCATCCCATGATACACCAGCTATCCATTTATAGTGGAGGAGCTTTGAAATGTGTTTTGATACAGTTGTTTTCAAGGATCAGAGCACTGGGGGGTAGACTCACTGACTAACATCACATTTGACTGAAGTTGTTGAGCATAATGAAGCCAAGACAATGGAAGCAATGATAAAAGTAAAAAAAGTTCCTTGCTAAATATTGTCTCTCTGCCCTTCCTCTAATCTAAGGTCAGACACCAGGAAAAACAGCAGCAGATCTGCAGCTGGAGGCAATTCTCCAGCTCACTGATGGACGCTTTTAGCAGGACGGACTCTCACAACACAACTGCCTTCACACATAATGCACCTGAAGTGTAGTCCCTTTAAAGGCTACAGCCGCCCACTGCCCAAATAGGTGAACCAGATATTTGCCCAACCAAATAATAACCAGGGTGGGGAGACGGCCTGTTTTCCACCAAACATAGCTCATGTATTGAAGTTCCCTAAATAGAGGCCGTACTGGAGGTACTCAGCTCTTAACAACAGCTGTGAACAGGTGATTGTGTTTCTGATTTTGTTGCTTAGCTGTCTTCAAAAATAGGACAAGCAAGGTCAGTGTGTGTGTGTGTGTCTGCTGTTTTAGACGTTATGTCATTTGATTGATTTTTGTATTTTCTTCTAGATAATATCAGCTTTTTAGCTCATTAACCACAGTTCTTGCAAACTATGTTCATGCAACTGCTCTGCACTAGCACGTAGTTGGTGTATCCTAACATTCAAATCTCTTTACTTTGCCTAATTTACTGATAAGCCTCTATGAGACAGCTAGTTGTGGTTGTGTAACCACAAATCTTTGCCAAAAAACCCCCTGGCATTCTTTATAAAGCAACAAGAGGAAGAACATATAAATTGCAGCCCATCTCTCTGAGCTCCACTGGAGAGAAGAAAACATTGA
Source organism: Sandelia bainsii (assembly GCA_032362345.1). Classification (NCBI taxonomy): domain Eukaryota; kingdom Metazoa; phylum Chordata; class Actinopteri; order Anabantiformes; family Anabantidae; genus Sandelia; species Sandelia bainsii. The sequence continues at coordinate 22,001,764 of JAUMHL010000002.1, read as the reverse complement.
TATTCTACGCCGCTGCCCTTCCTCCACCAGCCAAGGTCACTGGCACGGATGAATCAGCATCACAAACCTCACCGTCACACTCTACTTCCTCTTTCCTCGTCGGCGACACTAAACTCTCAGCCTCTCTCCCTGTCTACAATTTCATGTGCCCTGTTTCTTTCATTCTCCTCACTCCAGTCTCTCCCCTTTTTTCTTTCTGATTCTCACCTTCTTTTACTTTTACTTGCATCACATGGGGATTATATTTCTTGAAAGAAAAGATGGCAGAGGCAGATGAAGAAGTGCCTCGCCACCACAGAAATCTCACAGGGAATCCAAAGCTGACCTCAATTCTCAGCTTGCTTCCTACACTTTCTTTTGCTCTTGCCTAAGAAGAACTTCAAAGAGCTGTGGGAGAGGCAGGGCTCTGGTCGCCTGGTGAACATCAGAGGACATCTAGAAATACTTGAACATCAACGAAGCCTGCTGAACGTGTGCCAGAGCATGTGCTATGACTGAAAATCAGTCAGGGATAAGACATGATGGGATTCTGCAGCAGTCAGTCATTTTCCAGCTGGCTTAATGTGGCACAGCAGTGATTCTCAAACTGGAAGTCAAAAGGGGAAAACAAGGACATTTTACTTTCAATTTATGAAATTATATTTGTTGCTTTCAGCCGTCCTGCAAGTACTGACCGTGCAGCACAGCCTGAAAAGTGAAATCAGATCAGAATCTCAACTACTCCTACTTGGCATACATGGGGTGACAAGTAGGAGTTGTGTCTTTTTGGAGCCAAAAAGGTTGAGCATGTGTTTTAGTCTGAAATAAAAAAATATATATATAACATTTTGACATACTATAATTTTAAATCTGTTTGTTTTACACATATAGTGTCCACCTTCATATTACAGTAAGTTAAATGCATTATGTGCAGTCAGTTTAGCTTAGCATAACTGACTGGAAATTGGGAAACTGCTACAATGGCTCTGTCCAATGGTGTCCAAAGTCTGCTAGCAGTTTAACAATAATAATTCATATCTAGTTTGTTTAATTTGTGCAAAAATAGCATTTAAACTGGCACATTGATGAATATGGTTTAGATACATGGGTAGATTTCATCATATAGAGCTATGATAGCTGTTTCCCCCTCTTTCCAGTCTTCTAGCCAAGCTAACAGGTGGTAACTTCACATTAAGTGTACAGAGATGAGATCGGAACCATGTGAATATGTGTAATTCTCAAAATACTTAATTGTTATGCAGCTGTTAGGAGCTGCACTTTTAGCATTTTGTACAGTGCATTGTGAAATTTATGTTCCTGAACAGCAATTTAAAAAAATAAAGCAGATTTCAGCTGTGTCTGGACATCAGCGGTGTATATGCTGATGCATATCGATGAGATCTACAGAACACAATGCTGATACACTTGTGTTGCCATGCAAATGCAGGGTTATCTAGCAAAAAAAAACAAAAAAACACGAAAATTACTGGTTGCATTACAATTTAATCTGAAAGTAAATTGTGTGTTTTTATGTCTTTTACAGTGTGAATGTAATACAGACTGCTTAGAACTAGTATATGATATGGACGTGAGACACAGATTTGCAGTTGGTGCATGGAATCTATAGCTGTAATCTATAATCTGACTATATGTGTAGTCTTACAGGCTTTCATTTAAGAACATGTTTATTTCCATTTTGCAAGTTGTCTTCTGCAGGTCACAGAGCTATATTGTACTGTAATAACCCAAAGCAAATCCTGATACTGAATGTGGCCAGCCTTTATGAAAGGATAGGAAATGTTTTATTACATAGTACCATATCATTTCAGTCGAGGGTTTTATTAGGCTGAAAAAAGAAACCGAGAGACGCTGCAATTATTCAACAGGCTCTGATTCACAGTATGAATCAACTATATGCTGTATTTCATTACTGCCATTGTGCTTCCAGATGGGATGATGGTGAATAAGTCAGCAGTGGAACTTAACCTCATTGGCAAGACCTAAAAATATGTAGATTCTCACACATTCAGCGCATCTTTATTCATCTACTCCGCCAGTCAGAGTTGTCTATTAAGCCTGGTTTGGCTTTGAAGTGATGCATTGGTAACTTTCTTTTGTGTTCACAAAGTCTCATTGAATGTATAAAATATGAGGAACACCTGGCCTCTTAATAAAATACAGGACATTTAACAAGCTATTTCAAGGGAAATAAATGATCTTGTTTTGATTTTTACATTTAAAATCATTCTGATGACTTATGCTAAGGAAACATAATGATTTTTAAGCAGAAAGTGGTAACTGTAGTTTACAGTTGGATCAGGATGTTGACACTAAGTTTGGTGAATATTACTTTTGATTTCTATTTTATTTCTGGGTTCATAGCAGGCAAAAGCACAGTACTTTACTTTAATTCAGTTTGAGAAGTGTGCACTCTAACTCCACTATAGTATGGAAAGATTTCTATACTATGGTGGAGAAGAGTCCTTAATAGCAAAATGTCAGTATAAATGTAAACTATTATGAAAAAGGTCCCTGCATTCTCAGTTGTACTTGAATGCACAGGTAACAGGAACCTGTCCTGTTACCTGTGTCCTGAATGCAGGTTACAGAAGTTTTTGTTAAATTATTTGAAATGGCATGCTTGGTTTATACCATACAACATGTATTTGAACAGTTAGTTTTGTAACAGGAGAGCATACAACATTGAACTGTAAAATAATAAAAAAAAAAATGCATAGGAAACATCTTTATAATATTTGCACCTCTGCAAATTTACAGTATTATAATAATGCATTTTGGGGCTTGTGTACAAAAGGGAGAATGCTTGATAAGACTTTCAGGTACTCATTAGGACATAGAAAGGCTGTTTGTCACTGTTCTATAATACTATCAGATTATTTATACTAATGCATTAATATTTAAAAAATGTTATGTACCTGATTGAAGTGAAGCTAATTTTACCTCCATTATAAGTTGCTACATGGTTAAATTCTACATGACAAACATCATGTTTCTTTGTATTAAATCTTCATTTTCTTTTGTAGTGAAAAAAGTATAGCGTCTCCTCCTGAAATGTAGTGTAATAGATGTTGCAGCATGAATATAATACAACTATCCAAGTAAGTACTTTAAAATTACTTAAGTGGATGTACTGTTATTTTTATTTTCCCACAATTTTTACTTGATACTTGATTACTAATTTTTTTTTAGCAGTTTTGTATTATTTGATGGTGCAGGCATTAGTGGCATCTCTTTTATCATGTTAAAATGTGAACGTACAAAACCAATAATTTTACTGCAGACCAGCATTTTGCATATGTCAAGTAATGCAACAGGATGAAACATGTGGGCTTTTTTTGCACTCATGTATATGTGCATTTCATACGTGATCAATGAGTATACTCAGAGAGTGGCAGGGGAGGATGAGGCAAGACTGATTATGCATAGTGGGAAGCCCTGGATTCGTTGAGCTAATTTGCAGACTTGAGGCTCTCCAAAGCCATCAGGATGCACACAGGATTGAATCATGGTTCCTGATATTAGCATAGAGGCAGGAGGTGAAATTGGCGCTAAAGGCATAACTTGGGGGTGCGAGGGATGCAAAGCCGTGGGTCTTAGGGATCAATGTGCATGCATAATGCTGAGAGGACATACCCGAAGAGGATCTCAGCCGGATTAGCTCCATGGAGTTTTCATGGTAATGCCTATTTCGGAAAATGACAGCAATGTCACAATGCTCTCAAAGGAGACTGAGGCTTAGAAAAGATGACCAGAAAAGATTTCCACAAAGGTTGTACCACAATGTAGTATTTCATTTAGACTTTCTATTTAGTTTGGTTAGGAAATTTAAGATTGAATTTTAGGTTATCATTTAGTACTGTTCAAAAGTTTGTTGGATGTTTTTCTTTAAATTCTTCTTTGAATAGATTTTTCTGTGGTGTCTTGATTTCTTGTTGATAAAGCAAACCGCTTAACGGCTAAGAAAACCTGCTGACCTAACTGAAGAACTTTAAGTAAGAAATACTAGAATATTTAGCCTGTAAACCCCTGGTGGTTATGAATTTATTTTCTTTTTTGACAACCTGGTGAGATGATAATGCTGGAAGTTGAAAGAACTTTAACCTCTCACACCTTAATTTATGACTTCCTCTGGTTTAAAATGTGTTTATAAATGAACATTAAGAAATATTTTGTTTGTGTTTTAGTTTTATGATGCAGCACATTCAAGCAAATAAATATGGCAGGGATCGTATTATTGATTTCCCTGAAATGATAGATCCGGAAATGGTGCAAAATGAAAGGAATGTCAGAAGCCGCTATTGTCCTTAAGGCGAAGGAGTCTCCTAATGCAGAACTTTATTGCAGAGCATAAAGAGAACCGCATTTGCATTTGTACTCGTATGGGAAATACCATTTCTGAAAATGCTAATTTAGGATTGATGGATTCTCCTAAAAATAGCTGCTGGTGCCAGATTAAACAAAAGCATTAATGCATTTCCACTTATACATGCTGAGGAGCTGATGGCTCATCTTTTTTTTTTTACTTTTAACAGCTACTTATGATAAAATATGACTTTTACTTATAAATTTGCCACATACAAAAATAAAGTAGTCCAAAGTTGATCCCAGCTGGACTGATTTTCTTCTATCAGTTATCCACAAAAGCTGCTGGTATGTATTCTGCTTTGCACTGGACAGAGTATACAAGGATAAGTTAAGTTTTAGAAAAGTTAACATACGTCATGCTTATTTTAATGTTCATTAGCATTCAGAATGATAACAGGGGATGAAGGAATCTGTTAATTGGTTAACTTGTTAATTGGCTCTGGTATGTCAGCATTCAGGGGTGTTAGAAGGCATCCCATAGGTATGTAGAAAGTACATAAATAGCAAATGAAACTATCAGATTTTCAGGTAAATGTGTGATAGAATAAATCACTTAACACACACTTAACACTAAAGAACATTTTTTGAGACATATTTTAATGTTATCAGAGAAAATTGTGATTGCTCCTCAACTCCCACAGTTAGTTACCTGCTTTTTTCCCCCTTTATCACATAACAGCATATCCACAAAACTATTCTTCTTGCTAGTTTTGCATGCAACAGAAAGCCTAAAAGAGTTTAAGTAAAATTGTAACTTCAGTGATAAGGTAAATAACATACATAATACAATGATGTATTAAACATGCTGCAGCAGTAGGGAACATTTATGGTAGGTGTACTATTTTATATGCTAATAACACTATAAAAGACGCTCATTTGTCTTAAAACATGAAAAAAACATCACTTCTGCAGAAAGGTCAATGAAGAAACTCCTGATGAGCATTGTATGTCATATGACATGGTTAAAAAGCATGAAAACTGCTGCCTGTATGATCTTGTTATTTGGATTGGGACTGGTGCTGAGAAATAAACCATGTTATGGTGCAACCTTTCTAGGTATTTGTCAGACATAAAACCACTTAAAGTCGCTGTTATTTTTACATATGGAGCCAATAACACAGGTGTTTGTTTTGGGTGCACTTTACCACCAACTAATGACTGAAAATAAACGGTGAACAATAAAACATACTGCAGCACTGAAAGAAAAGCATGGAGTGACTTTAAGGTGAGGTGTAATAGACCAAGAACGACACCTAAACTGTACAGCAGGTCACCATTCATGCTTCTTCCTCAGGCTAAATTTAGACCAATTACTTCCAAGGTTATTCACCATTTGGAATCACAAGCTTGATACAGCCCATTGAACTGTCTAGACATGTACAAATGATGTGAGCTTAAGAGAAAATGACAGGTGAGGGGAAACAGTTTCCACCATGTCGTAGGTGTTTGTTTTTCATTTTTACCTACTTTATTGATCTCCATGGAGAAATTGTTGGAGGATTCAGGTATCAAATCTACTCTCCCTTGATAATCTATAACCAATCTTTTTTAAATAGGGGAGGACTCCTGAAGCAGGCAGAGGTTAAGTCATTTGCTCAAGAACACTTCAGCAGCAGCATAAGAGGCTGAACCTGTAACCTCAGCACAGCCATACAGTTTCATGTGTTATTTGCAAATGCATTGTCTGCATACACCAGACATCATCTGAAATACAGATTTAAAACCAAGTTTGACTGTTCTATGTGGAAGTGAACTGCATTGTAGACTCTTCCTGTTTCCAATGTTTTACCTCCCTTGTGTGTGATGTGGGCAGAGTCATTCGCGTCGCTGGTGGAGAGTTAGCCTGGCGCAGCGTCACCTCCATAACTCATTACTGCAGTGTCTCCAGAGTAATTGCTTATGAAGTTCTGCAACTCAAACAGAGCGTCTGATGAGGCCAGAAGAAGCTGTCAGACTTAGATTCCATATAAGTCATTATATGAGCTAATGAACATCATGACGAAAGTGAAGGTGTTTTCTGGTATTTTTTAGCTTAGATTTGGATAAATTGTTTTTTGTTTTGTTTTTTATGGATTATTTAATTGATTTGTTTGCTTACATTTATGATTGATAGTGTTATTTATCCAGCTGAATGTTGTTTGTCAGCACATCTTACCATGCTAAACTAAATCCAGTAAATGTGTGTTTTGGTGAACTGCACTTGGTGTGTTTGCGCAGGTGCGTGTGTGTGTTTGGATGGAATGGATTGTTTGCCTCGTCCTTGGTGCCAACCTCAGAGGTGATAAATGTGGCCTGTCCCTGCTCACTCATCACCAAGGCCAGGCTGTGTGAGGCTGTCTTCCCCTGATAATGGTTGCGAACGGGTGATAAAGCACAGTAATGATGTATTTCAAGCCTCTGTTTCCCATGTTCCCTGGAGATTTTGTGAGGTATGCTGTGGATGGGGGGTGGGACACACCTCACATCTAAGTGTCTTCCCTCCATTTCATCTCTACCACATGAAAAAATTTTTTTTTGCTATTTGTCCAGTTTTCTTTAGACTGATGTCTTCACTTCAGTGTGGTTTTCTTATATTTATCCCAGTTTATTTCTTCAAATCATTTTAATGGACTTGTTGGCTGACTTTGAATTTGATTTTCACAGTAAATTGAATAATTGCTCAAAAATATTGATCTAATTTCCTTAAACCGCAACCTACTGGGAGAGTAAAATATAATTACTATAAACAAGCCCCAGGAAATAATTCAGTTTTATTTTTTTTACGTAGAGCCAAATCACAACAGAATTATCTCAAGGCACTTCACATATTAGGGTCAAGACCTTACAGAGTTATAGAGCCTGAAACCCTACAATCCCCCTTGAGCAAAAATAGGTGACAATGGAGAGGAAAAATTCAATTAACGTTAGAAACCTCGAGCAGAACCAGGCTCAGTGTGGGCGGCCATCTGCTTCGACTGGCTCAGGTGAGTGAAAGCGAAGAGAGAAAAGAAGAGCAAACAAACAAGAATATGATCAGGGAGAATAGCCAGCAACTTCCTAAAGCTGCCAGCAGATAAGGCCTGGACCATACAACCTCCTCTCATGAAGAGAGGGAGAGGCAAACAGCCTGTATGCTCATGTGCTTGAGAGAAAAGACAGAGGGTTAGAGGATGCAGTGATTTTCGGAGAAAATATCATAATCTCGTTGGCACAACTACATGGACTACACTGCAAATGCTGGGTTTATTAAATTCGACAGTGGAGAGGAAAAACTTTAACGGAAGAAACCTCCAGCAGAACCAGGCTCAAGGTGGGCGGTCATCTGCCTCGATCGCCTTTTCCCTTAATAAATGATAACATCATTTTAAAACTGCATTTTGTATTTCCTCAGGTTATCTTTGTGTAATATTAAAAATAAAATATGTTTGATCTAAATTATTTTAGTGTGACAATTATGAAAAAAAAAATTAATCAGGAATGGGGTAAGTGCACTTTCAGTGGAGGGACAGCTAAAGCCCTTTGCAGTACTTTGGAGAAGAACAGGAAACTAGACGCTGATTATTTAGTCACTCTGGATCAAGGCATACTTTCTTCAATAAATGTTGAAAGATAAAATAGGTTAAAGGTTAAATAAAATGACTGGAATGTGTTGATTTCTACTGCACAATATATAGTGGGAAAAAGTGGCTGATCAGTAAAAACTGGTCAACATCACGTGTTATAGACCTGTGAGCATGAATATTTGACAGACGTGTGATGAAAATATTTTTTTCTGAGTGTCAAAAGAGTAAGACATTCTTCTTACACTATCATCTCATTTGCACGTGTGTTTTAATTTATATTGTATGTGAATAGAATCCATTTGTGTCTGCAACAAATCTGATCATCATCCATCTCAGCTCTGGGTCCCAGTCCGATCCAGAGAATGGTGGTAATATTACTGAAGTTGTTTGCTAACTACCAAAAATACCAGAGGAAGACAAACTAAAACAGTTAATGTACAGAAATAACAGGAAGGTATCAACTATTCATGAACATCAACACATAGATGCTTTGCCTCTCTCATTAGGCTCTTCTGTGCAATTTATCCGTCACCCCACCTGCGACAACACACAGGCAAGGCAGTCAGTGTAGACTACTTAAAATGCACTTTCATCATGGTGTTGGACACTTTAGGGGAGATTGAAATTTACACAATTAAGCAATAGAATAATATAGCTCCCATTAACACCCAATGCTTTTCAACCTTCTGTACTGAAAAGGGTTTTCATCTCTTCTCTTCCAAAGTGTTGTCAGCGCTCTCCAAGGAAAGCTGTGTTCCACAAACCAGACCAGCCTCCCCGAAAGTCAATAGTTGTCAAGGAACAGTACAGACAGCTCAGTGTGAAAAGTGATTCAGTGCTATTTTAACAAAAGCCTTTTTTTTTCATCTTTTCAGGGTCTGACACTGATAAAACTTTCTGTAGGAGTTAAAATGCAACCACAGATCTTTTAAAGCATCACAATGCAATCATGACTTCTACACGACCTTTGAGAAGTTGGCAATGAAGTGTTTTGTCACTTTATAAACACCCACGCTCTAACCTGATTGTTTTCTTCTACTCCAGCAACACTGTTTTCACCCAGTCGAAAGCAAATTCAGAAGCCAACTGCACATGAGGTGATTATCCAACAACACCATGTGCTGTTGGATTGAGGATGCTTTCCTTCCTGGAAAAAACAAGACTAGTGGGGTTGTGTTTGGTGCACAGTGAAGTTATTTAAGACACAGATCGTAATTCTTTAAATGAATGTTTTTCTAGTTATAGTCTTTGGCCGAGTCTCCAACTGGTGACAATGTTCAGTGGGCAAGTACACACACTATACACACTAAAGAGGCATTAAAGTCATTAAACAAAACTTTCAAAACCTCATCGATTAAATAGTCTCCACTTTTATGAAGTGCCAACCAGTTTTTGTTTTTCTCTTGTTGCCTGCTGTTCTTTTCTTGCTCCTCTTTCCACTCACCCCAACCAGTCGAGGCAGATGGCCGCCCACCCTGAGCCTGGTTCTGCTGGAGGTTTTCTTCCTTTAAAGAGATTTTCCGCTCAAGTGGGATTGTTGGATTTTTCTACATTACTATAGTTCTATTCTATATATAGTTATATTCTGTAAGGTCTTAAATCTTACACTGTAAAATGTAACAACAATGATCTGTAAATGATCCATTACTACCTGGTAAAAAAAATAAAAAATAAAGACGAGCTTTACATAACTTGACATATGTTACTACTACTAAGTTGTTATGAAATTTTTGAAAATATATACTGTATTTGCATATATTTAAAGCAACATTAGTATCAGTTGGAGTTCTGCTTCTGTGAGCCTCAAATTAATATTCCATTATTCACTCTCCATTTAGCTCTGTTTTGGTCTCCACTAACCAACACCAAGTTAGAAAACTATCTGACTCTTTAACTGCTTAGTGTTCCTTCACAAACTTTGTCTGGAAATTAGTGCTGGGCATTTAGTGCCAGCTTGCTGTGGATGGATTGATGAGAATGGCAATGAACCACACAGTACTGTAAATGTCACATAACTAAAATGATACACTAAAAAGAGTCTAAGAAGATCTAGAAGGTCTTCTTGTGTACACTTATGTCATGGGCATAATTCATAGTGGCTAGATTTGAGCATTTATGGGGAACATGAAAAGACAGAACACATGTTTTCATTTTTTCAGTGCGCTTTCTCTGTACATTCTTTCATGTTCTGCTTTATGGTAAGAACCCCTTGGTGGTCTTTACCCTGCGTTTTGGGACCATCTTCGTGCCCAGCTTGGGTCAGAAGGCTGATGATGCTCTGCATGGCTGGTGTGGGCCATAGGGGTTGACACAGAGACCTGCTGGTGAGAAGCAGTGGGACTGCTAAAGACGGGTAACAGATGGGAAAGCAGGAACACAGAGTCCTTGAGCTAGTCCCGCTGTTTCCTCTCTGTTGCTCTTTTACCTTTTTTCTGCAGCTTCTCACGAACAACTTCCTTTTTATTTAATCTTTGACCCTCTCTGTAAGTTTCTATTTTTCTCCCCTTCCTGTCTCATCTGTCTTTATTTCTCAATTGCATTGTAAATTATCACTCAAGCATCATTCTCACAATGTGCACTTTGTTCCCCTTTCACTGTCCTTTAGTTCTAGCTATTTTTCCTCTTGTCTTGTTCCCACATACCGTCTTCCTTCTCTAATACTCTGTTTCATGGGTACTTGTCACTTGTTTCACTTTTATAGTGTCATTTTATTTTTCTCTTACTTAAGCACTCCCATTTTCTTGATCAATGTTACTCATTTGCTCAGTTGTTTTGGAAATCATCTTGCTCACACATGTTGGTAATCCATTGTCCATCTCTTGCTTTTTACTCCATTGTCTTCTGTTCGTCTTTTGTTTCTGCCTTAATTTTCAGCCCTTTCTCTCCCTATCTTTCTCTCTATATTCTTCTTCATGTGCCTTTGGGTTCCACAGAAAACACTTGTGCACTCATGCATCCATCAGCATGAAACAATCAAACCATAACTTGTGCTCACACAAGCAGACATGCTCTTGGAGCACCTGGAGGACACAAACTTGATCTTACTACAACAGCAACCAAAACACGTTCGCACACACACCATACATGCAAAGACACATAGTGGGAATTAAGAGCAGTACATTTTGTTCTCATTCTGGAGAGACCCATCTCCACACTGAAAGCACTGCAAATATCTTCTCAGCCCTCTCATCATGTTTTTACATGCTCTCCAAATCTAATGCCATCATTTATGTAACTCTGCACAGTCTAATCCACCATGTAACCCAACCAGCCATAGCTTCCAAACTTCTTCCTGATCCCTTTTCAATTTCTACTCTTCTTCTCACTAAGCAGAAGTCTTCTCCTACTTTAAAATTAGCCCTTAGGCCTCAGCTGACCTAAAAAGCCTGAGCTGTTAAAGCTATAATGAGTTGGCAGGAATAACCAACTCCCCATGCTCATATCAGCAATGTCACTATACAGGTTAGATTTGAAATACTGTGTAGTATGGTGTAATGGAGTATTTTAAAAATGGGTTTTAGTCACCCTAGGGGCATACAGTAGCTCATGTCAGTAACTCAGTAGCTCCCACTTGAATGCAGAAAAAAACACTTTTTATTAAGTTTGCATTAAACAGTAAACCCAGTGTTTGTCTATATACCCTCTGAGCTCAAAGGACCACATACTAGCTTTTGGGGTTTTCTAACCTTTTGGGCTTCTTGAGAGCTGAATCTTGACTTTTAGTCACATGATAACAAAGATTACAGATCTTTGGGGAGTATACTGTACGTTAGCTTGTTAGGTTCAGATTCATCATGTCTAATGACAAGCAGTTCTTCAAACTCCAGGTCAAGCCTTTATTTTATGTAGCTTTTTGTCACAATTTAAAGCAAACATGTTGTCTTTTAAAATTTAAAATGTGGAGACGGATAAGTTATTCATTGTTCTTTCTAATTGAGTACCATAAAACATATTTCACTGTTTTTGTAACCTTAGCCGAAGATCTCAGCTCTTCCTCTGGAGCTGTCTCGTTTTGCTTTCTGCAGACTTCACAGCGTTTGATGACACCAAGGCTTTTGGGAACGACAAATGTCTCACATTGCTACACAGCAACTTTGTCACAATCAGATGAGCTAATTAGGCTTGAGCATCAAGATTTGTTATGTGGAGGTTTGGAACAAGCTCGTCACATGTGGGAAGTTGAGATAAAAAACCATCAATGCGTTAGACCACAGATAAGAAGTGTGTCTCTTTAATGATTTGTACTGGACAATATAAAATATACCAAATTGGTAGGATTGACAGGTCCTGCACACTGGATCAAACCAGTTTGTTTGGTAATTTAAAGATAAATTGCATGTAAACTCCTTAAACACAGAATAGCTTAAGGAAGGGTAAAAACTCTGATCAGTGCATCATGTTTTAACATGAATATAATTTAATTGCAGTGTAACAAATCTAGATAACATTAAATATAATTCAACAAATCCTTTCTGTCCTTCAGACTGGGTAGAAAAGTAAAAGTGAAAATACTTTATATCCATATTTGGTTTCAACTTCATAGACTTCGTAGACAAGCACAAATTAGGCAGGCCTAATGAGAAGGGAAGAATAGGTCATGACAGCAGGAATGTAGGAAGACTTATCTAATGAAATCTAAGGTCCAACTGAATGTCAAGTGTGTTTTTAATTCAACTGCAGATTTTAAAGTTTATAAGTTTTACTTTAAGTTTTAAGTTTCTATGTTCGGCCTGGAAAAATAAAAATGTGTTATCCCTGAAGTGATGGATAGTCACCATCGGTCTACTCAGCTTTCTGTGAAGATTCATATTCATAGAAGATTTGGGAAATCTCTCAGGAAAGCTACCAGCAACAAAGTTGGAGAGAAAGTCCCATTCAGTAGCTCCACTTTAGCCTGTGGCAAAGCACAGAGAGAGACAGCAGCACATTCATTTGAGACACATTCTTATGAGTTTTACCGCAAGAAAACTTTAAAAGGCTTTGCTTTATGAATGCATACAGACGTGTTATTAAGAAATTAAACCTAAATGGTCCTTGGTGCTTGCAAAGCATCCCTATACGTTTGGCAATATAGTGTATGTGTACTGTGTCTGATTTTCAAAACATTACATTTCATTTTTTCTCAGCATGAATTTTATCATGAGATTTGGTTAAAAGCTCGTGTAAAAGGCTTTAAAAAGTCATTGAAACTACTATTTCCAAGGTCAATAATAGACACAAGTTAAGCCTTGACATACGTCATCATGTGTTGGACACACTAAAGAATTTATGAAAAAACACTGCACATAAACGTGTGTTTATCAATTAGCAGTCACCCTGCTCCTTGTGACTAAGGACTGGGGCTTGTCCTGGTCCATCAACATGGCAAGTTCGGACTGCAGCCAAGAACCTCAAGGTCAACACTGTCTCATCAATTTCACCACTGAAGCAGATGGCTGTGTCTTTGAGTTTTTCCCTCCAGAGAGCCTGTGAGGCTCCGTGTACCAGCCAAGCACAGACTACAGGGCGCAGACAAAGGCGCTAATAGTGAAAAGAAATGTGCTGGACTCAGGGCAGGAGGAGAACTAGGTGTATTTCAATTTTGCCCAGTGTTGTCCAGGAGGTCTAGCTCTCATTAAAATCAATTTCTTTCCCGCGAGTTGGAAGTGAGCAGAGAGTCATGAGTTCGGGGTTCATCAGGCCACTGTTAGAGCACTGGCTTGTTTCCAGCCATTGAGCTGGAAAGACGAGCTAATGCCCCTGGAGTGAGAACACACAGCAAGAGCCCTGTCTAGAGCCAATGTGCAAAAACACTGCAGGAGCAACTCAACACACAGACAGATGGACACACTCAAAATTAATCTGTGCAACGTCAAGTTGTTGTAGTTTAAAGTATTAAACCAGCATTTGTTTTTTAAGGGTTTTACTTAATTACCTAATTGTTATATCATTTCAGATAGCTCTCCATATTAACAAAACCTGTGTCTGCTTACACATTATTATTTCCAAATAGTGCTTTATGACATTGCTTTTCTCGACAATTGCAATAAAGCTCCAGTGTTATGATAAATGTAAAAAGAGACTGTTTCCTCAGGAGACTTAACATCGTTTCCTCTCTGTGTGACCAGTTTAAGCATTGCACTTGTGACAACACTTCACTCTAGCACAACAAATTGGCAGAAGATACAGGAACTGACAAAATGGTTACTATGAAGGGGCTATACGCTGTGCAGAGAGTGAGAGGCCAAAACTGCTGGGATGAGTTTGAGTGTCTTGATAAACTGTAATCCTAACCTAACCTTTATAGTTGAACAAAACAGTCTTACATAGAACAAGACGAGAACCTTGATAAAGGACGATTATGCAAAATTCTGCATACTGTTCAATGATACTTAAATACCAGCATAAGTTATAACATCCAGACTGAAGCTGTAACACAGACAGAAGATGTGTTCAGTAGCAGAAAGAGCCCCAGTGTATGTTTATTATGCTCCTTTCAACAGCACTCCAACCCTTTTGTTCTCAGGTTTTGACCCATGGTCCAAGTGGACGCTTTACATGAGGATGTAAATTCCTGTTGGAGATAGCAAAGGCCAATGTGATCTGCACAAAGGCAATCAAGAGAATTACTAATAATTAATTGCAGTGTCTTTTATCTCAGGCTCTTGCCCATGGCACTCACCTCTTGTTCTCTCTATCGTCAGATCCTTTTGTCTTTGGTTCACTCGTTCACTGGTCTGAAAGAGGGCTGAAATAAAAAGCAATATCTGGTGAATTATCCAAATTTCAGACGTACCACTGTGCACTTGAAATGCTTAGCAACAGCCCAAATAGCTACAATCCATTATATGCAATTACTGTGAACCGTTTGTTTCATTTGTCACTTCTCTCTCACTCTCTCTCTCACTGCCAACAACAGGGGCCACCAAAGACATGGGCAAGATGCTTGGTGGGGAGGAGGAGAAAGATCCTGATGCTCAGAAAAAAGAGGAAGAAAGGCAAGAGGCGCTGAGGCAACAGGAGGAGGAGAGGAAGGCCAAATATGCAAAAATGGAGGCAGAGAGAGAAAACCTCCGACAGGGCATCAGGGATAAGGTAAAAACTCTTCAGCACAACTAGTTAAAACAAAAACAAGGATAACACTGTCTGACCTGAAGGATACATACAGTTTTGCACAATTTCACTGGGGCAACACAAGCACTTACTGTGACATTCATCAACAATAAAAAAAAATCTCATATGCATCTAATATAAATAGTAGAGCCAACTGAGCATTCAGTTCTTCCCCCAAGTGTTTTGCTTTGTATTCACAACTACATGCACTCACATTCAGAAATGGTTCGGTAGAACTACAATATTCTACTGAGTCTACTGTGCTACAAATAATGTTCAGTTTCCATGCAAACTTCTACTGGCTAATATAGTTTGGAGGAAGTGTAATGCTGCCTGCATTATATGTTTGTATCAACCTAGCAATGACATTCATATTTATACTGAACCTTTTTGCAAAACCTATCTTCAACAGTTTCCACTTAACTATTTTTTATCAGTTTCTACCAACACATTATATTTGTGTCTGTGCTGCACAGTACTGAAAGGGACACTGAAACTGAAAGGGTTAGACTGTACATTTGAAAAACTCAAAACTAACCTGGTTTCTTCTATGCAGCTAGTTTGCTTTAATGGTTGGTTATATTCACAAACGTGTGTCTACTACAGGATATACAGTTCAGTTAATTCGGCAACTGAGCTTCACAGAGATTTCTTCTGCCTCGTCAAGACTATCCTGTCTTTGATGAATCCATACTTGATATTTAATTCATCTGTAATAAAATTTTAAGTGATGGTATCAAAGTGTCTGAAGCTTTCAGTGAAATCTTGCATTTGACATTGCTAAGATTTCCTTGACCATTTAACCGCTCTTTGAGGGATTTGAGTTTAAAACTTTTCCATGTGTAGCCCTTGTTAAACCATCTTTGGAGTTTGGGGAACAGCTCTGCACTCCACCGACTCCCAGTTATACTTTAGTTTAGGAACAATTCAAAAAAGAATAGAGAGGAGGGAGAGAGAGACTGATATGACAGCATATCTTTGGAAAGTGTTTGATTATAGAGAGTGGAGAGGGGCTGACTAAGCGTGACTGTCTTCACTTCGACTGATGCAAGCCTTTGTTTACTGAGTCTTGAGAGCAAGAGAGAGAGTGAGCGAGGCAGATTGCAGGAAAACAGAGCGGTATGAAGGGAAATCAGAAACAAACAAGGGAGCAGAAGGAGATACGGAGGAGATATCCATCAAACAATCATGCCAATGTTTTTTTTTTCTTTTATAAAGTAAGGAAGACACATTTAGGTGTTGGCTGAACTAAGACAAAGAAAATCTTTACTCAATTTTTTTAGAAGCGTATGACCAAAAGGATGAATAACTGAAGGTCGAACTGTCAACAAAAAGCAGCCTGGGAATTGGCTTGTCAAGTCAGACTGAAACTGACACAACATGTTCTTCAGTTAACTAATCATTAACAAAACACAGTCTGCTAACTTGTGTACAGATGTTTTATTAGGCCACTGTGTAAGACAATGGACCACTCCATATTTGTGTGTACAGAAAGTCAAAATGCAAAGTTGGGATTCATGTAATGATCAGGTGCAACCTATTTTGAATTAAATATAGAAAGTTTAATTTTACAAAACAGTGTTTCAACACTGAACTAAAATGACACTATATTTACAGCAGAGCCTTTTCCTTTTTCTGCTGCTCTTTTTCTGGACCACTGGCTGTGGGGTTTCTCTCTCCCCGTGCTCTGTTTGACAGCACATGCAACGAACTGCCTGAGTGCTGGATACTGTTAATTAATAGCTTTAAGGGGAAATTACTTTTTCAGATAGGGCCAGGCAGGTTTGGACAGATTCCTCCCTTAATCAATGAAATTATAACTTAAAAACAGCATTTTGTATTTACTAAGGTTATCTGTAATATTAAATTAGTTTGATGATCTGAATCATTTAAGTGTGACAAATATGCAAAAAAATAATAATAAAGAAGGGGGCAAATACTTTCACAGCACCGTATGCATTGGAAAACTGAGCTGAAAGGTTGATGAGGAATTTATAAGAAGAAGGAACATAAGCAGATTCACTGGCTGCAGAATGAATCCTTCAAATCCTGTGTTGAGCATAATATTAGGCCAAAATTAAAGCAGTATAATGTTAATACAACAACCAGCATCTGATCTTGCGTCAGTATCAGTATGTATTGACCTTGATTATCTTCTACTATGAACATTCAGCTCTTTATTGTGCGTTCATTTTTCAGAAAGCCTTTTCATTTTTTAATAATTTTCAAGTCTTTAGGCTGGCACTCCAACATCAAAGCTCTCTTACTACCCTTGGAGGCATTCAGTATCAATGCTTGACAAAATAGTGGTTTAGTCATGACAGCAGAGATTTATGAGCTGGGTGCAGGGTTTAATGAATGGCAATCAAAATTACTGTAGTACTGAGGCAAAAAACGTTAGGTTTGACTTTTCTGTTCCTTCAACCCTGTTGCTCCACTCTGCACACACAGACGTGCTCACACCTCCCTCGTGCACGTCTTCACTGTGGAAATGGATACTAGTAGTACTCCTTTAAGATATTTATTGCTCCAGAATCATATTAATGTCTGCTGGCATAGCAGCAAAGAGGTCACAGAGGAGTTCAGCTCATTTTCTGCATCTCTGCCTCAAGATCAACCATCATTCAGCCTGTTGACCTTCCTGTGCTCTGCAGCCTTTTCCTTGCAGTCCACCTATATCGATTTTGCTCAAACTGAAGCCCACAAACAGTATGCTAGTTTGTGGTGTTGCCTAATATTCTGTGGGTAAGACTGAGCACAGATCCTCAAGGCATAATGGCAACAACAAAGGCTGCAAGACTCGGGTTTCAAATTAAGTTACTAAATATCCTCTCTGATTAGATTCATAAAAGCTTCAGGTTCAATTAGGGATGCAATGTTCAAACGGATATGCAGCATCAGTGGTAGATTGGTTTAGCGTGTCCAGACCTGCTTGTTGCAAGTTGGTGTCACTGCGCAGAAACCTTGTATCAATGTTGACAATAGCTAGCTGAACCTTTACATTATTAAGGTTATCTACTGTCATTTTTGAAATTATGCTTTGCTACAACAATTCCTAGGGCAATGCTGTAGTTTTTATTGCTTTCAACAACATTTTATGGTCTAAACCAGCAGCTTTTATTCAGTTGTAATGGTTAAGACTATGTCATTGATACATCATCGTTAGAAACTACTTCTGTGATAACTTTAAAGCAACAAAATGTTGTTTTTCAAGGTGCTGGAGCAACAGATTTCCCTTGATCTTGTTCACAACACCTCAAAACACTGATTTAATACCACCCTGTTGGGGTCCTGGATTTTGTGAGCTAATTGTTACCATTGTCCTGCACACCTGCTGAGCGCCTCTGCCTTTAATTGGTACCTAAATACCAATGAGGGTCAAATTATAACCAGCAGAAGTTAAAGCTCTCATGTATTTTCACAAACACAAAACTCAAATTTCTGTTAGGTTCCAAATCTACGTCTAATTGTAGACCGTGCTTCACTTCGTGTGGGAGCAGCCAAAGGTAATTTATGCAAATGAAAAAGTCCGAATTACTTTGCTAGAGTGCTAATTATGTTCATCCAATTTAGCTCAAATGCATGAAATGATCATGTCATGGCTCACACATTCCTATATTTAGAGAAAAACTGCTACAATTTAAAGCTAAGACAGTCTTTTCAAATAATTCCTTTCCTGTAGCAGCTAAATAATAAGATTGCCTGCTTTTCATTCGTCTGTGCTCTGTAGTATGGCATCAAGAAGAAGGAGGAGAAGGAAGCCGAGGCAGCGGCTGCTATGGAGCAGGCCTCCGAGGGCAGCCTCACACGTCCGAAGAAGGCTGTTCCCACCGGCTGTGGCGACGAGGAGGAAGAGGAGAGCATTGTGGATACGGTCATGAAATTCATCCCGGCCCCGCTCATGGATATGTTTAATAAAAAGTGAAAAAGTTTGAGTGAAATATGATTCTTACAACCTTCATCTAACCAATGCTGTACCACCCTGCCCTGGCCAACCCTGCAGTCACACCCTTCTTCACCTCTCTCCCACCCTTTCAAGCCAACTTCTAAGTGTCCTGGAAACGACCAACATGCCACGACTTCGCCCTTGAGTTAAACTATCTGATCTCTGATGATGATTCGTACTTTTTCTATATTGTGTACAGACCATCCTATTAGCTAACCTGTGATTATAACCCAAGTTTAAAAAGTATCTAACACCTGCACAGAGATTCAGGGCCGTTACTTCAAGGCAAACTGATGCCATGTTTTCAAAATGTCCAGAACTTAGAAAAAGACTAGATCTCACCCATCGCCCACTCTTTTTGTTTGTAAATAGCCTCGTGTTATAAAAAAGAGAATTATATATGAGTGAAATATGAGATAACAAGATGACTAAGAGTATAAGCCATATTTTTAACTTTTAAGAAATTATCCAAATCATATCAAAATTTGATTGAATTTTCCTGTTATGTTCTTGCTAATATTTGATACATATAGTGTATATAACTACTTGCATTCGTTTATTTTGATTCTCCGTTGTGAGGATTCACCCCATGAGCTGTCCGTCATGTTCTCATTGGTTTACTGTGAATGTGTATTATGCGCACCGGTGACGTCAAAGCTGTAAAAACTAGAAAGAGAAGGAATTTATCATGGAATTTGTTTTTTTAAAGCATGCAGTAAACTTGTGTGAAGTGAAGTACACATATGGATACCATTTATTTGTTATGATGATGTGAAACACATTGATATGTGAGGCAATAACTGTTTTTTTCATTATATCATTTAATTGACATCTCGCCCACAGTGTACAGTAGGCGATAATGGACTTTGTGTCTGAAATGTTCTTCCATGGAGAAAGCTATAAATGTTCTCCATACATAAAGTTTAGAAGCAGTTGGATGAAATTCTCTTCTTACTCTAAATTTACTTGCTCTACATGTTTGTGGTTTTAAATTCAGTTTTTATTCCCTGTGGCAGATGTTGCTCGCGCTGCTTTTGTAGTAGGATGTGTACAATTTTGTCTGGCTAGTTCATTTTGATTTAATTTGAAATTTTTTGCATTTTTTGTAAAAAAAAAAAAGAAATTTCACAAACACAACTATGTTGTGAACAGACAGTGACAATAGTGCAATATATTGTTTGAAATTAAGCTGTCCTCTGTCCGTTGGTTTAACTGATGGGAGTAAAGTCCCAAATCAGCAATAACAGACGATCTTCATTATTGCGTGTTTAAATTTGCTCCTCCTGTGTTAGTCGATGTTAAAGACACATGTCTCCATAGCAGCAGTGAAGCCTGTGTGGGACATATGTGTTTGACTGAAAGAGAGAAAAGTGGGAAGGTTCTTATTCTTAAGAAAAAAATGTTCAGTCACATGTCACAGAATGACAAGAGTTGTGTTCAAAATCAGAAATCATCCCTTTTGAACGTCCAGAGTTTTGTCATCGCACCCATCCACCCTGACCTGCGCCCTGTGTGGACTTTGTAGCTCTTTATACAACATTACCAGAGTCATCTGACTTTTACTCCTGCCATGATTACTACAGCTGCTAAAGATCACCTGCATTTTTCAAGATAGGACAATATCGATACGCACCCTTTGACCAACTAGTTGTAGTAGAAATGAGATAAGGGAGTTTTTAAAAAACCCTGAGGCCTGCATGAAAGCCACAGAAAATGTTTACCGATTCTATAGAGTCCAGTCTGGCACAAATTTAAAAGGGGTCATGAGAGACCACAATCAGAATTTTCTCCATATGCCTTGTTTTTTTATTTCTCCTTCATCCCACAGTGTCTTGTTAAAACATTCCAGATATTTCTTACATTCCACCAGACTTGTGCTGGTAACTTGCATACTTGGATATTTACGGTAGGCCTTGGACAACGCCTCGCTAGCCTACAACTACATCACAACAATTAGCTTAAGTTTGATGTTGTTATTACCCTAGAATAGATGTTAGAGTGAATCTAATATACAAAAAGATTCATGGCATGTCCAAGTAGCACTTTGTGAGCTCTGTTCTGTAGTCACGCTGGATATATAAAGAAAAAAAAAATCATGTAAGGACACAGTGTGGTAAGACCATCTGTAGAGCACATTTATTGAACTTCCTGTGATTTTAATGTACTTGTAAACTGCCATTGCAAGCCTCTTTTCAAACAGTGTGTTAGCAGATAGTGAGCAATCGAGTAATGCAACCATGCATCAACAATTCTCCAAACCATTATCAGAGCAGTTATTCAACCAAACCAAAGACTAGTGCTGTTAGCAGTAGATGTAGACAAAAGGTTTCATTCTTATTTAGTTACTGCATATCGTAATTATTTTGAAATTCTCAGGTATTCTAGCTTTAAGTTTTATTAGAAGTTTAAACCATGACTAGCCTTCTCTTAGTATGTAATTCCTTCTCTGCTAAAACAAATGAAGCATTTTTTGGCAAGGGGCCTAGCATGCCTTCTCCAACTATTATTTATGAACGACATATCTCTTCTTTGGCCCACAGATATTCTAGAAAGCTACAATTACTGCCCTTGTATAGGACTTTTCCAGCAACAAAACCTTAGCAAACATGTCAACCAACGGGTTGTCAGTGTGTGCAAGTCCTTTAGTTTTTTCCACACCGGTGTGCTCTGAAATCAGGTCACCCTTCATCTCATCCACAGTCATAAACCCATTTATCATCATCTTGTAAATGCCAATTGATTGCGTGCCAAATGGCTTATAGACCACTGCCCAAACAAACTGCCCAAGTCATGCGTAATCAATATTTTGCCATCAACTAGACACTGCGTCAGAGCCCACTTCGGTTTGAAGACACTCATTTCTGTCGCTCATACAGACATTAATATGAAAAAAAACTGCCTGAAAAATATGCCACTTTATAAAATACTCCTTTGATGTGACTTGAATGTAACTGTCTGATGTTTCTCTCCTTGCATCTGTCTTTCTCTGTTCTGTATGTGTTGAGAAGATGCTTACTCTGGTGCAGTATTTTATTTGTTTCTTGTCTGTAACTGGTCCTGTTTCTGTCCTCTGGTGGTTGGTAATTGAGAAAAAAAAACATGTTGATTTGGTGCATTCTTTTGTACTGCAAAATCTTCTCACCCTTCTCCCTCCCTCCTCTCTCTATCTCTCTCTGTCTCCCTATCTCCCTATATGTTGACTAAATTTATGCATGCTTATGGTGTGCGATGTAGGCAAGGTTGTTGATATAATCGTTTCGTGTCCTCTCTGTGTTTCAAAGCTCCACCTGTTAACTTCACTGCATGCCATTTTAGACAGATATTTCAGTCTGTAACTTTCCTGCAAAAATGGAATCACCGCACACTCTGAGAATAAAGTGATTTCATATAATTTTTTCATCGTCTTGTGTTTCTGCGTTCAAACAAGTCTGCAGCAGGCAGACTACTACTGCTCCTTCTGTGTGTAAAAAAAAAAAAAATAGATTAAAAATATATATGGAACTAAACGTGCATTTACATGCAGTATATTTCTGGTTTGGGAGGCGAGCTCATGTGAGACTGAGACGTGACCTGCAGTCATATTCCATTGCATGGCATTCGTTAAGGAAGTATGTGCAAAAGACCTTCAATGTGTATCACATGTTACTGTTTCTGTCTTTCATCTCAACATGGCTGTTGTGCATTTTTTACATTTTTTTTCTTCAGAAGGAATTTCAAGATCTATTCAATAAAAGCAAAAAGGGCTGTAAACAGAATGCACTGTGTCATTCAAATCGTGATTGGAGGGTTTTTCCAAAACAGATACCTGACTTGTGATCGTGTCACAGTGAGTACACGGCAGGGGACATCAAAGAGCAAACAGCATCTTTCTCATAGCAGTCTGTTTGTCATAAGCGTGTTGGTGATATGGGCATCTGCAAACCCTTAACATCAAGCAAAACCACAGAGGAGATAATGGGGAGAACACCGAGCAAGAGTTGGATTTTGTTCCAGCACAAAAAGAAATGCAACATTAAAACACAGTTAGCTGAATGTGATGCTTTGACATTTTGACATTGCTTGTCAGAGTGTTGGTGTAAATGAGGTTCTTTCGAAGGTTGCTGGCATCACTTTTCAACATATTGTACACACTGAAAAATCTGCCATTCACTGTATTTACCTTCCACTCCTAAGGTTGGCTGCCATGTCAATCTTTTCTGCTGTGCAGCTGATTTTTTTTTAACAAAAAGCCACAAATGGTTTTTAGGAAAAATGAATAATTGAATAATTGAGCACATCCATTAATGTAAAGGTTCTGTTGGTACATGAATAAATGTTTTCATTTTCCTGATACATCAGACATCTTGGTTGTATCCTGTCATGCTCCATAAAGCAGAAGAGGTTTGCACAGCTCAAGAGGAAACAAAATCCTTCTCATTGTCTGTTGCAACAGATGTAGAGTGATTTATGCTCTGCCAGTTCCTCAACACAGATAGCCCCATACTAGAGACTGGGTCTTATTATTACCATGGTACCTACTGTAGAGGTAATAGTGTGGAGAACTATTAAGTTCAAGATTTCTCCAACCTTTGTCAATGAAAAGTCATAAATCACATCTTTGCTACTTTTGGGTATTAACACATGTTCAGTATGATTAAGGTTTGCCTTAGGGTAAGAAACTAAATCGCTTGGTTTAGGTTTTGTAGTTAGTGTTGGACTTCCATAAAATTGTGAAAGCCATATTTCAAAACAAGAATTCACACCGGATGTAAACTGTACAATCATCCAAAGCTTAGAGTTTAGAAACTGGCTGGTTTTAAAAATTATATCTTGGCTTGGGTTTGTATTGTTGCATATGTTTGGCATATATATATATACACATCATACCTCATGCACCTCAGTGTAATCGGTATACAACAGCTATGCAAGCACCACATAGTTTTGGCAAGAATACTCTTGTCCAGTGTATTTTTGACCTTTGTTTCAAACTTGTCATGGGTTGTGAGTCTCACTGGACAGCAGTAATTACCTGTTATTCTGGCACTCCATCCAGCCGGATGTCCAGAGTGGTGTGTAGCCACATTTCAGTAAAGGATAATCCATTGTACTCACTCTGCCTATTTCCAGAAGATGCTAGCTGTAAATAAATGTCTGCACTTTTCTATATTGTCAGAACACACAAAACACTTTACAGTGCTGCCTCTCATTCATACACACAGACCCATTGGTGGCACACAAGGTGCTAGCCTGACTCACTGGGAGCAACTGGAGATCAAACCCTATGGTTGGTGGACAACCTACTCTATCGCCTGTTCCACAGCTGTAACTAGGTGTCATTACTCTTTCTTCGCTGTTAAATAATTGGTCCTTAAGCTGCATCACACATGCCACCATGGCATCAGTTCAAAACATGAAAAGCTGTAGTGGTAGTATGATATATGGATTATGTTCTATATATGGATAAAAGCCTTATTCTGCCAGCCATTTGATCAGATTAACTGGGCTACCACATATAGTGGACTACTATAGAACAGGAAAAAAGTAAGGATGAAAAATCCTTTTGCTCAAGACAAAACTAATTTGGAGCAGATCTGTCTGATCAACATGTTCAAATTGAGAGATACCACTACGTGTCTCTTCCAGCTTCATTCTGTGTCATTATATTAAGACACCAATTTATCCAGTGGATTTCCATAATGGCCCCAAGCTGCTCAGTTTGACAGAACTGCAGAGTCTCTGAAGGTTTCACTATACAACTGCTTTTCCACCACTTCAGGGTATAGAGCACACGCAAGCGCCTTGGCTCTGCCTTTGCAATAAAAGTCCACAAGTCTCCCTGCAGAAAATGGAGGTATAAATCAATTCCATTAGCATTCATGCTCTGAGGTAACCAGACTAAGCTGCTTTTTGCTCTCTGAGTAGAACTCTGGTTGCACGGGAGCCATGGCTCTGTAGGTGTCCTACAGACATGCTGCAGTCAATGCCAATTAACCGTTCTCCACTTGAACTGAGTCAGTATCCCACAGAGGAACTGGAATCTGCAAAAGGATTTTTTTTTTTTTTTTTGTTAGGGTGGACAGAAATGTTTCCCTTCACGGGAACATGGAGAGAACTGCTGGTTCTATTTCTGAACACAGCAAACACTGAGCATACATTACTACATTACAGAAGTGAACTAACAGATGTGTACTGTTTAATATAAGTAGCATGAGATGAACCCTAGAAAAATGCATAAGAGTAAGAAAAAAATTTACAAATAAGAACACTCTGACTTCAAATTGGCACATCATCTACTACAGTTTTTAATTAGCATCTGGCTGCCTGCTTTAAAATAGTCATACAGTACTATATCAGTCACCAGCTGAACTGACAACAGATGATTCTGCAAACTGTAAGATTACATTCAGTGACAATTAAAAATTGCACAATGTGGTATTTCCTAATTCACTGCTTCTGCATGGTAACATCAGTATGACAGAGCGACTGTGCAGAAGTACAGATAACATTAGGAAAGAGTTATAGCAACGTTAGCTAAAATTAGCTACTGTAAGCTAGCTTTCCATAAAACTCATTGCATTGTGTCTATTTTGAATGTGAAACACAGTTTTTGCCATCACATAAATGGCAAACTACTGTACACGCACTTACCCCTTTAACACCAAACACTGACTTTGTCAAAGGACTGTGCTTGTTGATCTACTAGGATTTTTGATAAATGAACAAATGTTTTGTAATTGCATATATAACTTAAATGTGTAACTTCGACTCTGAAAGCTGTTCTACCCACGGACATTAGGTTATTTCGGAGTCAAGGGAAGGTCCCTCTCTTAGACACATGTATATAACTAAAAGTTAAATATCAAACATCATTTAACTTTTAGTGTCTGGACCACAAATTGTGTTTAATCACAATAAAAATTGCATTCCACATGCAGCACACTGAGGTGTCTTAGCTGTGTGTACAAGCGATGCTAAACACAAGAGGTTTTCAGTTGTAGATGGAAATGTACAGTGTGACCAACAGTGCATGACCAGCAGTGCTGAATTTCCATTTTGCAAGAATAATGTACAGAGACAGGCAACTACCCTGAAAAAGCTTTGTTTATTTGCTCATCACACCATGTCCAGTGGACACACCATATGTTCCAAAAAGATATGCAGACAAATTTTCTTCTATTCTGCAGATTTTGATTATATGCTAATGAATGCTTGACAGGTGAACGTGTCTATCAGACTGCTATTTGGCTGGAATTATGGTGGGAAAGTCTCAGCCTCCAAATCCAGAGGACCTTGATAGGTACCACTACATTCTGGGAGGACTTTGATTGACAAGTCCATTGACATGAAATTGTAGCAGCCGTGGTAGCTCAGACAAAGCTGTAATAGTCCATTTAATGAATAAGGTAGCCCAGAGACCTTTCGTATCAGCGACGGACGAGGGAGCTGCTTTTCCATCCACCTTGGCGACAAGAGGTCTGACGGATTGTAAGGCCTTTAATTTTCAGCACAAGAATCCAAGGGGGGCGTTCCTCAATTTCACTGTGTTAAAAGGAGCGAACAAATGGGCTGAAAAGGATTTTTAAAAGTTTGGTTAAAGATTGCTCCTGACCTCAATTAGTGAACATGTCCCCTGAGTCTGAAGTATTAGCTGGCATATGATGATGTTAAGTCTTTGCCACACAACCTCTAAACTGTTTAATCCTGTGCAGAAGCCTGCATCATATGTAAAACTTGTTCCATCCATAAATAGAAAATGTAGACTGGGATTATGAATACTGCATGTTCCTCCATAAGGACTTGAGGGGAGTAAACAGGATGTTTTGCTCTGTCTATAAACACTGCTGTGCTTCACTAACATTTCTTTCCGGGAGGCTGGCACTCTCATACTGTTCTGATGTGCTGCTTCTCCTGTCTGCAAAAGAGACATCATCTTACATTTCATCAATCAGCGTTCTCATTGTGAAAACAGCTGCACTGATTCATATTCATTCAGATTCAGCTAATGGGGCTCAGAATTTTAGTTGCTTGTTTGAAGTGATCTAGTTCAAAGCATCTGGCAAATGTAATATTGTTGGAATTGTATCATCTTAATTGCATCATTGTGTTTCTATTGGTTTCTGTCTTCAGGTAGATTTGAAAATAAGAATGTGCAATGGTGTCTTTTTACTTTGGCTACTTAGTAGTTCCACTGGAACAGCGAGAGGTATAGTTCTATTATCAAGGGCGTATCAGAGAGCTAATGAAGTTTATTCCAGAATAGGGACATGGCTAATCATGTTGCTTGCCAATTGCAGAGCTTACAGCATATTGGCCCTGTAGTACAGACATAAAAATTAAAAGTACAGTAGCCAGGATATGTTAGTCTCTGAATTTTGAATTTATTTTAGTTAAACAGAATAATTGTAAAAGAAGCAAATACTCACTGTTCAGATAGATGAAAAAAATCCCTAATGGGCTTATTTATTTCCTCTATCTAGTAGTAAATATAAATCCAACAATTGCCAATAAATCCAAAATTTGAGACCTTGTCAAATTCAATCTAAAGGATTTTAACAAAGAGGAAACTTTAATGAAGTGAAAATAATGATTCCATAAAAGTGAACCCCTGTATCTGATAGAAAATTGATGAAGATCAGGCAGCAATGATGAAGAATGGCTGCATGATTAATAACCCTGTGAGTTAGTTTCCAAGTAAGACCTAAAATGTACAGGAATGTTTCCCTCTTTGAACTAAGAAATGGGGCAGTGGTGTATCCCAACAATTTAAAATGTTACAGAGACCTGTATTGTCATGATATCACAGTCACACTGATACTTATGCAGCACTTTGTCACATGTGATGACACACAATTGCATTTCCCTAGGTCCTTTAGTGAGAGGAAATGTAGTTTGGGCTAAGCTTAGAGAGATAAATAAAAGTACAGGATGAAAAGAGAAAAACTGTGTACTATTTTCAAAATGACTGCATTGTGTAAGAGAAGAACAGTACAGTGAAATACTGTAATGATGATAGCAGTATTATATGAGGGACATATTATACCAAATGTATATTTAGAATAAAACAGCATTTCTGTTTCTGTATTTCAGCTTGTGATGACATATGTCAAGACACCACCAGTGTGAGGCCACACACACACAAAACAGTGTAAAATGTCAAAAGCAACAAATACACAAGACACCTGCACCTACAGTACTGACCCTGGGCAAACTGGTCACACCTCAAATCTGGTGGTGAAAGAGTGACGAATAGCTGAAGATCAGGATGGGTGTGATCTGGAAGGGCTCATTGGGCAGCTGGTTCTGATGAAAACTGGAGATGGGCTGCATAGATAGAACAGGGATTAAGCAAATTTATTAAGCAAACCTACCATAGTGAGCAATATGGCACTCTTAACCTGACCAAAGTCCAGAGGTTGGTCTGTGTTAACTTAACATTTGTTATCCTGCTTTTGGTTTTGGAAACTGGACATGTTAATTCAGTTCCGAATGAGGACAGGAGGTTTAATTTGAATGAGACTGAGAATTAAATACATTCTGTGTTTTACTGTCTTTTTTTATCATGAATTTGATTTTAAAAATGTCTAGAAAATGGCTGATGTGAACTGCTGAGTGTGCATTACAGTATTTGTTTTCATATGTTTTTGACATAGCTCAGTTTTTGTTAGATGCTTAAATTAGTTTGTTTATATCCTTTATATCTAAAACCTTGATGCTTTAAATGTGGCTGCCTGTCCACAAGAATTCTGCCAAAGGATTAATAAAATGTCAATGATTATATTATTATGAATACAGTATATAGTGTAACCATGGGCATCTTCATGTGTAATATATGTAATTAAAGTATATTCATTCATTCATCTGATGATAAGGAGGATAAAATCAACCTTCACATCAGACGTAGTGTTTTACTCCTATTTTTCCCAGTTTATACTCGTCTCTCTCTCTCACCTCCATGTGTTTCCCCCTTCTACAGCTGTACTCTATATGATATGTTCATAAATGGCCTTTTTTGCAGCTTTGCATCCCAGGTTTGGTTTGGGTCTTTTCCTTGAATGCTCTTAGTACTTTCAAGCACAATGCACTAAATATTACAGCATATTTTGCTGGGCTAAATCTGCAGCCTTACTTCCCAGACAGTGCTCCTTTGGATTAAGCACTGCTGAGCTGCAAAATTGAACTGCCAGTCATCTACAGAAATTTGATAACAGAGGGTAATGCTCTAAGCCTGACATCTGAATATCGAGTCTGAAGCAGCCATAACAGGGAGTGTTGTAAAGTAAATCTCACTGTCTCTGGCTATCAAGGTTTGTGCCATGGAGTGAAGTGGAGAAAAGGAAAATAAGGAAATGCAAGTCTGAGATAAAAAGTGTGCTGGTTCCTATTGGAAAAATATCTTATTATCAAGCTGTTTGATGAAACATCTGGGGCTCTCCAGTCCAAGTTCCCCTGTTGCATCTCTTAGTCCGCCCACATTTCCTCCAAGGCCAGAGATGCAACCATTTGATCCATCCAGAAAAGCAATTACATATATCAGGCAGCCTAATTGTCTCAAATTTAATTTAAGACACTCATTTGTTCCACAGTCAAGAGGTGGGGTGCAGAGGGACCCAGCTGTTTCAAGCAAATGGGCAGCTTTGAAATTGAAATGTTGGCTTTTGTGTAGGAAGAAGCATGGGGAAATTCATGATATTCAATCTGAAGTCAGTGGTTTAAAGAGCAGGTCGTCTAATTTGAGATCCTTATGAATGCATCATTCTTTAAAACACCTATGTGCAACAAATGAAGAAGTGCAACATGCCATAGATCTGCCTTAAATATTTACCCCCACAGATTTTGAGAATTCAATTCAAAAATAATTTTCATTTGAACCCTATGGGGCAGCTATTAATGATCAGTCCAAAGACAGGAGGATAAAAAGTCTTTTCCATGCACAGCACAGCTCTAGTAGGCTCAACATCCAATGAAAAAAAATCCCTCCCTGAATAATAAAAGTTTTTTCATAACCTAATTTAAAGTTACCTGATTTTGCTACTATTCTACTTTTCATAGTATGAACAGACATCTCATTTTAAACTAGGACAATCTGCATATAATTAGTGAACACTAACTTTTCCAGTTGGAGTTGAAAATTGGAGCTTTTTTTTGGCACACTCCTTATCTGTGACACCATATGGATGTTCAGCTCTGGCAAGAATCAGTCGACAAAGGTGGAAAAAGATGGCTGTGCTGATATTCATGAGGATTTTCTGGATATAGAGGTGGATTTTCTGACCCAGAAATGATAGAGAGATGAAATGAGGATAATATAAGTGTTAAGTCTCAAACGTTCACTGTTCACAGAGCTGTGAGATGCAGCACTAAACCTTACATCACACCATAGGTTTGTGCCTTATCATGACCCAATAAAGCCAACAAAAAGTGTGAATTTTCAATTACTGAAAGCAAGCTTAGATATAGTAGAAATACACATGTTCGTTAAGCATGTATTATCATGAAGTGAGCATAAGACTTCTCATTATATTAAGTCAGCAAGTCAGAAGCTTCATGAGATTGCTTAAATGCATTCAATTACAGTTACTGCACCTGAAACAAATGCAATTTTCTCAACACATAATGTAACAACTGAGGTTCTCACACTTCAAATTGGACCTAAAAATGAGAGGTTGAAGTAGAATTTATTAAATGAACTGCCCTGCAACATGTGAGCTGAGCATGCATCGAAGAGAAGAAGAAAAGCTATGCTCCATTTGCTAAACTGTCAACATGGTGGAAAAGGTATGTAATTGGGATATGGTAAAGGGAAGACACGGATGAAACTTTAGTAATTACAGCAGTAACGCCACTTTGTCAAAGACATACAATCACGCTTACAGATTCCAGAAATTAGAGATCTTAAAAATGTAGGGTAAATTACAAAAATGCTTTATAAATTATGTGCTAAAAAATAAATTCAATCAACAGTACCACCAATAATTTTTTAATGGCAAATCAAAGGAGTCAAAGGATAATGATAAAGTCAGCTGCTGTTGTCTTCTGCCTACAGTAAATTTTGACATGCTCTAATCACTTTATTATATCTTTGTCATTCCCATAGCTGCATTCAATTTGGTGACTGAACCATTAAGTACTTTCACACCGGTGATTTGCTTGATTGGCCTGCTGTGTAAGCCATGCACTTCTAAAGCCACACATATTTTAAATTGTTCATAACTTGACTTATTTTACTTTCTAGATTCTTTCTTCAGAAAACCCAAAAATCCAAATCGAGCAAGGAAGAAGCCTCCAGCAGAACTAGGCTCAGGGTGGGCGGCCATCTGCCTCAACCGGTTCATAAAGTTTCACATGTTGCAATGCGTTGTAATACACCTGAAACAAAGCACTCATTTTGGGGACACATTTCAGCAACTACTGTGCGATTTTAGTGAAAACATATCTAATTTAGAAACAAAGCGCTACACACATGGAGTTGAATAAACACAAGACATCTGCATGAAGGTATCTCAGTCAATAAAAGAAAATATTTCGATGGTTTATAATTTCCTTTTTTCACAATGGGAGGCAGTACAACAGGTTTGGTCTCAGTAGAAAGCAGTCTGTGATTTAATCGTGGATGCTGCTGTGGGCTTATCTTTCCCTTCCTGTTGCCTCAAGAGAAGGATAGCGAAATGACCCCAGGAAAACAAACTGAGCAAATAAACAAAGAGTCTTTGTTTCAGCACAGACTGCACATTTCCACTGCACAAAAGGAAATGCTGACTTTTATAACAGCCATGGCAACCTGGCCCTATCTCTCTTAGTGTCGTGGTGAGAAAATACCTTCTTTTCCCCAGTGTTACACAAAAATGCCCTGCAAGTGTTTGTCTCC
This sequence comes from Sandelia bainsii, assembly GCA_032362345.1. NCBI lineage: Eukaryota > Metazoa > Chordata > Actinopteri > Anabantiformes > Anabantidae > Sandelia > Sandelia bainsii. Next base: position 21,969,975 of record JAUMHL010000002.1, on the reverse strand, counting down.
TCAGTGCCTGCATTTTAATTGGATTTCTTTGAAAGTTCAGATTAACCTCGAGGGGGCCCCAGTTTCTGTTTGTGGCCTGACACCCAGTTTCTACCTGCCTCTCCGTGAAGCTGATTAAAATCGCTTCGTGTTTCTCGGGCTTGCTGTTCATCGTGTCTAGACTCGCTTTTGATTGATTCTTGTTTCGCAAAGAGCAGGTGTTGCAGGGTCACAGTGGATCTTTACCAGGATATTAATGATCCAAACAACATGTTAAAACATAAGTGAAGCTCCGGTTATGAGTACATTTGCAGCATGTTTTTAGCAGTTATAAACATCTTATTTCTATGCACCTGAAGAACGTAGCAAAGAATTATCCAAACTCATTTTGTTTTGCTTTGTTGAACATCAGTACACTACAACACATAGTACAAGGTACATACATGTGTACTTTGACGAGAAATAAAAGAAGAAGTGTGGGAGTTTTTAAGGACTCTTCCCTCTCATGAAGACACTTCTCTTAGATATTTAATTAGCAGCTCATTTAAATCTCATTTGCTCAACACCAATATCTTTCCATGATGACCTATTCTTAGGCCTTATAAATATTCAGTTCATACATAATTATCTTGATTATAATCCAGTGTTTAACAATCATGTGTAATTAAATGCTGCAGGGGTCATGAAATCCATCCTTCTTTATAGTGTACTGTACTCAGTATCTAACCAGACTTCCAGAATAGTTTTTTAACAAATAAATCAATATACTCAGCTGATCAGAGTTAATGTACTTTTACTGCTGCTCCGTAAAACCACATCTTTGAGACAGAATTGAACCAGCAACTGAAGGATAACTGTAAGATTAAGTGGCATCTAGTGGAGATCTAGATCTGAATACCCCCAACCCCATCCCTCCCTTCGTGAAAGAGCCTACGGTGTCCATCAGGTGCCATGTCGCCATCCACAACTTCAAATGCCATTGAGATTACAATTCCCGTGGTTGCAACACAATAAGAGCCACCTGCTGTTTTGAAAATGTAATGCTTTTAATGTGCAGGAAATGAGTGGTTGACAATGGCATGAGGTGTTTTGCAGCTGTGGAATACTTTAGAAATAAGTTGCATTAAGGATTTTAGTTTATTCCTAACAATACAATATTCAATTTTATCTAATAGATCCCTCTAAACTGTGACGCACTGCACCTTTTAAAGTTGCGAAAACAGTTATTCTTCTTGATATCTCATTACAGAAGTGACTATTTGCATTTTTCTGTATGCAGAATGCACATTAGAGAACAGGGTCTTTGCTTCACACCAGCTTTGGATTTAAATACAGTGTGTCTGCTGATGGCCTGAAGCAAAGAGGCAGCAGAGAGCAGTGCCCTGGCCTCTGTGGGGACCAGTGGAGTGAACAGATCCTGAAACACTGATGTGGAAGGCTGGTACTGCATAGTTTCTCACTCCATCGTACACTACTATAGTAGAATCTGCCAGAACGGGATACGGTCATGCTGAATAAATCATAGCCCTGTATTTACTATTTATCCTGTTAGAATATGAAGGGTGTTCTAGACTGAAGTGAAAGTAGCAGACTACTTCAACTTCAACTCGTTTTGCTTGAATTACATTCAGCAAACCACAGCATATGGCTAGCTGTAGTCCTGTGGTGTGCCATAGTTAGCCATAAATGTGCACATAACGAAATTCATACTGAGAGATCCCCAGCGAAGACACTGAACCGCTCAGAGTCCAGCTGTGACAAAACTGTGACGGCGTACAGAGAAGATCTCATTAATTTTCTATCATGGACCCTTAAGATGTCTGTTTCCTCCTCCCTGGTGATGTGTGACAGCTGCCAAATAGTTTTTTTCATCTTGTCATATGTTGAGGGAAGAATTATTGCCCATCAAGAGAAGGAGGAAACTGACATATTTGTCTAAGTGGGAAAGTGACTGTTATCTTTTCCTTTCAAACAGGAAACCTGCAAATTTGCTTCACTCTGAAACTGTAATCAAGACTACAGCAAAACATTTTTTTTATTATTATTATTATTAAAGTATGTCTGTAATTGAATCCTTAAAACATTCTATTTGAACCAAATCTGATTTTCAGCTTCAGTTTCATTATTGATTCCACTTTTCCCAAGAAATCACACTAGTTTCCATACATTTCATGAAACAAGTTGATTTCTGTTGAAGTTATTGGTAGAAACAACTTGTCAAAATGATCACTCCATGAGTTGACTTCATGTGCTTATTTTGTAGTTTTTGAATTAGGTTTAGTTGCTTCTTCAGTCTTTTAAATCCCTGGGGTGCCATAAATCGTAATCTTAGTAATTCAAGATTCAAGATTCAAGATTCAAAACACTTTATTAATCCCAGAGGGAAATTATTTTGGCATGTTACAGCA
>JAUMHL010000002.1:21937759-21952958 GCA_032362345.1 Sandelia bainsii | reverse complement strand
GGGTAATAAGGTTCTATGAGGTCTCTAAGATATGATGGGGCCTGATTATTTAGTGCTTTATAAGCAAGGAGAAGGATATCATCAATCATTCTGACATCTGAAACATTTTGCTGTGACAAATGATGCCATTAATTTAAAAGAAGGATCCTGCGAATTTGATTTCTAGTGTTTTGGAACTAAACCCCCAACTGCAAACGTTGCAGCAAACACCTCGTTTACATACTGCCCCATTTATTTACAGTGTTAGCAGCTTCATTGCCTCAAGCTGTCACACCAGACATATGTATGCAGCAAGCAATATTTTTATTGCTGTTTGTCATGTTTTAATGAAAACACAGAGGATGTTTCGGCCTTTCAGACCGGTGTGAACAACAACTTTATTGTACTCCTGGCAGCCATTGTGTAAATCTTCCATCACATTTCGATCCTCCATTAGAATTGAAGCTGTTTTTGTTTATCCCTTTTAAGTAGAGGAGACAGAGAGGCAAACTTTACAGTAATCACTAACAGCAAATTGGTACAACAGCAGTAATTCCCAGTTGCATGCAGAGTGAAGCTGCACATGTGCGATGACTACACCGCGGAGTGTTGTGTGAAGCTGCAGAAGCTTCAAAGAGGAATTAAGTAATCTCTGACCTATAACAACCTCTGCAGCGTAAACCAGTTACTGCAGCTTTTGTGCTATGGATTACAGAGATAATGTTAATGTTTTTCATTTATTTTTAGCATACTTTCCTGAAGTGTTGGAAATATTTTAGAGCTTTTTGTAAGCTGAGGCGATGTGAGCTATTGAGGTCTCAGGTTGACATCTGGTCTAAAGTCAGGCCAGTCTGAAGAGATCATAGGATCATAGCCTAATTGCACACCAGAACGCAAGTTTAGAGTTGACAAAAGAGAATGAAAACACTGCCCATTATGAAGTAGCTCTACAGCTTTCACTTTCCACTGATGGACGAATGCTGCCCGGTGACGCAACATTGAACTTTTTCCTTTGAAATTAGAATTTATTCTTTTATGTAGCTTAGACCAATGCACACACCTGTTAAATATTGAGTTTGTGTGATTATGCAAAGCATCCTTGATGCTGTCAGATTTGGTGAACTGTGTTTAGACAGTCAAATCTCAGTCAAGTCAAAGTGTCACGTTCTCATTCTGTTTGCTGTAGATTCAGCTTGCTTATGTAAAAGGTGTAGGCTGGAGGTCCTGGGTGTAAATCCTGCTCAGGACCCGCTGTCACATGTTCCTCCTCTCAGTTTCTATGCACAAATTATTATTTGTACAGCATTTAATTGAATTTAGCACAATAGCAAAAAATAAGTTATGTGTTATATAACATCTTGTGGCTAGCCTTCAGTCAGGTAAATTAGCAGACAACCTATGAACAGGAAATTTATGGCTCTGCTAAGCTGCATGTCCTTGATTTGTAGAGGGTGTGCAAAAGGGAGCTAGAGCCTTGCCTTGGAGCCTTTTTTTCCCCTGTTATTAGTCCTCTTGAGAACATTGATTTGCTTCTCTGACTCAATAATATTGATTTGCATTACATCACCATGTACAGGGCCAACACTGTGGTTAAATGAATCTGAACCCTGGCTGACTGTTCATCCTATGAAATGCAATGCCATTAGAAATAAACACAGGTCAATGCCTACATTTTAGCAGAAAACTGCAGATAATTTTCATTTAAAAATAAATCCCATGTGATGTTTCATCAACATAGCTAAACCAATGTGTCTGTGTGCTAAGTCTATTGTTGCACACTTACCTCAGCCAAGTGGCATTGAATAAATAGTCCTCCAAAATGGCATTTAACTGTTGCTTTAGTCTTCATTTGCTCCATAAAAATGCATTTCTCTGGAAAAAGACAGAACAAACAACAGAGTAAAAACAGCTTTCAAGTCATTTGCAGCCGAGCTAAAAAGTTCGAAAACATTTTGAAAACACTCACTGACAAAATTCAGCCTACAGGGAAGAAATACAGCTGATCAAGGCTGCATTTTAACTTACTCCTTGAGGGGAAATATGAAATAAAATTGCATAAACCCAAATTTCTCCTAGAGTGAAGCAAAAGCCTTGTTTCTTAACTGATGCGACTGTACTTCTATATTGAGTTTTAAATTTAAGACCCTGAATGTCATGGGTAGAGACATTTAAGGCCTGATTTACTAAGATCCCAAATAGCGAGTTTTAAATTACATACACAATTGGGTGATCTTGAAACCTGCACGTTTTGTGGGTGGATTCTCTGTAACAAGGATTTCAAGACTTGGGACAACACACATGAAAACCTACTTTGGGAGACCACAACAGCTACAGTATGCTGGAATGACCCAGATGCAAGAAAATGCAGCGATGCAAGTACAAGTTTTGGCGTGACAGGTATTTCATGGCTCCTTCTTTTGACTGGCTCCAAATCAGCCCATAACTCACCCAGCACCTCCAAAACTGAATCACTGGACAGACAATGTGTTTGATATTTTTCCTTCCACCATTCCAAATATATTAACGTGAGTGGTAAACACGCATTCTCAATGCATTCTTTTATTTCTCCTATGCCTCCTCCTCGCCTGAATAACAGCAGCCATCTGTGCACAAGCACATGGCACCAGACGTTCAACCGTATTAAATTCAGACACAATCACGGGGGCTGGCTGTGTGGCCCAGGTCCTACTGTCCGGCTGCACGAGGAAGCTGCTGTTTTTGTTTTGTCTGTTACTGTTATTGTCTGCTCTCCTTTTCTCTCCATCAAATGCAAAACTAGTTTGCTTGTAGAATCATAAACAAGAACAAATTTGGCTATATAAAGTTTCATCCTGTTTTGCCAAACAAGAACAAGACTGTATGCTTTAGATTTTTTCTTTATTTGCATCAGCTTGAAGTCAATCAGATGTTAACACTCCATTAGGGAATGAGACCCAAATGATGTCCTGATCTGCTGGTTACAACATGAAAGTATGAGGTCTTGCTAGGTTACAGCCACATCTGGATGGGAAGAGGCTCTCTGGGCTCTGTGGGAAATGTGCTGGGGGAGCCATCAGACTGTCGCAGTTGAACATCAAAGCGAAACCTCCTTTTAATGATTCATATTTGTTGTGGGTGCTGCAAATCTGTACCAGTGGGACATCCTGCATGTTCCAAATCTCTGCTGCTGACAAAACAGGTTTGTAACATTTGAGTAAGTGCTGAAGCGGACAAAGCATGTAAACAGTACATTTATAATGGCTTACAATTCGAAAGAGAATCAGAAATGAGGGAGTCTTGTGCAGAATTATTAACGTAGGTGGGGGTTGTGGGTGGGGGATCTATACAAATGAGAAGTTTAAATAGTTCTGATAAGTCTTGAGGGCACAGCGTACTTTGAGAGAGCCAGAAGAAGTGCATGATCACATTAGCATATATTAGATCTGTGCTTTCAGTGGGAAACTGAGGCCTCCAGGAGGGCAGACGTCTGTGTTTGTTTCTAAATAAAGCAACCTGCCAACGAACTTATTCTGCGAAGTGAGGAAAAGCCTCTACTATGACTGCATGTCTGTTTATTCTTTTGCTCTTTCCATTTCAAAGCAGGCGCATTAAAACCAAGCACTTACTTCTCCACAGCTTCAATCCGAATAGACCTCATTTGTTCTAACTTTAACTTTTCTGTGTGTATACAGGGTGGAAGCACAAGAATACTCCTGCTCAATAGCTGGAATTTTACTGTCAAGTGGGTAAACTGTGGAGGAAAACTTGCAGAAGAGTATGTGTTGTCAAAGCCATGAGCACTGGGAATGGTTCACGGCTACAGCTACACAGTAAGTTAAAGGAGCAACTGTGTCTTAAAATGATACCAAACGACAATCTCTGCTGTTTTTTATTATATATTCACAGCGCAAGGTTAGAACTGCAGAGAAGATCATTGGTGCACCTCTGCCCAGGAGGACCTGTACACGTCTAGAGTCAGAAAGTGGGCAGAAAAAATTAGCTCAGACCCCTCCCACCATGGACACAACCTCTTCCAGCTTCTGCCCTCTGGTAGACGCTACAGAGCTCTGTTTGCTAGAACTATCAGACACAAGAACAGCTTCTTCCCTCAGGCCATAACACTCATCAACAACTGATTGTTGCTGATATATGAACATAAACCAACACACTGCACCTGATGACCACTAAAAACTGTTTCTGTATCTGCTCCACACACACACACACACACACTCACTGTCTTGTCTTTCTATGTACCACACTGTCTATAATTTATTGTATATAACTTACTGTTTTTCACAACCAATTCTGTAGTTGTTGTCTGTAACCTATTCTTTGTTGTTATTGTCAGTGTCTGTACTGTCCTAGAAGAGCCACAAAGGACCAGAAGCACATTCCTTGTATGTGCAGCATACTTGGCAAATAAAGCTGATTCTGATAACATAGTTGTGGAACTCTTGAATTCCCTGCTCGTCACTATTTGATTTGTCACTGCATTTTTGTCCAATCAGCTTATGACACACAATATGGCTTTTAAGCACAAACATTGTTAACCAAATGGTTAACGGTTCAGTGGTTTTCAGTCCAACTTATCGTCTTAACAGGAGCTTATGCCTTATACCTAGCGTTTGATAGGAAAGTTAATCGGGAAACTTCTTCCTGCCACTGGCATGTAGATAGCAACGTCTGAGTTAGCCTATCTATCAGTGTTGTTGTTAATTTTGACAATTTGAGATATATTAGGGGCGGCAAGTAGCTCAGTGAAAAGACCAAATTTAGCATGATTTTCATGCCAGGAAGGTTGTACATGATAAAGAATTTCCTGCACTGTGTCATAATATATCTAATTCCATCGAGTGGCTACCTTTTCTGAACTTGCCTACACTTGTCCATAAACGTCTCCAAGGTTTCCAGCAGACCACTTAAGTTCACATTTCATTACTGCTGCATCACTTCTGCTAACACGTGAAGGGCAGACGGCACATGCTCACAATCCATCTTGCTGGTTGTTTACACATGTATTTAGTGCAGCCCACTTGTGACCCCATCGCCATTTTAAAAATAAAAGTTGTAATAAATTAGTGGCTACTTCATCCCCAAAGTGAGACTTTCACATCATATGAATGCAGGTGCCAGGAACCTTCATGGAACTTAAAGTGAAGAAGAGGTGACTGTAATGGAATTTTAGTTTGTGTGAAATAAATGGAACAGCCTGCATTGTTGCAAGAGCTCTCACAAAGACAGGACTAGCCCAGATTCAACACTGCCGTAAAGCGCGTGTGTGTGTTTGTGTGTGTGCTGCCTAGTGACAGCTGAGTCGATTTCATTGACTGAATAAGTGATAACATCTTAATTCAATTAGGCTGCTCAGTGCTGACATCGCTGTTCAAACACCTCCTCTGAAGTCAGCGAGATATAAAGTTAATGTCAAATATTTCTTCACTGTTTTCTCAGAGGAGTCATTAGTCTACATGGATGTGATGATGATTATGAGTTCACAGTTCACTCTGTTTTCATCCTAAATACATAAATTATTTGAATAATCATTCTTAATAGTTTGATTTGTAGATCTTTTCTCTTGCTAACTTTAAAGCTCCACACACAACTCATCCACTCACAAAGGTGTTGTCACTGAGCTCTCCTCAGGACGGAGTGTGCTTGATTTACATCTCCCTCACTCTCCTATTAGATTTATTTGATCATATTTTTCTGTGTTTGATGCACATCAGAAGTTGGAAAAGTTTAACTGAAATTTTAAAATTCTGAGCTTTGAGCTTTTCATCCCTTACTGAACACTAAATGTTTGCATATGAATAGTTACGTCACGTGAGCTTATAGCCGAGAGGCCAAAAATCCTACACTTCAACTTCTGCTACTACTAGGGGGGCAACAGTGGCGCAGTTGGTAGGGCAGTCGTCTACAAACCCCAGGGTTGGTGGTTTGACTCACAGTTCCCCCTGATTCCTGAGTCTGAGTCTGAAATTGTGCAATTTCGGCAAATGCAATTTAATAAAAAATATTCTTCATCAGCTTGGAAACTGAGCGCTGGATGTCAAACATTTTTGATTCTGACAAATTTACATATAAATAAAAATATATTGAAAATTGAAGCTGTGAGCTGTCATCAATTTATTATATATTGTTTGTGTATTCAATAAATGTCAGTGCTGGTTACAAATACGGATGGCTGTGTAAAAGTAATCATTTAACACTTATTTGAAGGAGATTGCAGAGATCTTTTTTGACTGTTTTGTTTGTGCCATTGGCCACTCACAGGTGTCACAAATCATCACTCAGGCAGTTGCCCCAACTCGTTTGTTTGTCTCAAATAGGAACATACTGCTGTAAGTGCTGCAAGTGGAATTATATTCTCCTGCACCGCACTGATAAAAAAACACAAACAAAACAAAAAAACGTGTTTTTGTGTTTCAGTATGACAGTGCCTCAGTACACAGGCACGACCTGCACAGGGCCGTGACCTCAGCCTCATCCAACAATTGAGGGATGAACTCGGTCACCAACTGCAAACCAGACTATATCACCCAACATGAGATTAATATCTCTAATGCTCCCTCCAGCAAATTTATTAAAAAAAAAAAAGGTTTCAGTGGTTTGCAGCAATGTTTGGGTGTTTGCTTTTGCCATTTAGTGAACTGCAAAATCTTTGCAAGTTAAAATATTAGTAATGGCTGGATGTGACAAAACATGTTTTGATGTCACAGAATTAAGAGTAACCTGGAATAATTAAAAACAAAAGGGAAGAATGAAATGGTAGAGCAGAAAAGTGGTAGGTTTATACCACCTGGGCGGCCAACAGTTTCTCCATTAAGTACACACAGGAAGTGTACTCCAGTAGAGCTACACAGTGATTAATGTTTCAGCATATCAATTAATTACCACACCATCCCTGATGAGTAATGATGTGCTAGAGCTTATTCATGGAACTGGGAGTCTGTGACTTGCTGCCACTTCATAACAAAAAAGGGGCAAAAATCTGTCATAAGGTGGTTTTGGACCAGCTACTAATTATCCAGTCCTTCTGTGTGGTTGGGAATGCTATCAATTTACTTTTATGGTCCTAGCAGGGGGACATTTCCCTGTAAACTTAATTTGTCTTACTACGTAATAACAGCATACTATATGTTATTCACATTTTACAAATGGAAATCTTGTATTTTTGTACCATGTTGTGCTCTACACGTACACGTGTCTGGATATAAACTTACAAATACATGATGATGAAGTTACTTACCAAATTAAAGATAAGTTTACATCTTTGTTGTAGTTTGTTTCATTCCAATCTTGGAGTCTCAAAACACTTTTAACAGTGTATTTTAAGATAATCTAATAAATTTTAATAGTTTATTATGCCAATATACAGAATAACTTTGCGGATAGTAAAATAATTTTGTGGAGTTATCACATCCATCCATTTAGCATCTAAACTGCTTATCCTGTTAACACAATAGCCAGTCTCTGCTATCAATTGGTGAAAGGCAGGTTTCGCCCTGAGACAGACTGGCAAAGATGCAACCATTTGCACTCACGAGCAGTTTAGCATGGTGGAGGAGTGGTTCGCAGCTTGATCTGGGGCTTTTGGCCTTACAACATGGCCTTCCTCTGCATATTGAGTGAAGTTAATCATGCTTTTGTGCATTTGTTTCCAGATCAGTAGTCAAGAAAAACAAAATCAAGGTAGATGTTCCGCTGATGTTGTTGTACTTTCTGCTGTTTGATAAAACTCACAGATCACAAGCCTTTTTTAACACAGAGCTCTAATTCAAAGCTACAGCATAAAGGAGAAACTGGAGTACAAAGAGTACAAGTTGTGTGGTTTTCTGCTGAGCTCCTCCTCTAAACCAATGGGGAATAAATGGAAGAAGAGTACATTAACACATTTGTTTCTTTCATGCTGGCCACTCTGCATTAAACATTATTACAAACTATCATTCTGTGATGTTATTTCCAGCCTTTTTCTTTTACAGGGGAAGCTTTGCTGAGTGTGCTATTTTCTGTTTTTTTTATAGTCCTGCTGTACATTCACATAATCACATTCACACGAGTTGCCCTGCATACACCATTCTTCTGCTGCTCGCCGCTGTGCAGCCACACCTGAACAGCTGTTGTCTTGTAGCTGAACCAACAAACTTTGTTATATTGGTAGCATACAATACAGTTGCCTGTGTCCTGTGGTGTAGCTTTTTTCCCACTTCAGATCTCTAAGAGTGTTTCTTTCCTTAGCCTGCAACATGGAGTAACATAGATAACTTTAATCGCTGGTGCAGTGAGACAGTGCGTACACACTAATCAATGAATGAGTTCTCCCAATTAACTAACAAATCAGGTCTACTAAGCTTGGTGTGTTCTAACATCTCAGTTGTTGGGGAGGCATTGTATACTAATTAATTTAAAATCCCATTGGGTAAATTCATATGGACAGGCAGCTGCATTTTGGTCGCCAGGGGTTCAGGGTTCAGCGTCTTGTCCATGGACAAGACATGGAATTGTAGGGAACCAAGAGTAGAACCACCCACCCAGGGGTTCGTAGATACTTGGGGACAGTTTCCCAAGTGCTAGTCAGCATTTTTTCAGCATGTGTGAAGTTTCTTGTAAAACTTTTTCACAACGTAGCACAGTAGTGGTCGGTTGCACACCTGGTTTACTTCCTCATTCCATGTATCACTTTAACAAGCTACTGGGACTTGAACCAGAAAAACAATGCATAGTAACTCACCTTGGGGAATTATCTTTATTGCACAACAGTAAGGTGGAAACAGAAGAAAGTAAGTATCTAAAGCTTATTTTAAATGTCTGTGTAGAGGGGTCCTTATTAGTGCAGGGAAGTATGATTCTTCCATTCCTTCGGTATGTACTGGGACTTCTAAAAATTTCAAGTTTTATAGTAATGGGTGTTGCACATATCTTTCAAGCCACAAGAGTGCAGGACACACTAACATGATTTGCCTGTACTGAGTGGGAATTAAACAGGCTAAAACCTAATAACTTAACAAGCACTGAGTCTGTCTGTCTATATTTCATCAACAAAATCAAGTGAGCCCTGAAGCCCCAGTGAGTGCTGCAGTTCAGCAGGTATGGGAAGTGTCAAGGGAGAACGGCAGGTTCCAGCAGCCGCAGAGCAAGTCGAGTTTGCACAAGTTGTACTGATCGTCATCGGACTGATGTACTGAACGGTGTCAGTGGCAGCGTATACCATACAGCTATGCTAAGCCCTAAGGGGAAAACATGTCAGTCAGCCTTCGAGTGCAGTGCTAAAGGTATTGCCACAGTACTCAAGTGAATATTTTAGCTCTATTTAAGGTTGAAAATGCTATAATTTATACAGGTTGTGGAAACATGAAAGGGAAGTGAGTGGGAGAATATGAAAGTTTACAGTGAGATTGTCACTTCATCCAGGTCATGGTTGTTCCAAAGGTGGTGTTCAGTGGCAACTGGACTTGCTTTAAGTTCTTGGAGACATTTCATCTGTCATCCAAATCAGTTCTGACTGACTGGCTGGAGTAGCAGGCTTATAAACCCTGTGGAGTCATTAGGCGTTAATGACTTAATGACTCTTAAATCTTTACCTTTGGGATTTACAGTGAGAGTATATGACTGTTTCCCAAAGGCAGCACATACCAGTGTAAATACATTTATGTGAAATTTACAGTAATACTAGTACAACACACTGATTTTGGAGCAGCATTAGTACTTTTGTGTCCTTGCTGGTCTTGACCATATAATGCAGAAAAGCCTTGGCTCCTTCTCTTCCTCCGTTTAATCCTCAGTCAGAAATCTTGGTGTCACTTTTGACCAGGCAGTGATTCTGCACCATGTGAGGTGTTAAATTAGTTCCTGCTTTTTCCAGCTGTGGAACGTTTCTAAACTGGGGCCCATGATGTGTCATGCTGAGCTGGAGATAACCAGTCATGCTTTTATTTAATCTCCTCTATACTATTGTATTTCCCTTATCACTTGTCTTAGCAAAACATCCCTGGATCATGTATACGTGGTCCAGAATGCACGTGATAAGATCTTTACTGGGACTGTTTGTACAGCCCTCTGTATGCATAAGAGATACAGAACAATGCAGCTTTTTGTAGGCCTCTAAGGTCTTCCAAGCAAAGTTTGTTGCCTGTTTATTGCTCCAGGCTCAAAACTTAAGGAGACTTTTTTTTTTCATTTGAAGTTATTGCTCCCAAAATTTGGGACTTTCTTGTGTTGGACTTGCTTTGTGTTTCTTTTATGTCTGCGACATCTGAGTTGGAAAAGCACTAGAAACCACCATGCCACATTTTTAAATGCTTTTGCTCTATTATAAAATTGGGTTTAAAGTAGATTAAACCAATAATATCTTCATATTACTTTGTGTGCTGTGACTGTAGGCACTCCCACTGAATGTGCAAGGATAAACAACAAACCCAAACATGGCTCCACATTAATCATCTGCTCCCACTCTGATGTGAACTAATGGCGTTGGTTTCTTAATCATAACTGAATTGGGTTGAATTCACAAGATTTCTGACGTAGCAGTGTATCATGTTTTTGCAGCTTAGTTCCACTTGACAGGTTTTGAGAGCCCTTTCAAGCCTTCCCTGCTGGCCCTGTTTGCGATCATGGAATTGGTGAAGAAACACATTGTCTGATGTGTGGGCTGCACTCCAAGTCCTTCTGTGCCTAAAAAAGCTAGAATGCGGTGTAATTACAGCAGTGACTGACCCAGCAATAATTAGAATATTAAATTTTTTACCTATTTGGCGACAGCATCAGAGAAATGTAAAAAATATCTTCTCTTTGAAGGAAGTAAGGATTTCAGAGAGTGTTAGTGTTAAGACAGACCTACAGCAAGCATTTCTTTTATGCCAGAATTCAATATTCTACTTGGACATGACTTAGTTAATTTTAGAAATCAAACCACAGCTCTCTGTTGTGGTGCAAACAAACACTGAATGTAGCATGCCGTGTGCATCATGACGGAAATACCTGGATTTCCCATATTTGTTTGTTCATGTTGATGCCAAACAGAAAGAATCACCATCTGTCCCTGGAATTAAGCTCCTCTCAAACACTATTCCTTATCAGCTGACACATGCTTCAACATAAAGCTGATCTTATCTCACTCAGAGTGATGGCTTTCGTTTTCATCTGGACAACGCTGCAGCTGTCTCTGCGGCGCTCTGATCATGTGAGGAAATTGCCATTGGTGTACATTTATATGCCGTGTGAATTTTCTGCTTCTGCATGTACATGCCAGTGCAGTAACTGCCTCTCTAAGCTGCACAGGCATCTGACTGATCTGCTGCTGTGCATACACTGAGGAAAGGATGTATCATCCAGTCAGCAACCAGCTGCCACAGCGGCTGTGTGCTCAGCATTCAACACAGTCATCAAGGATGTGGGATTAGTAATAGAAACACTTTGTTTTTTTACAAACACTGAGCAAATGGAGCACAATAAGGCAAAAAAAACAATGCCAAAAACAATGGCTTTAGAGCTGCTTAATAAAGGGGACAGACTGCATTTTTGACCACTAGTGGCGCCAAGCCACTTCCATATTTCTGTTTGAGTCTAATATGATGCAGAAAAACATATGCAGGAGATGTTATTTGCAACAAGAACAGGATACATGATGAGGTATCTTATCTCAGTGTTAATCTGAGATCAAAGCTAAAAGGGATTTTTTATGGCTGAATTAACACCAGAAGCAAAGCAAACTTAAGGCAGATGTGAGCATGGTGGCTGCTGTTTGGAGCTGAAGTCATCTTCATCATTAAACTGCAGTAATATGTTTGGTGACAGTTTAATTCACATGCATATGTTGGAGCACAACATAAGTATTTTACATTTCTGTCTATATTTCAGTCTGATACAGTTATCAGTAACATGACAAACTAACCCAGCCTACAATAACTGTGTTATTCTACACTACATTATGATCTACGTGGTGTTCAGTGCTTTTCCTACAGTATATTAAAATGCACTGCAGTTTGCTGTACAATGGTTCATATATAATAAAACAAAGCTTGACAGCTACAAAAGAAGATCAAACAAACTTCAAATGAAAAGGCTGCTAATGCATCTTGGGGATAATTTGTACACAGTAAAAATAAGTCCATTGTTCATACAGAAATATGCTTTTCTCTTGTGATTTATTTATCTGTAGGCAAAAAAACCTCATGTTGATTCTGTTAAAGAGCTGCACTTCAGCTTCATTTTTTGTACCTATAGTACATTAACTTGAAATTTCCAGTGTATTACCTGATTTTTTAAAACTGAGTCATCCAAAAGCACAAAAAAGCGTTTTATTCTAAAATAAGTCTGCAACTCTCGGCTGGAGCTGCACATTCACGCAGCACTGTTACAAAGGGCTTTGGAAATAAAGATGGAAAAAAAACAATACAAAAACAGAAAGGATGAACAGACTGTAAGTTTAAGCAATGAATGGTCAGGGTCCAGTTTAAATTTCCAGCTCAGCTACTTGTGATTAACGAACACTGGTTGTGTACCTGCCATCTCTGGTGACCTGATTTCCTACAGCCACCTGCATACCTGCTCCTCATTTCCTGATTAATGACACAGGGCATTTGCTACACTGTCTTTTGTAACGGTGTTCAAGCTGACTGACAGCTTTTTCAATCAAATCTAATCTAATTTTACATTTATACCTAATATCACAAATCACAAATTTGCCTCAAATGGATAAAAGCATCCCAATAAACCTCTGGAAGAGCAGCAGGAAAGATCCAGTGTTTCCATTTTCAATTTTGTCATTAAATTTCAAAAAAAAAAAAAATTCTTTTTTTTTTAAGGAAAGTCACTAACATTTGGGGGGTGGCAGTGAGCACATCCAGCTGACCAATCAGCAGGCAGAAAAAAGTGTGAATGAGCTATGAATTGGGTGAAATGACAGATTAGTTATTTTACCAGCCATAGTTTTTGTTGAAGTTAACTTTAACTTGACTTTTAGAGTTTTAGTTTTTTTTCTCAAAATGAATTGGATTCAGCCATGATATTTAATTCAGTCTACACGAAAAGCTTTTTATAATCTGAAGTAGATTTAAATGCATTTTGATGTGATGATACCAGCTTTAAAGTACCTAGTGATTGTCTACAGCTTGGTAGAGTTTCACATAGAGTATCACATCTAAATTCTTATTGACAAATAAGTTGTTGCTTCAAACTAAAATCAATAGACGACCAGTGTTAAACTGAGCAGCTTCCTGTGGATATATTTCATTTCGGAGCATGAAGCGGAGCAGTGTGCAAGCTCACCAAACCTCGTTTCTGAATAAAAGCTGGAGAAAATAATCAGGGTTTGTAATCATTTTTAATGCAGCGCAACCAGCATGAGAAAAAGAAATGTTCGCCTTATGCACTTATTCCCTATTGGTTTAGAGGAGGGCCATTGTGGCACTGAGTGCAAAACTGCACAGCTGTCAAATGTGAGTTTTAACTGCGTGTTTGCTTCGTTCTCCCCCAGGCTGCTGCTGCTGTAAATACAGTTTGCATCCTGTCTTCAAGCATTTTCAGTGATCTATGACTTCCATTGGATCAGCAATAGAGGTACCACAATATGGTTAGAGCAACAGAATGATGCTTTTACACATGAATGAGCATTTTGAATTGCAAAGGTGCTACAGAAATAAAGGTTGATTCAAGTCTTATTGAGAATAGACATCTGCCCGGGAGCAGAGATGCAACAGAAAGTATTTCCTTTTGCTAAATATTGAAATATCACAACTGTTTTGTTATTGCTTTTTGGCTTGTTAACAAAGCTATTAAACCTGAACTGTTGTGTCCTTTTGTTGTAAAGCAGATATCAAAAGCACTTCATGGCTTAATGTGTTGCTGAGTTTCTCTATGAGCTTTTGTCGACCGTGCTCTTCAGTTCTGGCAGTCACCGTTTGGGAAACATAGGCTTAAAAACGATCTCTGCCCCATCTGTTCTTATTCTATGGTTTTGTTTTAACAAAATATTAATTATTATTATAATAATAATTATGCTTTATTTAACATTTACAAAAAGTATATTCTGTTTAATACGCACTATTAAAAGTATTTTACACACACAGTTCATGAAAGTCTATTATTAGTGTTGTTATAAGCCACAACACAAGTCCGAGAACCACTATAGTGAGTGCCGCAGCCTTGCAACCCAGCTACTGTATGTTGAAAACCAAAAAGGTACAGGGGACTGGGTCTTTATACTGAGCAACAAAACAAAGCAGGGTCAGAGGGGTTATAAGCATATCAGCATGTGTATTTCAATATATTCAATATATATCATCATGCATATACATGTGGCAATGTGTGGCGTCTAAAAATGTTATTTAGTACTCATACAGCATGTTAGTGTCATGTCACTGTGGACAAAAACTGTGCATTAGTTAACACAAATGTCCCAATTTCTCTGATTGTAATAATGTTTTATTTTAAATGTATATATAATTCTCCTAAATAGGGAACTTAAACTAAAAAGCTAAAAAGCTGTGTCTTTTTGAAAGTTTTGTGCAAACTTTTGTGTGGTGATATATAAACATATATTATTAAAGTCTATAAAATACAACCAGAGGAGAAAGCTGCTGTAAAGTGACTTCAATCTCCGCACCTTGCGGGTCTGTATGAATATTTTATGCTTTTATTTCACAGAGCTCTGGTTTTAAATATGTGTTATAAAACTCAGGAAAGAAGTTTCTCACAGGTACACTAAGATACTGCAGATGGTATGTTGCATTATGTTAGACACACTGTGATATGCCACAGTATAAATTTGGCTCCGTTTTTTCCTGTGCAGAGAAAAGCCAATTTGGCCTCAGTCCCTGAATCATAAACAGGGGACTTGTGGTGAGAAGTTGATTATGACAGCACATTAGCACTATAGGGGTAGTGCCCAAAACCTATAATATTTAATTAGTGATGTGTCTCACAACTGATCAACAAATGAATGGGTGGAGATGTGATCAAGCTGTGGAGAGTTAGACGCAGATGTCCGTCTTATATTAAATAATGTTAGTGAGGCCCAGACATGATTCATTCTCCCAGAGTTTTTTTGAAATGTGCTTTAACATCCACTTACTATTCAATTCAATTCAATTCAATTCACCTTTATTTGTATAGCGCCAAATCATAACAAAGATCATCTCAAGGCACTTTACATAGCAAGGTATAGGACCTTGCAAAATATAAGTATATATACAGAACTATGTAGAAAACCCAACAGTCCCACTTGAGCAAGCACTAGGCGACG
>JAUMHL010000002.1:21891777-21937659 GCA_032362345.1 Sandelia bainsii | reverse complement strand
TTAGAAGGTAATTCGAGTGGCAAACAACACAACGTGTAACAGAACGATCAGTATCGGCAACAGGAAGTGACGCAATATGCCTACCGTCAATCAGCCAGATGATCAGGTTACTAATCTCAAAAAATACCCCAAAACTTTCAAGGGAAAGTAAATTCATAACCAGTCACAAGCTCACTTACAAAAGTATAAATAATGTAGTTGCTGGTTATTGGACTTATAGATATTAGATATTTTTATAGTTGTGCAATAAAATAATGTTATTCCTTTGTTAATTTAAAAGCTCCAGGGGCAAAAAACGTTTTGTTAATTTGTTTTTTTTTTTTTTTTACTTCAGCAGCAACCCATTGTCAAATAATGGTTACATTCATTATATTTAATTGTCCTTTTTCCAAATAAAAGCATAATGGGAAGAGTTCTTGTCTTAACTACCGTATTTAGAATTTATAAGCTGTCTATAAACACCTGCTTAATGCTTTAAGTCTTTCTATATAATCTGAGCAAATACGCTGGCTGTGAAAAGATCCTTAACTAAAGTCTTTGCAGGGGGGAATGATGCAGGGCAATATTTCCCCACAGCCCTGAAATGTGAATCTAAATGTGAATGTGCTTTTTTCTTGAGTCTCACTTAATTAAATGTGGATATTTTCTAACATTTTGTTATAAAAGTCACTTTGTGTTTCCCTGTGGCATCTAAATGAAAGTATAGCAACAAAAGTTTGTTATTTGTGTTTTAAACCATTTATAAATTACTGGTTTATTACATACTAATATATAAGCTTTAAAATAACATGTTAATATTATGGTTTTATTTTTGCCCATTTCAATTATAAGTATTTTAGTTTAATGGGAAAATAGCAATTAGTTTAAAACTATAATGAAATCTATAATGTGTTTAGAGGATTTTAGGGGTTTTATATTTGAAAATGTATTATTTTGGACTCTGCTCATCTCCATTTCACAAATGGCTGCTTTAAACTCTGAATCATCCTGTGCTGCTGCTCTTCCTTGGGAATGAGAAGACTACCTTTCATTTTGGTTCAGTCTGCTTCATCTATCACACTTTACCTCATTTTCTCCAGCTCACATTTTGCTTCTTTTCCAGGTTGTGTTTGGAGATGAATTGAGTGACTGACTTTATCTTATAAAAATCATCTTTCTTCCTTCAGAATCTGAAACCACTAGTGTCACTTAAATGACATCTGCTCTGCTGGAGCAACAAGCTTTAATATCTACATATAAAATCCAGGAGATAAGAGTACTGGGAAGTCTCTGTGTAAAGATCAGTGTTGTGTGCATGGACAAAGTCAGCATTGAGAACCGACTGGCTTTATTGTTGCTTCTCATGCAGGGAGCTTCACTGGGTCGGACACAATTTTCCAGCACAGCGTGAATTGAGATGAATCACTGCTACGGCATGAATCTTAAAGCAGGTTGCACCTATTCAGCGCAACACACTCTTCAGGAGTTTTCTGCTGTTATCAGGGGTTTTTCTGCCCTTGTTCATAAAGAGCAACAGGATATAAGTGTCATCTTATTATATTTTCTCTTTGAATACATTACAGTTCTTTGTTTTGCTTGCTCAGCTCTTTCTGTTTGCTGGGTGAAAGCTCACCTGCCCTTCTAACAGCCTCTGTGCTGCCACACTCCATCAAACAGCTTTTCTGCACTGAGATAATTTCCTGTCAGGGTTTACTCACTAAATGCCTCTGCAGTTTACCCTATAAAAGCCATGCCTCATTCATCAAACCTGTGTTGGTTTTATTGTGACAAAGAGTAGCGGTAATTCATACTGAGTGGTCCCTTCAAATTTTAAACAAATGCGATTTTCAAGCCCTGACAGAGATGCAGGTGTACAGATAACAGTCTGATTCATTTCTTATTTATTTATTTATTTGTGGCAGCAATCAGGCTGCATGCTCATTTGGCGGTGACTTCACACACGTTTGGCAGCCAGCACTCGCGCAGCAACATAATGACTTGTTGTTTTCCAAGAGCATCCACTTCGATTTCTGCCCTCTCGTCCAGCTGCAGACTGTAAATCCAAATTTGTCTAAATGAAAGGCTATTAACATGTGTCACACCCAATTATGTTCAGCATCCTTGTCTCTAATTGCATTCTGCCCAAAGCTCGGAGATGTTTCCTTTCCGTTTGTCAGATCACCCAGTTTGTGAATCACAACACTTTTGCACAATCGTATTGAAGATTTGGCTTCTGACAAATGACTTGGAACAGTGTGATAGGGGCTGGTTCTGCACACAGAAGGTTGCAGTGAGGAAACACACCAAAATAAAATGGTTGGATAAATTTAGTGACAACGCGTTTTATCTTGGTGACAAGTTGTTGCATCTGAAGGATAAGGATAAGGATAATCAGCTTCATTGTCATTGATCACATTTACAAGTTACAATGAAATTTGACTTCTGCATTTAACCCATCCCGGGGGGAGCAGTGGGCAGCCACAGGCGGCACCCGGACAACCTGTACTAAACTGCAATGAATGTCTCACGTGTTAATTGTAATCCTGTCACCTATTAAATTATAATTCAATACCAATTTGCAACAGAAAGGGCACTGTAGGAAAGGAAATAGTGGGAAATTCAGTAGAGCATTGCTTTATTGATGGCAATGCTGATCTAATGGCTGAACAACATTTTGATGGATTGTCAAAATTTTGTCAGAAATTTTGTTCAGACATTTCTCTTCCCCTCAGATTGGAATATGATAACTTCCTCTGTCCTTCTGGCCATCAGCGCCTCTACCAGATGGGCTGGATCTGGATCTTCACCTCCAGATGCCTCAGCCTATTGATTGTCTTTCTCTTTCTCCCTCTGTTTTGTCATGGTCCTGTCTCTGTTCTGTGTTTGTTCCTTTCTGCCATGTGTGAATGGTGAGCTTGTTATGTTTTGCCACTCACATGCTGTGTAGTCGGTTGTCCTTGTTGTTAATAATTATCCCATAAAATGTTGGTTAAGTACAGTGTTTGGATATCTAAAGATTTGTAGTGTAAAATCATAATACAAATTATTCTGCCACAAAAAAAATGTCCAGGAAGCAAAATCAATTTAACACATGGCCCCAGAAATAAAGCCAGAGTCTCAGTGGGAGCTTTAGAAGTGGAAACTCACATTACTGCAGGTCTCTGCTCAAATGACAGAACTACTGAAGTACAACAAGCCTTGAAACTAGTGGGATCCTCTTTCTTAGCTCAAAGCACTCCCCAGATACATGAGGGAATATTTGGCCATGGCTACAAATGCTCTTATCTGAAGCACAGTATTCTTGTTTCCAAAAACATATTTTAACCTCCTGCTCTTTGTGCCTTAAGATCTCAAAACAGCAAAGAACACAGTGGTTTGTGTTGGCTGTTAATTAGGTTAGCAGAAAGAAAACGCACGAAAGCCTCACATATGACTGCTGCTTATTACAGTACATACAACCTCTATGCAACATCTGGTGAGGGTTTATATAGTTTCCAATTAAGTAAAATATCTTTTATCCTAATGATGTCTGCATTTGTTTCTTTTTCACAGTGATTTCTTTTCAAGCACATTATTATGAACATGTATCTGTCCTCGTGTCCTTGTTCAACAGATCAGTTCCCTAGAGAGAAGAGAGGTTCAAAGTCTTCTGGACCTTTGTACATTTTGTTACGCCCCTGTCTAGGGTGTAACATACGAGAAAAGAAATGGGTGGCTCCATTCCTTGTCCCCAAACCAAAGTCTTAAAAGTTAACCATTTATTATTATAGCCATAAGTGACATGGCAATACAGAATGAAGAAATATAACTCAGGGCCAAAACAACAAACCAAAAAGGTGCTAACTAATCCCAAAGGTGAAACAGACAGACACTAGCTAAACTCCCTAATTGAAAACAGGCGAAATTAAGGTGAAACAAAACGGTAGCTCAGGGAAGCACAGTGGTGTAGTGGTTGGCCTCACAGCAAGAAGGACCCGGGTTCGAGTCTACGGGTCAACGGGGTTGCCTTTCTATGTCGAGTTTTCATGTTCTCGTTGTATCTGTGTGGGTTTTCTTCATGTCCAAAGACATGCAGTTAGGTTAGGGGTTATTTGGTGACTCTAAATTACCCATAAGTGTGAGTGTGTATGGTTGTCTGTCTTTGTTTGTGAGCCTGTGACAGGGTATAACCTGCCTCTCGCCTAAAGACAACTGGGATAATCGTGGCACTAGGCCCAAAACATCCAAAACTAACACACAATAAATGTTCAAGGACGTTTGGAAGCCAAGGACAGAACAGAGTGCTGTTGCCAGAGCTGCCACTGGGCTGTTGGGAACCAGCAGTTTAAAAAGGTGAAGCAGTGTGGGATGGTCCATTGGTTGGTGCGCTCCGTCTTCCACGACCGCGGATCAGACAGGGTGACATACACTACCGGTCAAAAATTTTAGAACACCCCAATTTTTGTACTGCTTTTATGCAGACAGAAGGGGTTGTAAGTAATCCAGAAAAGTTGGAATAACTGTGGGAATTAGTAGCACCAGCTTTCAAGGCTTGATCAACCTCCAGTGCTGCAGAACAGCTTTAAATTGTTAACCCATTTTGTGTTCCCTGAAAAAGGCCTTTTTGTATCATTCTGAAATGTACATTATTTTTCAGTTTTGGGTAACCTTACCTTTTTTTTAACCTCTGGCAGTTCACCACTTACCTTTGTACCATTTCAAGCTATTCATTGGACTTGAACGACTTGAATTGCAATAAATAACTGGAAAAATTGGGGTGTTCTAAAACTTTTGACCAGTAATGTACATTCACACATAGCTCCACACATAAAACAACCACTCACTCTCACACCAAAACAAAATTATAGGAAAACAAATAAAGGACATGTAAGGCCAGAACAGTAACAATTTAGTACCTGTTCATTTTCTTCGGGTGAAAACTTACAGCTCTCAAAGACCTAGGAACTCAGCGGAAGTGTAACCTCGCCGACGCTTCAGCTCCAAATAACTCGCATCAGATTCCCGAAGGCTCCCCTGCTATGTGCAACTCAACACCCACAAGCAGCCAGTTTGCTCACTAATGGAGGCAGTGGGGCTAATTAATGGAGCCCTTTCTCAAAAACAGCAAGCATATGCATGAATTATCTCATCGACTGATCAACATTAAATCTATGTGGTGGTTTTAATGCTGGGGCTGATCAGTGGAGAAATACTAAATTCTGATAAACAACAATGGGTTTCTCTATTTTCAAGATCTCCAAACGTGGAACTCTGAACAGTGTTGATTACGCTTCTCTTGTTATGTCAGTAAAGCAGGAAAAGTGACCACATGGATACACAGATGTGTTTCACTGCAGTGCTGCTGTGTTTTGCCAAGTTGGCAGCTAGTAACGGCCCCCATGCCACCTTTCCTGTCAGCTCACTCGCCATCTTTCCCTCAGATTTTTTTGGATGACCTGATTCACAGACAGATGGATCAAACCAGTAGCCCTTGTTCCCTCCCTGGAGTCAGGACAATCCGCCAAATCCACCGCAAAGTTACTCTGAAGTTGATCAGGGTCTTGATTGCAGGGTTTTTCACTCAGCCATTCTGCCTAAAGCTGCTGTTTCTCTGTTACCTTCACTGGCAGTAGATGTAAAATGTGACCTGCAGACTCATTTACTGTAATTTGACAATATAATAAGAGGTAGGGTAAGACATGTTAAGCTGCAACTTCAACATTTCAGCAACAGAATCTAACTCTGCTGAGAAAAGTTAGCATCAGTTCTTGTTTCTATTCTGGCTGTTTATGGGCGTAATTGCACACGTGGGAGTTTTAAACTGAGTTCTGATAAGTTTGGTAACTCAAAACACTAAAATTAAAGTCAAGATGCCATGTGTCTCTTGTTGTTTATATTCCCCACATGCGGAGCTGAAGAGGCGACTTGTTGATTACAGATTCAGCTCGTACAGGTGCATTACATGACAGAGCTAAAGGTCACATCTGCCTCACACAGTCTGGAAGCCTGTGTTTTTCTTGTCACATTATCATCTCAGTGTTTCTTATTGCAACATAACACCAGCATTATTCTGCTTCAGTGGCTGCGAATGTGAGAATTGCTGAGATGTACTGTATGATTGCTGTGATCGGTGACCTCACAGATCGCTGCGCGTTGTGCCAAGATGCAAAGCATAATTGCATGTGCACCTTGTCCACCTTTTGTGCTCTTCATCATCGTGTCATGCTATAATTTCTGCCTTGGCATAAAGATGGGTTTCTGTAGTATAATAATTGCTTTCTATAATGTTTCAGTTGGAAACGATATGTATAAAGTTTTTTAGATACAGAACAAAGTTTAACAAACAGCAGCAGTAAAAATAAATAATAACCTACACACAAGTTTCAAACAAGCTTATGATTAGAAAGTGGAAATCTGCACTCGTGAGTATTTCCTCTGGTTTGTTAATCCAACATATTTAATTGAAATCTAATGCAGCTCATGACAGTATTGGTGAAATACATTGAATCTTTAGACCAGTGCCACTGTAAACATTAAGACTATGAAGTCCATCCAGTAGTTGTTCACATATTCCCATAAATGGGAACCATTCATATGTGCAAAAATTAGCACAGATACGTGCTGTATATTTCGATATTTCACTCAGTAGATAACAAGTTTAATGTGGTGGTCGGTGGTCCTCTGGGAAAATATCATCCTTTAAGATTCAAGATTCAAAAACCTTTATTAATCCCAGAGGTTAATTGTTCAAAAGGAAAGAAAAGAACCACAACCAGAAACAACCAACATCATCTTTATTACATGTGGCAACACCAGTCTGTTATACACAACAATCAGAGTTGGAAGAAATTCATCACATTTCATCTGAAGTGTCAGGAAAGTCAGTGCGCCACATGCTAGTCCCATTTTAGGAAAACACCATTAATATTCTGTGCTCGCTCCCTGAGGATTTCCATGAGGGATGCTGACTGCTGACAAATGAGCAGATACCAAGCTGATCACAATTTACTGAAGCACCACTGATACATGTTCTTTGTTTCATGCATTGTACCCATAAAGGACTTGTGACATGCAGGTTAATTTTCCTATATTATCATATACACTGTGTGAATTAAGATATAGGCTAAAATATTTCTTCACGTACACAAAGCAGGACTTTGTCTTAAATAACAAGTAACTTTGAAAGATGTCAACTTAGATTTAGCTTAGTGGGAAGTTTTAAGTACATTTTTTTTGCACAAAATGAGAGCTGTGCATGGCTCTGATTAGTTACAGTAATCATGTAAGTAATCATGTTCAGCGTGATTTGATACAGCGTGCTAGTGAAAAGAAGCAAGTGTAGCAGCTAAAGACACACTGCCACATACATATATGGACCAACTTTAAAAAACCTGAACTAATTCTTCAAAGGTCTCCTGAGTAACATGTGGTCATAATGACATTTTGTGAGCAGCAGACATGCTGGGCATTATGTATGTTTTCCAAAGGTATTTTTGGTTAGAGCCGTGATACTAAAATGTGAATATGCTCGGACTCATGCTGACGCTAACGTCTGACGTATATCATAGCAGGTTAGAATAGAATTAAGTTTATTGGCAAGAAAAACAAGACCTGCAGGAGTCTGGAAAACATATTCCAACCCGCATTACATTTCTCTCAAAATGCATTTCCTATTGCAAATCAGTAGAACCTAAACACAACGTCAAGAAGACAGGGTTTAACTGTGAAGAGGAGAGATTAATCTTTATGATGAATATATCGTACATGTATGTGTACGTGCTGTCATATAATAAGTAAATCTTTATTTCTGTGCGTGGTGATTGTTCCCATAGCTAACATGATGAATCTAAACGTCACTTGAAAAGCTCATAATGTTTTCTACACAAACCCACGCATATGATGAGGTGGTGATTTTAATATATAGCACCATCCATCAACCTGTTCTCTGTGCTCCATCCAAGTATTACTCATTCATGTAAAAGACACCACACGTATTTCTTGTCTTTACAAACATTCTGCAGCACAGAATGAGCACTTTAAGTTAATTATCATTTCCTCCTGCAAGTCGTGAAAAGAACCTGGTTTAACATAGAGCGTTGTTCTGTTCGGGACTCACAGTGTAGCAACTGAAAGACTACGTCCCACGAGGTATCAGACTCCTGCAAGAATAAATAAAACGCTTCATTAAACCTTCCAGCTATTTAAAATGAATGTTAAAGTTCTCATGAGTCCTATAACATCATTAAAACATCATTAGCACATGATTGGCTGAGTCCGAGTCTGTGTTTCTGTCTAAAATGTCTCCCTTCGATGCAGACATCCTTGTGCAGTTAAGAGGTTCTCGGCTACAAAGAAGGTCCAAAGAAGTGTGTCTTATCCACTCTAGTGAACCAGTTTAGACAGGGATACACCTGTGGGAGACCTGTACGCTGCAGCAAGGATGTAGCTCTGGTCTGGCATTAATTATTTCTCCCAGATCAGCCAAGCTGATTTGTCACAGCATTTATCAGCAATAGCACTTACACTGGTGGATTATTAGATCACATACACATTAGACACAAACATGTAACAAAAATGCTGTGACCATGAAATTGTTCAAGGAGTAAATGTAAAGAAATGAGATGTTTCAAAAGTAAAGAAAGAGAAATCTCCAGAGCTGTTAGAATCATAATTCAAGGTTTATTTTCTCAACCTGTATCTTAAAAATTATTTTCCTGTACAACAAAACCATGTCTGGCTGCAGTTTAGTTGAAGGAAGTTACAGTAGTTTGTGAGCTTTTGAGGATAAAGTGATCCTATCGTTGGGATGTTAACATGCTTGAGGTTCTTTTTTATTGACAAACATAAAATATGCATGACCTTGACCTTTATTTATTTATTTAACCATTCCATGCAATTTAACCATTTAACCTTATTTCATGGCTGAAAATGTGTCTTTTCATGTTAATGCAGAATCTTCACTGCTGCAAGCGCTGTCAAAGAGTTTTCTTAGAAATCATACGACAGTATCATTAAAACTTTGATAAACTTTGTATATCCTGTTTTTTCTGCATTTGTCTTCACTTGGTCAGGACCATGTTGCATTTGTAACCGTTTAGCAGCTTGGTCACTCAGGGTGTGTGTGTGTGTGTGTGTGTGTATTTATAGTTTATATATATGCTTATGTAAGAATGCGTGTTGGTGTGTTAAGGCAGAACCACTGAAGTGTATCCCTGCATTGTTTCACACCACAGAGGTGAGCTGACCTTTTGCAAGCTAATTAGGGTTTGCAGGAGCAGAGCTAATGAGAGGGAAGCATGCCACATGTGAACAATACATGACTCTCCCATTTACCGACAAATTAGCTGCCTAGATGGTGTGTAACTCGAAAAAACAACTAGTAAAGGTCAAAAAGGAGCCACAGTGAGACTGATATCCTCAGGTTTTCCACCGCTGCCTGCTTCCTCCTTAGATATCTGGTTATTTCTTTACCTGTGGGCCCTAATTAATTATCTGTAAGGATTGAAGAGAGCATGAGGAGTACAGACCTAGATGTTGTTACACCTCTGCCACCCTCTCTTGAAGCTGGATGATAACATCATCACCAATGGCCAGTACTCATTAAAGCCTGAGCTGTGCTCCAGGACAAGAGATGTGACACAACTCACATCCTCCAGAGTGAGGAAGAAGAAAGATCCCGCTGTCATTTATTCATATCACAAAAGTCATTATACCAGCCTATGTAAGTCTGAGAGACAGCAGAGGATGTGTCCTTGATTGAAGAAGGTAGCAGAAATAAAGTATTATTCAATCAAAAGTTCATTCCCAAACAAAGACATCTCATTTTTATAATTCAGCTTTCAATTGATCTATGTAATATATTCTTAACTCTGAGGGTTTTATTTTCTTTGTCTTTTATTGTTTCTTTTAAATGCTGTCTGGTGTTGTAATGTACTTTAAACTATGTTTTGTGTGAATAGTGCTCTATAATTAAATGAATGATTGATTTAGTTAGTTAGTTAGTTAAAAAAAAAAAAAAAAATTATTTAGTTTTTTATTACTAAAAACACTAAACATGCACGAGTGTTGTTCTGAGAATTCATGTAGCCTGATGTACTTGTTCACATACTGAGATCTGTGAGATGAGGGCTCACTCTCATGGGTATATTGTACGTTTTTCAGGATGTCTGCTTCTGTACAAAGTTATTAATAATACCTCAGCGATCTTAAGGTGTTGTCCAACAAACAAGGTTGAAAAAGCCTGCGCAAATAAAACAAAGTCATGTGACTGCACAACTGCAACCAAGATTTGCACATAATTTAAAAGTGCAGGACCATGTTAATTACTGCATACACCATAAGATAAGGGAGTGTTAGCATCTGTCTTCACAGAACTGATACTTTGCCATTCGTGCTACTGTACGTGACAGGAATTGAGGCAAACATAGTAAACTAGCTGTTCCCTGTAACGAGTATTTACCAGTGCTGAGCTGATATAAATTGAAACAGTTAAAAAATCTGTGCAAAAGATTAGTTTGCATCACATATGTATGATATGAGGAGCAACATCGCTACTGCTGGCTCCAGAAATACAGTTTAAACAGGTGAATGTCTCTCTCAAAATACAGAGTAATTACATATTGTAATTTCTATGTCTATTTTCTATGTCTAGGAGATATTTCAGGTGGTACTTTTGTATTCTTCTACAGTCTATTGTTTATGGTCAGTACTAGCATCTTTACTTACTTTACTTTCTCTAAGGCTTTACAGTTCATTTTATAGATTGTGTTAGAACCCGGCTGTGTTATTACTGTGCTCTGTACTGAGCTGTGTGTATTTTTTCATTTATATGTGATTAAATTTTAATCAGTTGAGGCTGTAATTGCAGAAAATACTTTTCCATATATTACATCAAGTTTCAATACATCAAATTAAATCCAGCGTAGTAACTGTTTGCAAAATCAAAGCATGTGCAGGATATTCTTAATGACTTTGTGATCACTAGTCAGACTGTGGAGATGTTTCCCATTAACAACAGTACTATTGTTACTGTATTAAACATCACTGCACGGAGCTCTGTCGGAGGGGAATTTCTTTCTTTTGTCATAAGATTAGACCCCATTTCTGTGATTACTCACAGCTCAACACTCAAACTGCAGGTGTAAATTATTCCTATGCATATTTAAGCCTGAATATTTAGATGTAGAACACTCCAAACACTGAATATTTTCTTGTCCTTGATGTTGATACTGTGATGTTCGTGGTGGCGCCGTGTTCGTGTTCCTGTGAGGCTGCATGCTGAAGGCGACGCGGGAAGATTTATTCCTGGGCAAACAGGACGTGGCATAATGAACACACAAACACACATACTCACACACACACACGCTTCCAATTTGTTAGATCATTCCTTTTATCCAACCTCCACTAAATGACCACTCATTTGTTACAAATACTAATTTATTAAACACTATTTACCTGTTTCAATTAATATTCAATAATTAGTACCACATTTAAAGATGCATTATCTGTTCACTGCAGCATTTAGATGCAAACTTAAGTAAAACTAACCTGGTGTGAGAAGTAGTTTTACATTATGATACACTGAACACACAAGAAACACTGGTTCAATCCCCAGACTGACAGGGTAAATCTGTGACTGTGGTAAAATAGAACAAAAAAAAGATGAAAGGTAAAATAACTAAATGTTAAGTAGAGTTTAAGTGTTCAGGATTGTTCCAAAGAACAGTTTCTTAAGCATCTTGGTCACATCTCATTGTCTCAGTTTAGGCTGAAATCACTCAAACAGCAGGCTGTCCACATGTAAATGTAAACATCTGTACGTGTACAATATTTATCCCTAAAAACTGCAGATAGTGTCCTTTTCTTGTTCATTTCTTATTACTTCTTAATTGCAATAGTGTTATTCAGTGAAATAGAGTTGTTTCCTCTACATTGTCAACTGTCCATACAGTCGTTTGACTTTAAGGACATTTTTGTCCAGATTAAATTGTAATGTAACAGTAAAAACTGCAGCTTGTTGAATCAAACTTTTCTCACACTGATTACTTACAGCTTAATGTAACAATAGCTACTGCAACTTCACACCAGTTAATGAATCATACAAGTACCAAAATGTCTTTGATTAGGAGGAGGAGTTGAGCAATCAGTGTTTGCTTCTGAAGCAAACACTGATTTGATATGTAAAATACTGAGTTTGTAATTGATCTCTGGGCGTCTTTAATGTGTTTCTTAAGGTTTCATGTAATGTTTCATTGTGAAGGTAGTGATAGTTTGGTTAATGTTTACACAGCAATTCGTCTCCTAATGGAGACAACAAAAATAAGCTTAAATGTAACTTAATGTTTTTGCACGTTACTTGAATCAATGACTGTAGACTAAATATTTAAAGCATTCCTCTTTAAAGCAATAATAATAAACAACACAGGAAATTACATCCCTAAAATTACCTTTTTAAGTTGAATCAAAATCAAACAGCTCCAACTAAAACTGAACATTATAACCAGCATCAAGGCAGGTTTTATAGATGGACTGCATTTGTTTTAACCTTCTTCTTCTTTCGGCTGCTCACTTCAGGGATCGCCACAGCAAATCACCTGTCTCCACGTCACCCTATCCCTAGCATCCTGTTCTATCACACCAACCAACTGCATGTCCTCCTTAAGTACATCCATAATCCTTCTCTGAGGTCTTCCTCTTTTCGCATTAGTTTTAACCAGGTGTACCTAATAAAATGGCAACACAATGTATAAAGAAATTCCAAACTGAGCCTTCAGGTCGTCTGCATCATTATTTTGATGGACCTCCTCTCAAAGACTCTCGGATACTGAATATAAACAACTTGAGAAGCCACATGGGCACATATCTCAAGAAATATCACTAAGGAGCTCGGTAACCTATTTATAATGCGAGGGGGCTGTGTGAAGAATTCACTGCTATCAGCTCTCACCAGGGGCCTCGATGCAAAGCAACAACTCTCAAGCTGCTAATCAGCCGTGCCACAGCAAAGTACTGTAAGAAACAATGCCAAGATCAAGGTTCCATACATCAGCATCTCTGTCACATCCTTTTCCATTTCGAACATTAACCGAGCAGTGCGTGCGAGGTTAGCCTCCAGCTCTCCTGCTGTTAAATCGAGAAGTGCAAGAGAAGGCTTCTTTTCAAAGCTAGTCCGACACAGAAGTGCCTGTGAATATTCTCTTTGATCCAGTCAGCCTGGAACAGGTTGACTGAGATCCAAGCAGGCATTAGACGACAAAGGGATCTGAGTGGGGACAAGCCACATCCACGCTGAGCTCTGAGGAGGCCAGCTGATCGCACCATCTGGCCCTTACTGAGCTCCTCGAAAAGACACTCGACTGATCTGCTATGTGAGGAGTCGGACAAGTGAGGATTTGCCACATGACAGTGACTGATGTGTATGAGTGGCAGGAAACTGCAACCTGTTTTTGGTGAACACACAACAGGATTAATTCAGCAGGAACAGTCATTGTAGCAGTTTGTTTATCCACATTTTATTATTAACCTTGAATAATTTTGAGTTCTGTTGCTCTAAAAGGTCATTATATACTTCAATTAAACAATGTTTTGCCACGGGGATGTCCTAAAATTGTCAATCTGTCATTCTGACAACTATCAAGTTAAATTATAACGTGACGATCTGACCAAAGACTGCCTGCTGTCTCAAAACCCAAAATTTAACTTAAACTAAAAGGACCATGACACCAAGCTGACGTCAAACAACTAGAGGCGACTAGACTGAGTGTTGCATCACTTCAGGTCGCCTTCGTCTCAGGCAGAAAGTGGCACCATGAAAATTACTCTATACCAGCTGTATAAATAACTATATCCCAGCAGGTGGCGGTAGTCTGTGTTTGTCATTCTAAAAGGGAAATCAGAAGAAGACGTTGGACTGCAGATATACAAACTGTAAACAAAGCAGCACTTGGCAGCGTTTACTTACTATTTTCACACCACAGACGGCTTATAGCTTCTAATCGAAAATATGTCTGATAAGAAGTTGTTAATGGCACTGGGGTCTATTTGCCTTCTTGTGCAGTGTACTGAAGCTGAACAGCCAATCAGAGTCTCTTAGTCAAGTGCTTCTCAAATTGGGGGCCCCGAGGTCTAGAAAGAATATATAGACTCAAAATTATGTTTAATTTTATTTCTCGGTAATGCTCATTCTTTCTCATGAACTACTCTTTATGGGCACATCTTCGGACTCCGTAAAGTGTTGAAATAAATCAATCTGAGAGGGAGAACATGGTGGAATGGGCCACTACTGGCAGATAAAGCTTTGTTTGAAGAGGCACAAGCAAAAAAGGAAAAAGGTTATAACCCACTAGCTAATGCATAAGCATACAATAACAATTTAACAAAGTGGTAATTAGCAATAGAATAATATGTTGAGTAGCATTTAACAATTTTCCAAAATGTGCCACTTCAAATTCAGAATTTCAACACATCACATTTAACTATAATGTTTGTAAACATGAACAGTATGAATGGATACCTGAGATCTGGATTATACAGAACACAAATCTTTCTGCCCAGTATTCCAAGCTCAAGGGTCTAGAGATATGTTTCTATTTAAACCACTTTCTCAGCCAATTTCCTGCTTCAGCAACAATGCTAGTTTGGACTTTCTCTGCAATAGGGTGAGGTGCAAGTGGAACTGATCTAGAGAGTAGCAGAAGTTACAGGTTCTGTTCTGAAGGAGCTCAGGTTGCAGCTTGACGCTCCTGCAGCTTGGTGAGGATTGATTTATAAGCTGAAACCACAGGACACCTGCTGCTGTTTTGCCCTCTTGTTCTTGTCTCAGGCAGTTTTGTTTAGGTCATTGTGATTCACCTTGGTCCTTTACAGCTTTGGTTATTTTAGGAGTTTGTAACTGGAGAGATCTGAGACTTGGATTTAGGGAATTATTTTGACAAAGCCAACTGATGTGTATCCCCAGAAGCATGTAAGACATTGAAGGCCTCAACAAAGTTACCAAAACTATATACCAAACATATTTTGAGGCTTGCACATTTGTAGATCTCTAAATAGTGATGCAGTCTTTACAGTTTTCATTACCCTTTCTCTATGTCCACAAGATGTGCATTCCAACATGTGACATCCACTGGATGTCTGCAATTCAAAAGGGGTCCTAGCCAGACTTGTAGATATTATGTCATAACTGCAAATGTCAAACATACTGAAGAAAGTCTGTAATGCAGGCATAATCACATCTGTGTACCAGCATGTTTGCTGGGTAACAGCAAGTAGCAATGTAACTTTTACTGAAAAATCGAGGCTTAGCACTGATATTAGTAATAACCCAGAGTCCTAAATCCTCCCACCTTCCATGGCATTTCATTCTTTTTTCTAGTAACAGCACTGTTTGATGTATTTTTTTGCACAAGCGTGGGTGTCTGCTAGAGGCAGAGTAATCCTCCTCAGTCTCAGAATCCAAACAGACCCAACATAAAAGGAAAGTGCAATTACCCAGGCTTATTCCAGATCAATTGGACGCCACCACCAATAAATGTAGAGTTGTTTCTCTTCATTGTGACTCATTGGTCTCCTCTGTGTGCTGGGACCATGTGGGCTTTTTCCTTTTGTTTCTGGGAAACTGTGAGACAAGTCAAGGTGAGACATGGGTGTGAATCATTCTGACATAGTTGATTTGAAGGCGCTGCATATCTCAAAGTTTCGCCTTGCTGCTGAACAACTTTCAGATGTTGAACAACATTGAATCTTGGCACAAAATGTGCTTCAGCGAGAAGCGCATTGCTTCTCTTTCATATGCTACGTTACATGCATTCTTCATCGACGACACAATTAACAGTTTGGAGTTGAGTTTAGAATTTTTAAGTTTTATTTTAGGGTGGCTGTGTATCTCTACATTCACTGTTATGCAGAGGTGGTAAGTAACTATTTATATTTACTGAAGCACTACACTTAAGAACAATTTTGAGATACTTGTACTTTACTCTACTACATTCATTCATTCTATCCCAGCTGTCGGGCAAGAGGCAGGGTACACCCTGGACAGGTCGCCAATCGATCGCAGGGCCGACAAACAACCATCCACACCCTACAGACAATTTAGAGTCACCAATAAACCTAACATACATGTCTTTGGACATAAGAAATTTTTAAAAAATAATGTAGTAGAGTGGGTGGCACGGTGGTGTAGTGGTTAGCCCTGTCGCCTCACAGCTAGAAGGACCCGGGTTTGATCCGGGTGCCTTTCTGTGTGGAGTTTGGGTACTCAGTACAGTTACTTTTCAAATGGGTATCCTTAATACAAAGTATAATTTGCTGCATATTCAACATGACACATACAATATGTAACCACGGGATGAGGACACTATCTCCCAGCTCAAGGCCAATCAAACACTTATTCCAAGAAAGTGGAATATAATATAAACCAAGCAACAGGCAGTAGTCACATAGACAATAATACATACTGTGTGTAACCATCTCATATTGTTTGGGTGAAATTAGCATTTTAAAATTTAAAACCTGTCAGACTGGTCAAAGTGCATAGCTCTGACAGTGACAGTCCATTTCCACAACTCATTCATTCCGGGCTGTCGCCTTTTAGCTAAATATAGTTCAAGCTTCTGCCCAGAAGTATCCGTCTGACAGGTGATGAAGGCATATTGGCTGCTACTCAAAGTGACATTCACCAAGAGGTTTTTCTCTTTCAAACCAAACAGTAACCGCTTACATTTCTGTATGTACATGAAAATGAAACCACTCCAGTGTGAACAAGACATTTCTATAAGCATGCAAAGAGTCAAGGGTGTTGCAGAATTATTTCAATTCACAGTGAGTGGAGCTTCAAATTTTCCACTTCACAACAAACCCACACTGTGTCATCCTAGATCGTGGCTTGCATATGGATCTTTAAAGACATAATCTACCCACATCCTGCTTGGCTTGTGACAAATCATCCTGATGTAATTCTGCATCCTGAGAGGGCTGTGGATACATATTCTACCAATAAAACATCCTACTTTAACACCAATGACATCAAGGCTGAGTTTATTGTCCTTGAGGAGAAACGTGACTTCGACAGACAGCTACTGCATTAAGAGTAAATGCAATGAAAATACAAAGTATATCTGAGAAGTGATGAATGCACCAGAGTGTACCACACCTCTTTATTTTTCCAAACAACTATTTTCACTTTCCACCCCAACAACCTCCTGGTGCTTCCTGGTGCTGCAATGGATACATTTAGCCTATAATTTACTCAAAATAAAAAAGGAACTTCTTTTGAACCTAATCCAGCCTAGTAGTAGTACTATGCAGTGTATGAAAGTCAGTTCCTGGAGACAGTTCTATTTCTCTAAGATTCAGTATCTGGACCTAATATGGATCTTCACTTGGGACTCTCTTGGGACCTTCACGTCAAATGTGTTGGAGTGACAGCAGAAACTTCAAACCAACGAACAGAACCTTTAAGCAGTAACCAGGTGCAACTTCTTTTGCACAAGGTGATAAAAATAAATAAATAAAAAGTGTTTTTGCACAACTGTAAATTGGGCTCAGGACAACAAAGTATTTTACTGTATATTCTGAATTAAATCTCCTGTTTTTGTCTAAATCTCTTTTTAATAAGGAATCATATTTTCCCATCTCAACTAATGTACCTTCAGTAAATGTTTACAATATGAAATAATCATACAACTCCTGTGTATTGTATGATTATTTTATATGTTTTTTGAAGCTGTGTTGCCATCACTCCATTTCATGGAGGCAGAGCTGTACTGTGGGAAGGAACAAGCAGAACATCAAAGGCTTTGCATGCATGCATAACTCCAATCCTGTATCTTATGCAAATCATAGTGCAGGGTTTTATATTTCCATCATAAGACATGCACAGGGTGATGGAACAGTTTGGACAGCAGAGCCATGTTTCCAGGAAGTAAGAAACTGTGAACAAATATGTCTCATAACAAACAAATGAATGTTGTGGACAAAGGGAGGAGAGAAGTGGTTTACTTAAAATCTAGGTAGCTGCTTTGATCAAAAATTGACACTTGAAGAGACAGTTTTCAGGCCATATTAGAAACTAAAGGGAGATGATGCAATGCTAATCACTTGCTGAAGCGGTGCCATGTTATCGACTTCTAAAGAACCTACCGTGAAATCGTCGCTCCCCAAGTCTTCTGTCATTTTCTCATCAAGGTAAAATATTGCACTTCGAGCCGTGGGTAAACAGGATGGATCTGAAAGTGTTGTAAAATATATGCTCTATTCTGGCTGGCAATTCAGATGTGCCATGTGAGTCATAAAGAGATGGTATTATCTTTTGAAAGCCATAAAATCACAATTCCCTCTCATATTATCCTGTCATTTTTTTCTCTCTAGCAATTTTTTCCTCTCATGAAAATACTCACTGAATATCTTTTGTTAGTAGGTTTTTCCAAATCATTAAAATCCCAGTTTAATAAAAGTACAACTCAAAAGAAATAATGACAAAGGAAAGAGGAAAATGGTCTGAAACGATGGCACAACAGAGCTGAATGGCACTTACAGGGAGAGTTTTTTTTTATGTTGACTAATGACCTCACAGCCACTCAGTATTCATTGTGTACTATGCATTGTATCGCTTTATCACATGTGGGGAAATTCACTGAAGCACAATCCAAATGAATTCAATGGAAGTGAATAGTGCTGGGTAATACCGTGTCATTCCACTGATGATAATTCAGTGTGGCTGAATAGAGCTTGATTTCATTTGCACCACTGTTGAACATTTTCCAATTAACAGGCTAATTTATTTATTCGTGTCTATCTCATGATAGACACGAGACAAAAGTTCAGAATTTCTGCTTTTATTTGATGCCATGTACACATTTATACATTAAACAGTACAGAAGATAAGACCTTTAATATCAAATAACCCAAATGTTAAGCCAGCAAAACTAGTGGAACAAATAGTTTTAAAGTAATTAAAGACAGTATAAATTAATATTTCGTTGCAAATCACTTTGGTTTGCAAAATCTGCATCAAGTCTGTTACTCACTGATATCACCAAACTGTTGGTTTCTTCTTTTGATTTGCTTTGCCAGACTTTTACTGCAGCCTTCTTCAGTTGTTGTTTGGTTTGGGGTTATCAAGCCCAAGAAATTATACTACGCAGGCATGGTAAGTAACTGAGTACATTTACTCAAGTTTGAGGTATTTCCATTTCATGTAACTTCATTTACTCTACTACAAAACAGAGGAAAATATTGTAATTTTACTCCACTGCAGTTATTTACAGCATTAGTTCTAGTTCTTTCTAGGTAAATACTTGCACTTTTACTTAAGTATTGAGTTTGTGTACTTTATACACCTCTGCTACTACCTTCACATTGCTTCACAGATGAGCTTGTATGGTGTAGATAATGAGTAGATCCTTTCCTCCTCCACACTTTGGCCCTTTATATCACATTGGTAGAGGCTAATCTTGGTTTGTTGATGTCACTGACATTCTTTTTCTTCGCAGCTCTCACAATGTATCTGACACCAGCTGTTGTTATTTCCAGTGGGCAACCTGTTCTGTACACACTGCTCAGTACACCAGTGGTTTCTTTCTTTTCCAGGACATTCAAAATTGCTGTTTTAGCTCTGCCCAGTGTTCATGCAATGCTTTCATTGTTTCTTTTCTCCCATATATACTAGGGTTTCATGTGGATTGATCCTTTTCAAGTTCCATTAACTTGCATTTGCTTACATTGCAAAAGTAGTCATTTGGAGCTATTTATTGTTTGAAAATTAATCTCACGGGACACCCCAGAGTAATATGAAACATCTGTCAATCATACAGTATGTTTCAATACTTCTGCTCACTCAAAATATGGGTAATCTGATATAAAAAGTGGTTGCATCTGTGTAGTTTAATATATTGTAAGTGTAGCATCAAATAAAAGCTGAAATTCTGCATATCCATTATTTAATCTTAAACCCAAATGTCTTTGGTGAATAGTAAAAACAAGCGAATTAGCCTTGCCATTTCACTACTTGTCAACAATCGATGCTTTCAGCCGCTCTAATACCAACTCCAAACATTTTGGACAGGCTTACAAGTTGCAGATATGTGCAAAAAGGTGAGTAAAGTGTGAGTGTGTAGACTGCTGTATTGATTTAAACTGAAGCATTTTTGCTCTATCAGACACCCTTGAGACAACTGAGAAATGCAGCTGAATATATCCAGTGTTGAAAACCTGTGAGTGTAGGAGCCTCCAGTATGGATCAAATCATCAATCAAGGTATATGTAATTTTATTTTACACATACTGTAGTTATATTAGTTATTCATTATTTTATACTTGTATCATTTGCAAAAAACAAACCTATGTTTGTTCTATGTTGCACTGGAGCCCATGAGCAATTTTCAATTTCCTTTCTGGTCTTTTTGATATACAAAGAGTAAAAACATGAACAAAGTATGAAACAAAATCACATCCCAACCAGCTCCAAATGTTGCCTTAGAAGTAGCTGAGCAGTGATCCGTTGTGAGAAAGGACATGGATGAGATAATTACAGTAATACATTACACCGAATCAGTCAAGTGGAAAATCCTGTGTGCGTTTTTACCTACCTCACCACCTCAGCAGGTCAAAGTCATTCAGCTGGAATAAAACGAGATTTGATGATGATGATGACGATGATGATACACTATAACAAAACTATAACCTACTTTTGGTAAGTTCACATTAACATGTCTACAGTTTATATAACTGTAACATAGCTCTTCTCTTGCTATTATTGAGGACAAGACTCAAGTAAATTGCTTTACTGTTTCCATTTTCTTTGTCATTGCTGTGACTGACCTTGTTTGTAGCCTCAACCATTATGTTAGTACAAAACTTATGCATAAAAAAGTTCCCAGATGGTTTTCTTTTCTGTCTAAATATCCCATCCTGCAGTGCAACATCCAGTTTGTCTGATTATATTGTTATTAAAGTTTTTATGGTTATGTTTAGACACTCACAGCACATGGTTGTGATCTGACTTAATAAAGAAAAACTTACCTCTGCACTAAAACCATGATCTTTTCCTAACCTAAACTAAAATGTTTTGTTTCCATGAATAACCGTAGCATTTCATTCATTCAGATAAATATATTGCATAATCCAGGTAGTGATTATGTTCCCTACAAAAAAGAATAATTGAAAATGTAGTGGAAGTGGGTGCATGCTCAGTTTGCTGCTCTGATCCTACGTAAAAGCACAGTGAGGGCAGTAAAATGATAAAAAAAACATTATAAGTTGAGGTTGGTTAATGTTGTACAATAGTTAAAGTTTAACTGAAACAGTCAACTTACTAGCTTATTCAGGACATTTATACTACACATCATGATCTGTAACTATTAGCTTTTACATGAAAATGGTGAAATGTGAAAAGCTAGTTAACCCACTTAGGGTTTTTTGGGGGGTCAAACTCTGAATTGTGCTCATTTATTTTTGGCACTTTAACCTTACTTAGTGTTGACACTTTAGCATGATCTGGTTTTGATAAATCTTTATCACGGTCCTTATTTTCTGAGTCTGCTGAACATGTCTTGAAATAATCGATGGCTGTTTAAATATCCTCCCTCCACTGGCCACCATTTGGCTTCTTTTCCAAAACTGTATTTTCATATTCTGTTCATCTTTTAACTTTTACTGCTTTGAAGTGAAGATCAATAAAGTTCCATCTTATTTTAAATTAGCTACATTCTCTCCAAACTCATTACATAACATGCAGCATCCCACCAAATGATTTCAGTGTTCTCCTAACTCGACATACATTACCAGTGGAATTGTGGGAGTAGCTGCTGGCAGGTTGGAGGCTCATGATGCACGGGTCAACTCAATTTCTTTTCCTTTCCAAGTGGTTGCTATGCAACTACACAATCGAGGGGGCCTGAAGATCCAAAGTAAACAGGCTTTATTCTGTCTTTGCAATGATAACTGTGAAATGACATGCAGAGCCAAAAGCAGCTGAAAGCTTCATTCAATACTCCGAGAGCTTCATACTCTGTGACATCTACTGTTTATTTGCTGGAGGGTCTTCGGTAAACATTTCAGGACGTCAAGAGATTTAGTTCTCAACTAAAAGCTGTGTTGTAATTTGATGCTTTTAGAGTAAAGTTCAAACCATAAAAACGGAACAGAACTCTCACACTTTGAAATTCACAAAGTTACAACCACCATTCACGTGTACGAAGGCTGAATTTCAAGTAGAGTAATATTCATATAATACAAGATGACATTCACTTCACAAATCTGAAAACTTATCTGCATATAATTATATTAAGGGTCTCAGTGGAGGCGTCTTTCTGTCATTCAAATAAATCAAGGCGGACGTTTTAATGGAATTTCCCTTTAACTTCCATCCATCTTTTAACTTTTCTTTTAATCCATGTGACAAGCTGATACATATGCCACTACCTGGCTGCCTTCAGGCAACATTTAAAAAAAAAAAAACTCTCCACAAAAATGCAAATGTACAAAACTCTACTTGGAAGTGAAACTGAACACTGAAGAGGATTCTTTACTTATTTTATTAATCCCCGACTGGAGTGAAGACACCATCATGTTGATGTGAAAATTTCTGAGATCATTGCTGTGTGTGTGTGTGTGTGTGTGTTGAAATAAATTCATGTAGTGATGAGTCTGTTTTGAAGGTTGCTATGAATACCCACAGGTGTCAGTGAATACCTACCACCGATGACCACAGAGCCGCTAATTCCTTTGAAGCTTTCAGTATGAGAGATTCTCTATTCACACAAACTATTTCCTGTTTGTGTCCTTTTGATGCAAAGGCAGACGGATCAAATGAGTCACGTGTGTATTGTGAGACTAAAATTTGTCAGTTGTGATAATTGTGAATCCCAGAAACTAAAAACTACAGCTCTCATGAAACAAAAGATGTTGATTGACGTTGATAGATTTTTGTGATCCATAACATATTTTATGTGTTTGTTTATGTGAATAGGTACTGTCAAAGGTTTATGTGACCCAGACTAATTTTTTCCCCAAAATAAAACAACTAGTGACACAATGACTTTTTGGGCAGCTCACTCATATTTCTCAGTAAATGTGCTTTTATGTGGCTATGGTTCCTTGAACGAGGGCAGCTGGATGTTCACTGGACTAATCAGCTCCAAAAAAGGCATGAATGAGCTTTAAATATCCCCAAAGGACCAATCAAGGTGTTTATCTGAGTAAATTACATCTCTGTTGTTTTTGTCAAAGGTGAAGTTAAATGTAGTTAGTGTTTGCTTAGTATGTGGCCACTGTAACTACTGTGACCAGGCAGAAAGAAATGTGATGCTGTTAAATAATCACAAGAAGTCAGGAAAGTAACACTATGGCAGCTGCATTGGATTTAAATTAGACATTTCCAAGGCCGTGCTTCAGTTTTGTGCATGCTGTTAATGGTTTTTGGCAGGGGTAGGGGTGGAAGGTTCACGTTCCTCCTGCCCTGCTTCTTTTTCCAACTGTGCCCTCTGTTGATTACCTGGATCAGGTGTTTTCAGCCAATCAGAAGCTAGAAGAGGGAATGAGGGTGGAGTGGGGGAAGACAAAGTGAATTAGTATCTCCCAACTTCTGCTATAACTGCAACGACAGGTCAAGTATCTGCAGAGAGAAACATCTGTTTATTAAAGCAACATGTGAAAATAAGTTA
Organism: Sandelia bainsii; assembly: GCA_032362345.1. Classification (NCBI taxonomy): domain Eukaryota; kingdom Metazoa; phylum Chordata; class Actinopteri; order Anabantiformes; family Anabantidae; genus Sandelia; species Sandelia bainsii. Next base: position 21,914,042 of record JAUMHL010000002.1, on the reverse strand, counting down.
GTAGTTTCAAACTGTCTTTACAGACAGACCTTTTTGACCACAGCTATAACACAGGTGTGCAAGTAATGTGCTCATTATGTGTGTGTGTGTGTGTGTGTGTACATTTACTGTACATTGCCTAAATGAATGGTCTCTGAGGCACGATTCTTATCCTTTTCCTACCCTCATGTCTGGTGCTTGCTACGGCTTTCTGCATGTATCTCAAGTGTGTTTATAAAAGGAAGAAGCTGCACTTGTGCCATGAAAAGAAAAATTTAAAAATCTCTCACAAAGTGACAATGAGGTAAAGATTCCTCTTGCTGTGGAAAAAGAAGCTGAGCATTCTGGAGTTAACTCTGCTCGTGCACATGCATGTAAACTGATGAAACAATCTGTGTAATGTGTTTTTCCTGAGGATATCAGTGACATTTCAGTTAATTAGTTAAAGGCCAGTCTTCTTTAAAATACATCTGTCAATGAATCAGTTCACTGAACAAGTTATTTAATGCCTTAAGCTGTGTGCATATAGCTGCAGGTGTGGACAACAGGAAACTGCTGTGGACACATAGTAAAATAGTGGTCCCTGCATGGAAGTCTGAGATTAGTTTTTTATTGTAGCTGATTTTCTTACATATATAAACAAATATTTTCACTAACTGCAGTTTTATGTTTCTCCTACATTTTCTGGTTTATATTAAAGCCTCAGAGAAAAGCCTTGCACCCCCTTGGTACATGAATATGGGTGTTTTTAAATATTTTGGCTGATTTCCTAGGACTATGTGGGTTTGTACCAAGCCTCCAAGAACAGTACTGGGCTGTGAGGTGGATTTGGTGTATTGGCCACCGAGTCAGTTCCTCTGAGCCTTATTAACACTCCAGAATGGCTCTTTGTGTTATGAGAATTTAATCCATTGGCTCCAATAAAATTTGAAAACTTTTACGCAATTGCACATAGGACTCGTATTGTATATGTGATCAACCTTTACTGGAGTGAACAGGGTACCATACACATCTATAATTTCCCTCAGTGTTCTGTTTATGGTCACTTGTTAAAACTAAATTTATCCACGCTTGGCCCCAGAGTCGATCAGACCACTCACAGTATACATGAGAGTTTTATGTGGCAGTGTGATCAACTACTAAATATAGTGATTAAAAAACAGGAAAATAGGACAGAAAACTTTTGTTTACCAAAGTTAGTGTGAGAAACTGCTTCATTTATCACGGTGACTGTGACACGAAAATTGTCATCTTCATCTAATTCCCTCCATAGCTCCACCAGCCTTTAAACTGACCAGAAGTCTAATCAGCCTTAAAAACACAGTCATGTCTTTAAAAAAAGTCTATGAAGGGAGGCTGAGGTTTTAAGATGTTATGATCCACTGGTTTCAGAAGGCTGTTTTTCTCTTTTGCAGCACCTCTGCAATCAGAACAGTTAATCATGCAGACACGTTGCTTTAAGTGCCCCATAAAGTGGAGCCTCAAGGCCTCTGGGTGTGTGGCTTGTAAGGCCATTCAGTAAGCCATTCATGCCTGGAGCAGCAAGCGAGAGTCACGCAGTACTCTGTGAGAGTAGTTTCTAATCCCCACTGAAAGCATACAATTCAGAAAATATGATTCATAGGTGCTAAGAATGCAGAGAACTAGTTTAACATAATAAAATCATTGCAGGTATGAACTGTGTTTTTATCTCTGTGTCTTTATACTTCATGTAGAGACAGAGCAAATATGAGTCTGGTGGCAAATTCAAGAAACCAATGAAGCTCCTAAATAAGTTAAGAAATGTTGTCAAACATAGACCAACTTCACACATGTAGAGGGGGCGTGTGTTCATACAAATAACATCTGTCAATCGAGGAACTCATCCACTAGCCTTCTGCAAAAAACTAAAATCTGAGAGAACACAAGTCAAAAATATGTTTTTCTTGTATCTGAATCCAGAGTCCTTAAACAAGCGAGATTCATATTTCGTAAAGTATTTTCATATTTTAAATTAGGTAGGAAAACTTGCTCAATGAACCCAACAGGACCCTCCAGAACCCTCTTTTCAGTCATCACAACACATTAGCGTTTATATTGAAAAAGCACAGAACTGTGTGAGCCAGTTTGAAAACTATATCAGCAATGTAAGAGATGATACCAGACAATACTGGCAAAGCTTAGGAACTGCAAACCAAAGATGCCCACGAGTCATTTTCAGTTAACTGTTATATGTCGCCGTCAGTTGTGGAGACCCAACCACTTAAATTCTTAGCAAGCATGTTGACAACCCTAGCTAGTGAGGATAGCTCACTGTACACAACTTCTTTTGGAATGTGATGTGATCTCAACTGTGTCGGTTCATGTCATGCCTTCTACACACACTACACAGGCACACGCGCCCCCACCCCTTGCAGAAATCAAGCCGTGTTTCACCCCATGTGAGAACACGTCTGATTTGGACAATCTCCCACTGTGCTCTACATGTGTGAAAGCACAGCTCCACACAATGTCTAGACCTGATTCTCTCTATATTGTCCGGAGGCATGTGAAAATAGCTTATGTCTCAGAGTCAAGTCCCCTTCTGCAAACACACCTCCCACATAGTCACAATCACAATTTTTCAGTGACTATGGTAAAATGGGTGATAGACAAAACAGTATAGAATGGGAGCACAGTTGACGTCTAATCATTGGGTTTATTTTTACAGTGGGTAATGCCACCAGAAAAGAAATAAACCTAAACCATGCTGGTGAAAGTGCCCAACAGGACCACACATTTAGCCTTCTGAGGTGCTCTGCCTTATTTTTGTTTTGTGCTAATCCCAACAGGCAGCTGCTTCACTTTTCTCTGCACCTGTGTGATTAAACCGCAGCTTAATGAAGCCTCAGATGATTCTGATGGCAAGTTGAGTGGGGTTGGGGGGGCTTGAGAGACTAAATAAATGCTCCTCACAGACTCTTCTCCTACTTGGCACTAAAAAAGAGGGAACATTTCCCAGAATTCAGTGTGCATGCGCAAAATCATAGCACAAACAATATTTCTTTGTTTTCTTTTCCACTTCAGCTCTGATTGTTTGCATCTCACTCTCTAAATTACAGTGTAGAAAATTGCTTTTCAAGGAAACCATTTGCTGAAAATGTGCCACAAAGGCCACAGCAGAGAGAATAATAGACTTGAGAAAGTAGATACAGTATGCACTAAACTGTTCAATGATTTTTTTTTTTTTTATCTTTATTTCACATTTTTAAGATGCTTAGCACACATCATTTTACTTTATCACCATCATTTTTCCCTGCAGGAACTGCCCATTACAACCACAATCTCCAGTTTTTCTGAGGAATGAGAGTATTAATGTCCCACTGCATTTGTATTTGGTTATTTTTATTCAGGTAAAATTCCTGTTATGTATTAAATCATTTACATGAATTTGAAGTGTGCAATCCATAAATGCAGATTCCAACCTATGTCTCTGGTAAGAGAAAATCAGTGAGACATTCTAATCCACAGAAGTTGGAGAATTAAATCCTTTATAGAAATGCTAAGCCCTTCTTGAGGAGCACAGACCAGCCACAGGAGCCACTGTATTTATAAGAGTCCATTTGGATTAAAGACAGTCAGTATGTGTCATTTTTCATACAGTGGAGTAATTTGAGAAGATTCTCCCTGAAGATTTTGAAGTAAGGAGCTGAATTTAGCTTTAAAATAGATAATCACAGCCGTGATGATGATGATGAACCTATCCAACTGGAGTCCTTGAAAGCCAAAGTCATCCAAACATACTTTTCATAGTCCTGCATTCTTACACCCCAATTTGAATTGAGGTCATATTCCAAACTTTTCAAACTGAACAGAAAATATGTCTTTCTCATTTTTGCCATTTTCTTAAAGGATTGCCTGATGCTGCACTATTAGCTTTTTTGATTTGTGTTAGCTGTTTTGCTTGCAGGCAGGATGTCTTTGTTACAGAGACGTTTCTATGTCAACAGCTCTTCTCTCCCAACCTTAGATGTGACCAGAGGTGGGTAGAGTAGCCAAAAATTGTACTCAAGTAAGAGTAGCGTTACTTCAAAATAATATTACTCAAGTAGAAGTAAAAAGTAGTCATCCAAAAAATTACTCAAGAGTAAAAAAGTATTCGGTCAAAAGACTACTCAAGTAGTGAGTAACTGTTTGATCATAACGTCTGATTTATTTTTAAAATATGATGTAATCAGACAGACAAAAATATAAAATGATGTGCAAATTCTGGTATTTCTGAATAATAAAATAAAATTAGTAAAAATAAATAAGTTTATAAATAAACAGCTTCCTCTCTTCAAGGTATGGGAAGTGTCCCAAGGACAGTCAACCAGGCTGGTTGTTGACTCTCACCAGGCCCACTGGTAGTCTTAATGGTCTGCATGCCTCATCTACAACTATGTTGCAAACCAGTGATGGGACACCATTAACCACAGAGGGGGTGGGGGCTTGTCTCGTAGCAGCAGTCTTCTGACACCGTATTTTACGTATCTCTGAGGTCCGTTGGGAAGATGTCTTTCCATTTGTCTTTAATTGTGTCCCAGTCTCATTTGTCTAATTCAAAGCAGTCTCTTTGGAGTCCGTGTCTGCACCAAAAAGACTGTGTTGCTTCTGTCCTCCATAAGGGTTTGAAACATTGTTTTTGGTTTGTTTTTTTTAAGGAAGGGCTGCATATACATCTGTCTAAAGGCTGGCTGTTGAGCCAGCGATTCTTCTTTTCTTAGTTGTGCTTTTTCATGGCCCACTGCTTTTCATGGGTCTGAACCACTGGCTGGCTTAGTGCAGTAATCAGAAATGGCTACCACTAACCAGACTTTTTGAATAAATGAATGAATGTCTATTTGACATTGCAAAACAAATTGTGTGCTATTGTGATTATAATATCTAATGTACTATGCTGTGTGCTCTGTGGTCTGCATAGGCGTAACATACTCAGGCTGACAGCCCGGTGTGAGCAGATCTAAGGAGCCATGCAGACTAAAAACAAGTTTTTAGTTTGTTTGTTTAAATCTCAGGAGAACTGACAGCAAAGAAACCTGCAGTGTTGAATTACAAGGTGTACACAGGGAGCTGTGTGTGGGTGTTTATTTTTCTTCCTCACCTGGTGGGGCCTCATCTCCTTTTTTGGGACAAAAAGCAAGCAAGTAAGGTTAGCTATTAGGCTAGGGTTAAGGTTAGCATTAGGCATGTAGTGGTTATGGTTTGTTCAATAAGTCCAATGAATGTCCAGTTAGGCCCAGGCGTATCTGGACAATTACTGAGTTTTTATGAATCTAATTTTTTGGATTGGTGAAACCAAGATCAACTTGTACCAGAATGATGGGAGAAGAAAAGTGTGGCGAAGGAAAAGAAACGGCTCATAATCCAAAGCATACCCCATCATGTGTCAAACATGGTGGAGGCAGTGTTATGGCATGGGCATGTATGGCTGCCACTGGTTTATTGACGATGTGACTGCTGACAGAAGTAGCAAGATGAATTTAGAGGTGTATTGGGCTATACTCTGTGCTTACATTCAGCCAAATGCTAAAAAACTATTAGGAAGCCGCTTCACAGTGCAGGTAGATGACCATAAACATACTGCAAAAGCAACTCAAGACTTCTTGAAGGTAAAAAAGTATATTCTTCAATGGCCAAGTTAGTCAGTGGGCACCCACCAACAGTGAACCGTTCACGGTATACAATAATTAAACCCTCTGAATGTATTTTGATTAGAGCCAAGAGGAAATCTTGGCTGATGAGAGGTGTGAGAGTAATGAAAGTTTATGGTCAACACTGCCTCTGCAGGCTGGAACACCAGTTTTAATCACTGCAATAAAAAAGCTGCTTCACTCAGGCAGACAGTTTTTCACAATCCTGTATAGTGTGACTACAGTCTAGGCTGTTTCAGACTTCACATTGCAGTAACCAGTCTCCTTAAATGCATTTTTTGCATTTGTTAAATATACAAATGCTCATCTTCATGCTGTATTAGGGGGACTGTGTTAAAAGGGCGGAGGCTGACAGCTGTTACCATGGGGACAGTTAATACCAGGGCTTTGGGAGATGCTCCCCTGAGTTTCATTACTCCCAGTTCCTGAGTGTTGACACCATCTGTAGTCTCAAATCCAGCCACCAAGGATCACGGTTTCCAAATTTTGGTTTTGCAGTTCATACATCAATATCACACACACAGCTGTTGTTTTTCTGTTTTCTGAAATAAGTTGATTTCGTAAAGCACAGGACATATGTCACAATTACGGAAATGTGGTTTTCTCAAGTAGGTTTTTAAAAATGTGTTGTGCACCCAACTTCTACCAGCTCCCCATCATGTGAAATATATATTTGTTGGTGTTCAAATACAACCAAAGGAATCCAATCTACCATTGTTTCAGATGTGAATTATGTGTTCTTGTAACATCTGAATTAAATAATTCAAAAGAGCTACAAACCGCATCAACAGTATAAGCACCAATACCTCTTTAAGATTTGTATAGCAGCAAAGACTCACAGTTATATATGACAGCTGCATCACTGTAGAGCCTCACTGAGCTGTGACGTTATTAAATCCAATGGGGGAAATACATAAGTTAAGTTATGGCTTGTAGGAAAAGTGCCAACATACAAAAGCACTGAGACGTTATAGTAATGAAGTCCTCCTTCTCACAAACAGCAACCGTCTAAACGTAGTTTAGCAATCATAGACAACAGGAGTTCTTTCAAGCTTCATTTCTTCTGATACAATTCATTGAGTACAGTCTTCATTTCCATTCTAAATATTAACTCATCTTTCAACTGGAGTAGAAAACAACATACTGTATCTCCGACATTTAGTTTCCCACCCTACTATACCAACAAGCTCTGGATTTCTACAGTACATGCACAGGTCCATGAAAAGAAGAAATGAATGACTAATTGTTTCAAATAATACTGTGAATTTGTGGGTGGTCGTGCTAAAAGCCAGTCTCCAGTGTTGAAGGTCATGCTTGTGCATAAACATCTTCAGACTGTGGGGAAAAAGAATTGTGATACACCTCTTAAAATTAATATGGTCATAATTACAGGTAAAGTTTAATTTTAACATTGGAAGAAGCGAGACTTAGCAGCCGAGCAGAACGCAGTGGAAGCTCCCATCAGGGCAAAACTCAAGCCAATAAAGGCTTAATAATTTCAGATAATATTAATTACTTTTGAAGTTTTAGCTTCATTGTCCAGCAGCCAAAAATGTCTTCTTTCTGCAGTTGAAGGATTTTTCTTTCTTTTTTTTATTGCCACCTTTGTGTCTTAGTTGATGAATTATTGACCTTTTCTTTCTCTGCTGGTCTCTCTGCCCTGCAGAGCAGCAATAACCTGAAGCAACAATACTGCCGAACCAATAAAGGACCAGAATTGAAAAGAAATGAAAAGAAATAAATAAGGAAAAATGAATTTTATAAAAGACGGGAAGATAAAACTCCTGTAAGTCTGCAAGATTTTTCATCTTTATGGTCCAATATTCTCAAACTGCAAAGGTTCAACTTTGAAGACCTTTGTGATCTAATTACAGATCACTATTGTCATAGTTACTGTAATTTAATGGTAATGATCAAACTGTCTTTCCTGGAGCTGTTGTACTGCTGTTAAATGCTAAACTGATTCAGTCATGCCAACTGTTGACAGCAGCATTCAACAGTCCAACAGTTTCTGCACAACTGAACGTTATGTGGAACCTGCTCAGTACAACCACAGTCTAACCTACTGGCTCCAGCAGAGACAATATTATGCATTATTTTGGGTTCATATTTTTATTCTGGGGTTGTACTGAAATGCATTTGGACAATTAAAATTCTTAACAGCTTATTTTCCTTCATAATCTAAACTTCATGTAGTGAAGTGCACTCGACTCATGCTGTGCAGCCAAATGTTTTTGAACTCCGACAACTTTACACTTTAAAAAAAAGAAATCCAGAGTTGTGTATCAAGTGGTGTGTAAAATCTACAGTAAATGTGCACAACACATGGCCTATGTTATATTTAATGATGGGTACTAAATATGCACGACTTAAACTTGCATTTGAAGTTTTCACACTCGGTTATACAGTTTAGCTTCAATCAAGAGCTATGACATTCCTATACAGAATATGATACTGTCAGTGCAGAGTAACAAAGGTTTTGTGAAACATTAGATAGTTTGACCTAGATTTCAGTCGTTAAAAACAGATCAAATGGAAAGTGATTATAAGACAAACATAATTATTAGGAAGGCCCACATGTAAATGATTTTATTTTTGTCAAATCACAAGCAGAAAGTGTGAAACCACTGCATTACATCATCCAAACAGTCTGCACAATAATTGAGTGAGTTTAGTCTTTGACATCTGATACATTTGAAGCTGTGAATCCTCTTAATTTGTTCCTCTAAGCACATTAAAACAAACCATTATTTTCACACATGTGGCTGCTCCACAGCTGTTATAAGGTTTAGGTGTTTGGATCTAGAGCTGGCAGATATAGGGCATGAACATGATATCATGAAAATGGGAAATAATAAATACTTTAGTATGCAGTATTCTGTGAGTATGAATAGATGTCATTGTGATTATACACGTGAGCATTAAACTGACTCTCTAATCCTCTCCGCAGTGCCACTGCTACCTGGTTATTCATTTAAAATTATAAATATACAACTTTATTTTCAATGGCCCCACCTGTGGTGAAAAAAAAGAGTAAAAGTTTTATTTGCTGCTCGCAGCTTGAGGAGAAATTACTCTCAGAAGACAACAGGATGCGATGTGTTGTTTGTTTTCTGAGGACCATTAGATGGCAGCTATTTCAGTCAGTATCTGTGGGTGGAGTGCTCAGATGTGTGAAATGAGAAGAGAAAAACCACATTACTGACTCATTAACCAAGTCCATGGTGTGGAGACTGTGGATTCTTTTATTTTTCATTGCTGGTGTGTTGCCACATGGTGTTAGTACACCTGCAGGGGCAGCAAGAGTCAGATTCAGTGCTGTTAATCAGACAGAACCTTATTTGCAGCTACTGTTTATTTGCCATCTTTCCTGACATAAATAAAATTTGATGGAAGTGGCTGCATAATGCATAAAATATCATTACGTCTCAAAATTGGTGGTCTTTTGTTGGCCCGCAACCAGCCAGTGTTTAGTAGTAAAGTATATGCACAAATGCTGCTGGGCCAGTGGTTAATGCAGAATATGTTTTTGTTAAATGAAAATATAAAATACTGAAATACTCAGATATTACTTAAGAGAACACATTTTAGCAAAAATTAAAAATGTATTTGAGTATTCAAAGTATGTAAGCTGTGCTTGTTTTTTGGTGGTTGTTTTTTTACTAATAAAGGGAAATTATAAATGCGTACACAGCATTTACTGTTGTAGCTGCTCGAAGTGGAGCTAGATTGAAATACTTCATAAAATACGGTACAGTTGTTCAATTGAGTAGTTCCCAACAGAGGGGCTGAGATTCCTATGATAAATCTGAAAAGATGGCATAAAATCTATTTAATATTTTTATATTCCTTGAGATGTTGGTTTTTAACCTCTTTTGGTCTGAAACTCACATTTTAAATGAAACCACGTAAGAATATTTGATAGACTTGCCAGCAACTCAAACTCTTGAAATGTGCCAAGAAAGCTAGGAACCACTGGTTAAATCTTTAACAATGCATTGCATTAAATAAGCTCTGTGTTTTATGAAAATGTTCATCTGAAAAGTAACTTATAACTAAGCTTTCAAGTGTAGTGGAGTAAAATCTACAATATTTCCCACTAAAATGTGAAGTGCCGTGATATAAAAATATCCAAGTAAAGTAGAAATGACTCAGTTGTGGTTGATTAATTCCACTTTGTTACATTTGACAAGTAAAGACATGTGTTATTTGGGGATAGTTGAATTTCCAAGTAAATACAGTAAACAGTTCTGTCATTATTTAGGCTGTTTCAGTGCCATCTCAGACAGAATGAACACCAGGATGTCCACTGCTTGCACCACATAGACCTTCAGCTGAATGTATCTGCAGCTGCAGTGTGAGCAGATGGAAACCTGAGGCCCTGCCTCTGCCTGACATTTAACATCTGCCACAGTGCTGTAAGGCGGTTGTTGGTCCTTTTGATGGATACACGCAGCATTTTTATGCATTATCCTGCCATTGGCTGAACACTAACTAACATGGGATGAAGAACTTGAATCACCAAGAAAATCCTGTATTTCACAGCTTGTCACTGGGAAATCTGCACAAAAGCTGAAAAATCGTTTATTGGGATTTATTTTTCTGATGTTTCTCCGTTTTCCTCTGTGTCTACAGAGCTGTATGTTGTCTCGTGCTATTTACATTTGAGACCAACAGGTTTATATCGGACTGCTGTGGAGCAGCTCTAATATATAATGTTATATCCTTTTGACAGGTCAATGATGAATGCAGCCATTCTACAACATGTAAAGGAAAAATCTCCATAAGCACTGAACATGGGAACTGATACTAAATCACTTTAGAAATAAATCATTCAAATGACTTTAATGTCATTTTGGAGACATTTGGTGCTGTTGTATATTGTTTCAAGATAAGCTTGGGCATTATTTACGTGTAAGTGAAAAACATAACTCTACACCATAATAAGAAACAAGTCTACTTTTCTGTTTGGTGTTTGGGCCTCCTGTCTAAAGGGAGGGGTTGGTGTCTATAGATCATCTCAAAACCTTGACAAACACACTGCTCTAATATACTGTATTACCTTTTTATAGTTGTATTATCAAACCATACCTTACACAGAGCACCATTTGCATCATATTGCAACTTCAAGCAACCCTTTCATGTTACATATGGTCATCTGGTTCATTAATATAAATATTTTTTTTATTAATAGGGCTTTAAATGACACCATTATGAAATATCAATATAATGGAGAATGTTATAAACATCTAGTTGATCCATTTTGTGAAGATGAACTACTCTTACTAGTTTAGTTACACTCACATTTAGTAATCACTGCACCAAACTATCATAAAAGGAAATGTAATTAATTAAAATTACATTGCTACACACATTCCACCTTCAGGGGAACTAAATGAGTCATGCAGCATCAAAACACTTTTAAAGGCATTTATTGATGAAATACACACTTAGGTTTTGACAAAAGCTTCTGTAGTTTCGTAAGAAATTCCAGCCCCCATTCTAGACCCAAAACTCCTTGAAATAAATGTGGCAATGGATACCAGTTCATTACATATGCAATAAATAACAATATTACAAAAGGAGGCAAGGAAAATGACACCGGAATAAGTGCCTGCACTAACCTGAAAATAAAAAAACAAAGTTAGAGAAAATCATCACAGGAAAAAAAGGGGAGGGAAGATATCAGAGATAAGACTAAAATAAAATCCAGTCGTTTTATATTTCGGGTGCATTAGTGTATGATCTGAGATTTCCTGGTGCCCCTCAGGACCAGAAGGCATTTAGTGACCTGAGGAACTGACTGGAAAAAGGAAACAGTAAAAAAAATCTAAAACATTGGAGTTGTATGCTGACACCTGGAACCATCTGAGAACCGTATATTGCACATTTTCCTTGCAAATACAATAACCACATTGCCAGATTCACACATTTTAGATTTTTTGTTGTTTTTTTTGTTATTTTTGCGCGTCACCTAAAAAAAAATTAACAATTGTATTTGTTATACATAGACAAAGCATTGCGTCAACATTAAAACACTTTGAATACAAAAAAGAGGGAATTCAATTGCAAATTCATAATTTAAGCTATTTTATGCATGAGCTCAGTATAGGATTCACAAAAAATAAGTAAATACAAATTTGAGACCAAAAAAAGAAAGCAAATCTCTTCAAAAATTCATCAACCAAAAAAACTACTGTAGAAGTCACTTTGAGCATAAATAACAGAAATACAAAACTAGACAGATTCATTGATGACATCTGCTATGGCTGCACTGTGAGATTTGGTAACTCTTGACCGATTTTCCCAATTCACGTGGTAATCACTGAACCATTTGTTTTTAACTACTGCGTTGTTGATAAGACTTTGCTGATCCTGCAATCGGTGAACAATCTCTAAAAGCAACACACACACACACACACACAATCCTGATGTAGTAGAAAGAATTTAAAATGTAGTTTGTTTTCCAGTCTGCTCTACCCATGGCAATGTGAGCACAGTGCTTTCAGAGCCAAGCAGACTGCAGTGCAGTAGCATCCAGACCAGATAATCTATACATTTTGGAGTGCACTTTAATCTATGTAGCCCTCTGAGTGATCCTCAAGGTCTCCATCTCTCACACAAAGACCGCCTGTGAGACGACTGAGCTTTAAAGAGAACTCAAATGAGGAAGAAAGTCTGAGCTGGGCAACAAAGAAAACTATCATGCTCTGAGTGGACACTTATTACAGTGGAGTAAACACAGAGCCATTTTACTGGAAGTTGGCAAGAATGATTCTGCCGCCAACAAGCATGAAATTAATGTTGAACTGAGTGTTGCTGCTTTAGAGAGTTGCTACTGAGATGTCAGAGTTCAGAAAGTGTGCACAAAGCAGCGTAAATGAACTGCTTACTCATTTGTGCATCGTGGTGGTAGAGTAAACGACCATCTGCTGGTCCTGACAAGTTCACGTGAAGCTGCAAAACCATCTCGGATCAAGATTTCCCGCAGCTCACCCCCCCGAGCTCGGCACGGCTCCCAGCAGGAGATGACAGACAAGCTGACAGGTGTTCAAGGTCAAAGCAGAGAAGAGCTGTGAAAGCTCAAGCTCCGACAGATCACGGGCCCCACTCCTTTCTCAGAGATGATACTGACTCCTATCTGGAGTGAGGCACAGTCAATTCGCCTGTAAGCCTCTTAGCTAGGCTGTCAAGCGTAGCCACATTGACGTCTCAATATTGGTACCGGTAAAAGCGTACAAATCAACCCATTCAGGTGCATGGGAGGTGAAAGATGCAGCCAGCAGTGTTCGCACATGGATGCTGGGAAGGTCAAATCTCCAAGAGCTCAAGAAAACTGGGAATATTAAAACAACAACAGCTATGTGTGATTTTTTTTTATAGTTATGGATGTTCTAAACTCACAGAGCAACTCATCTGTTAGACACTGAAGCAGGTCTCAATCTGACTTATGAGAGGTGAAAACATCTCACCAGAGAAGAATATATAGTGAGAGTTTCTCTTTGAGGCAGGAAATTGCAGCTAGCACACTCAATTTCTCACCAGCTTTCTTTTATTTTTCACAGCATCAGCCCCGTCATGGTCTATGACTTATTTAAAACTCCCTCGGTTTACTTTCCAGAGCGAGCCTAGGCAAGTGGGTAAACCCAACAAATCAATGAAAGAAATAAGAAAAAGCCTGCACCTACTTTGCAGCAAGACAGCTCTGACAAGAGAAGACATCCAAGGACTCAAGCACATAAGGTACAATCGTGAAAAAGAAAAGGCGACAGGAGAACTTTGCAACACAGTACTTTTCTGTCTCTGACTGAACTTCTCTTGAAGGAGTTTGAAATGAGGAGTTGTTAGCACCATAGAAAGCACCAATGGCAGAGGCGAACACCATTTCTGATCATCACTGTGGCAAAGACCCCGCATTTTCACTCGGGTTCTCCATCAGTCACACAGATAACAGGGTTCTTGGAACAATACTCAAAAAAATACAATGAAAGGCTTTGTTCACACTGCAGCCTTTTGTGTTCAAATTCAAACCCTTTTCTCACATCAGATTTTCAGTGGACTGGAATATTTCTGTTAGTTCTTCTTATTTCTGTCCTCCATGGTAACACAAGTCAGATGCATGTGTCAGAGAAAGTGGAAATTACACGACAAAAGGTGCAGTTTGAACACTACCACAAAAACGTAAATGGGGGAGAGGGATGAACACACACACAAATGTAACCATTGTTTCAATCCCAGTCCTCTGAACAATACAATGCAGTCTATGCAGTGTGCTGAATATTACAGAAATGTTTGAACATTTTTCTGTTTGTAGTCATCGGTGTAGTAGCACCTTGTTGGGTGATTTACAGCTTCATCACCTGAGGGAAAAGCTGATGCACATTTAGGATTTTAATCAAACAGACTGAAAGCTTACAAAGGATGACACCAGTTAAACATGATGACTGATACCAGGGGCAAACAACAGTTCCACAACACCAAGTAGTAAGACAATACTCTTCCGTTAAGCTGACCAAACATGTCAGGCTCATTGTTACTGGCCTTTTTTCATGATTTTTTTAAGGTTAGATCTGCTTTAATTTCTGATGACGTTGTCTGCTGTTGCAAGAGTGTAATCACAATGTTCGCAGAATGTTAAACCATGTGCATTATGTACTTGAAAAATCGGTGGCAAAAACTGCAGAATGTTTTGTGCTGCAAAATATTTATGGTCAGATGTTCACCTAGACTTGCAGGTACGAGCAGATATATTAAGGTCCAAGCACCCAGCACAATTCAAAACTGAACAGGAGGCCAAATTTGGTACCAAAAAACAAGCACAAGGACAACTTTACATAGGTTACTTGATTCAGGGCCTTTAAAGAGAAGTCTCGGAAGTGAACTTAAAATTGCAAAATTGAAAGAGTTTTGGTTGAGCTGGTTTTGTACAGATCAGTAGGCTGCAGAAACTACTAATACACAAGTCATAGGTTCTTATGTGGCAGGGTTCCTATACAGTTTGTTTCAACTCTCAACATAATGACAGTTTTACAGCGGTGGATGACATTGAACACAACTCCAAAAGGAACATTACTGGAAAAGATTACAGGATTTTCAGTAAATGTATTTGTATCATAGGTGTACAGATGTTTTTCGTGTGTAAATTCTTAACTAATCTTAATTCTATTTTAACAGTTTTCTAGATAGAACCTAATGATGCATAGGAACCCTGCATGTCAACATACAACAAAACAGCATTTTGTGGGCAGATACAATGAAAGTAGATAATAAGACAGGTCAGTGAGGTAATACTACTTGAGGTCTGACATGGCATGTACGGGTCCAGTTGTGGCAAAGTTAAAGACAGTTTGGTTCAGGGTTTTGGATGTTGTAAGACATATTGTTGCTTGACAGAACAGTTGGTTTGCTGTGTCGCATGGTTAAGAACAGCAGGTTCCTGAGGAACAATCATCATCAAGATTAGAAACATACATTTATAAGCACCAAATGACCAAACGGTCATTTTATTCAGAATTTCATTATCAAAATGCTCAAAAAAAACCCTCAGTGTGCGAAACCTGAATTTGCAAGCTAATTTCAAAAAGACATAAATTTGTGTCTTGTGAAATCAACAATATTGAACACTGGCTATTTAGTAAAATAATCCACTGACTGTTGGAAAAAACAATACCCCCTTAACTTTCAGAAATGTTCTTAACTCAATTTTCTTAAACCCTGTGCATCTTTGCACATTTACAGCTCCAGCTGGCAGTGACAAGTAACTGAAATATACCCCAGAAACGCCACAATGTGACATCAGCAATCTGCACTCATGTTTTTGCAGGTTGCAGCTTACAAAATTACAAATGTTAATTCACTTCCTGTGGATTTAAATTTAATTTGGGCAAACAGGATGAGATGCTCTGTTGCAGCCCCACGCAATCATCGAGGCTGTTAAGATGAGTGAGACTGATGTCTTATTTTTACATTCCGTTAGATCTTCATTAAATTTTGCAGACGAATCTCCACAAATGTGGCATAAAGGAAATGTGAGGAGAGCAGGGTGCCAACAACATCTGCTGCCAGCAGCTCAAACTAAAATCTGTAAACATGTGGGTGTATCAGTATTTGCCTGCCTGGTGCCTGCTGAATGACTGCAGAAACTAAAGGACGGATATTAAGGACTCCGTGGTGTGAAAGCTTAAAGATAAAAATCAACAAGTTGCCCAAAGAGGGTAGTTGAGATGAATAGCATGGGGTTGAAGCTTTAAAGTATTGTAATGCTATGAGAACAATATAACACACATATCCCCAACATACACACAAATGACAGAGGATTTGATATATCTGTTTTGTGTCTTTGTCAGACAGCATAAAGATGCATCTATATATATTGATACCATTAATGAGTCTGTCTTTAAAAATCCTAAATTATCGCCTTTTGACACTTATCACCTATTTTTTAACAGTCTAAAGTCTCTCTTATTCTTTTCAATCACTCTCTCTGTAATGACATTTTATTTTATGTACAATAT
This sequence comes from Sandelia bainsii, assembly GCA_032362345.1. Classification (NCBI taxonomy): domain Eukaryota; kingdom Metazoa; phylum Chordata; class Actinopteri; order Anabantiformes; family Anabantidae; genus Sandelia; species Sandelia bainsii. Next base: position 21,897,898 of record JAUMHL010000002.1, on the reverse strand, counting down.
TGGTATATAGAACATAAATTACTACACAAAAAATTTAGCCTATTCACAAATGACAATCCTCATAAACCCAATAGCATCTTAGACAAAGCCCACAAAATGAAATAAAAACAAACAAACTTTGAGACAATTTACTTGATAAACAGCTTAAAATTGATGCCTGCTATATAATTTTTTCCATATACTTTCTGTGCTCCCAAGACAAGTGTACTGTGAAAAGGAAAAAAACATTGTATAAAAAAACCCTCTCCCCTCAGTCATTTTCTCGGGAGGATGAAATCTGCATGAAGCTCAAAAAAGACGGTCACATGATTCCCGACATCTTTGCGTGTAAACAGAGCACCAGTAGTGTCTTGGTTCCATGTGTCTCTTCTGTACAAAAGTATAAATATATGCTTTCTCTCCTTTTATTTATTTATTTTTTGTTTTTTTGTGTGTGTCGAGGGGGTTCACATGTCTAGGATGTAGCGGACAAAAAAAAAAAGAAGTTTGTTTTAGTTTCTAAAAACACACCAGTGCTGCAGTATCTGTGCTGGAGGTTGCCAGTTTTTGTGTGTAGTATTTGGCCCCACCTTTTAAGATCCTCATTTGCTGGCTTATGTGGACTTCAACCGTCGGGTGTTTGCTTGGTGTTGGTTGATCGTCTTTGCATAAATAAAAAGGTTTCGGCACAGCCACTGGGCCAAAAAAATTAAAGGAAAAAAAAAAAAAAAAGATCGGTGTCTCCATTCTAGCTACAGCAGATCCATCTTGGGTCTGTAATGAAGCAGGAGGGGGGATTTCTGAAAGGAAAAATAAAAAACACTACCTTAGCAAAAGTATTAATTTCTAGAACCCCTTGTTAAAATATTCAGTAAAGCTCTGCCCCAAACAGCAACAATACCTAGGACAGAGGGACAGGTAAACTTCTAATTGCTGCACGTGTTGAGACGGTGCAGACGGATCACTAGTAATATCAGTTAGTCCCAACCACCACCAACACGTCGCCACTGGCACTGCACCTACCGCATATTCACAGCAGGTCCCTAACTCCTGCAAATTTAAAATATCCCAGAAATCTGATATTTCTCATTGCATGAGGACTTACTTGTTTTGCCTGTGGGATTTACATTGACAACAATGCACTTCAGTGAAATCAATTCAAATCACCTGCCTGAAATATCAGTAGAAAATCTGAAACAAAAACACAGTTATGGAGCTCTCAATCTGTATTACCCTCAGAGTGGCAGCGAGTTAATCTGTCATGCCTTTGTGGAATCAGGTGACAAACGAGTGAGTTCCCTTTATGCTGCAAACTCAATCACCACATTATGCCAACAGTTATCTTTTTTAAGTTACCTTAAATCTCCATCTAGTCACAACAACAAATTTCAAAGTGTGGTCCTTCCCCAAGATTTCTTCGTTGCATAAAATGTCCAGCTGTGGAGAAGATGACAAAGAGCAAAATTACTGAACAATATCTGCCTTGGAAGTGAAGTGAATCGGTTTCCCTTTAAAAGAGAGTATCAGCATGGTTGGTTTAAGGCTGCTGCTGCTCGTTTTACACACTTTGCCAGAGCAGTGTGATGCAGAAATAAAACTCCCATCTATACATAGCCCCTCTGCTCTCATTTCATTTTTCAGTCTGAATTATAACCTTGATGTTTCCTTGAGAGGAAACTTGGAGAAGCTTATTATGACAAGAAGTGGCCCCTAGCTTCTGTGCCGCAGCAGGGCTTTTTTGGGAGAACACAGAAGTTCAATACCAAACGCGAGGCTGGCTCGCCAAATCTACCTCTCCCCTCTGTGAAGTCAACATTGATATTCTGCTGAGCAGTGCCTCGCATCTGCATCTGCATCTGCCAATCAATACTGTGGAAAAGAGAGGGAAGCGGGGAGAGAGAGTGAAGGCTTGATAGGAACAAACAGCCACAGCTTCACCTACTGGCTATGACTGGAAGGACACTGATGGATAAACACCAGCCAGCCTTTACCAGCATCGACAGAACGGTGGAAACTGTCCGTGTTTGTGATTGGGAAGACTATCAAAAACAATCTAAAGGAAGATCTGACGTGATTTCATCTTAAAATCGGTTTTCAAGGGGATCTACAAAGGAAAAATTTGCTCCTCATTTTATTTCCTTCACTAAACAGTCGTGGGTCACAGTTTTTAGGTGATTCTCAGAAGCCTGGCCAAAATAAAAATACAGAGAAAGGAAATCTGAGATGCTGAAATTACTGTACCAAGAATACTGTTCTACAAAGTATGTTTATAATTTTAAGTGTATCTTGACACTAAATTTTAAAGTCATTTTAGAAGATTCATGCATTTAGTTCCTGCAGAGACATTCAGATGAACACTGGCTTTATAAGCACAAGGAATGAGTAAATGGCACATTGTTGTTTGACAAAACACTCGCTGCTGAAAGCAGAATCTGTTCGAACAGCAGCTTTTGATAGTCGATAGATAGCACAACAATGGCTGGCGGAGAGAGCAGCTACCGAGGCCGACGATATGATTGAGTCTACCCACTCATCTCCGTGACAGCCAGTTAAAAAAGAGAGACAGAAAATAGAAAAATAGACAACAAGAAGGCGACTGTGATTATTCACGGCATCTTGAAAAATCCATCTGTCAAATTATCGCCCACCCTCCCCCCTGCTGTTCTGAACAGGGCGGTGAAGACAATAAATAGAAAAAATTACCACATCTAGATATCATAAGAGCTTGTTTCCTGATGGATATAACAAACACAAAAGCCTTGTATGAGTCAGTGCAGGAAAGTATACTGACCTGACCCTTATGTAATTTCATGTGATTAAGTAAACTTTCTGATGCATATGGCCCACACCCCCCAGCTGGTGCTCCAACAAGTTAAAACAAAAGCCAAGAATTAAAGAGATTTGTTCAAAATGTCTATAAATCCATTTTGGAAAACCAAAAAAAAGCGTGCAACTTTTTGTCAGTGTCTAATAGATGATTGTATCTGCATTATTTGTTAAGTATGGGAATTAAGTTGACTGAGAAAACTAGTGTACAGTTAATTCTGGGCTGAAACTTCTTGGAGTGAAGTTGTCCTATTTCAATACTTTCATATATCTTTTCTTTTTGGGGAAGAATGACTTGACAACTCATACCTTTACTAAAAATCTCATTTATCATGACTGATGTACCAACGGTTTCCTCTCAGTAAACTGCTTTCCAGGCTGATGGAGTGTGTTATTATCTGTACCTCATTAAATGATGTCAGATTTAGCTTTTTGGCAATGAACTTCTTGAGGTGGAGGACTGTGGCTTGCGCTGAACAGCGGATCCACTTTCGTTTCAGACCCCGGAGCTTGCTGCTGTTGCACTCCAAGCAGATGCTGACCTGTAAGAGGAAACGCGAACAGAGAAGAATGTGAACAACGCTGTAAAAGGCCATCAGCTTTCACAGAATACAGAATGGTTAACAAGACCATGTCAACAGTGCCAACATCATTCAGACATTACTCCTATTTATTATAAGACCTATGATCACATTCTTACATTAGTAGTAGGAGTGATACGACTCTCCAAATTCAAGGTTCAAACCCAGATTTATAAACTATGGTTTTTTGTTTATCGGTGGGGTAGGAGCTTTTGAAACACACATGAACTACACTATATATGGACTCTGAATGCAACACACAAGAGCAGCAGCTGATAGACGGCTCATGCTGGACACAATACTACTTTTGTAACGTAAAGCCCACATACAAAGGCAAGTGACAGGTCTTCTTACAATAAGAAATGTCACATTTCTGGTGTGCTGTGAAGAGTTTGCAGGCATCAGAACTGATAATAATTGTAGTTTGACTTATTTTGTGTATGTAGCTTGTGATTTTCACATTGGGGATCAATACAGTTTCACGATTATACTGGATCTTGTATTATTAGTTATCGAAAAATGTAGTGGAATAGAACTATGATATTTGACTTGGAAATATTGTGAAGTCAAAGAACAGAGTTGAAGAAAATGGAAATATTCAAAAACATTTTTGCTAAAGCTGTTAATGCACCAAAATCAACACGTTCACTAACATCATTTCATACAGTGCAAAAACCATGTTGTGTGGTGTATAGTCGATACAAGATGAAATAGACGATGAAGTATGATGTGTTCTACACTTACTGAGGGAATAACCATGCTGGAGAACGATCACATTTAGTACCGTGTCTGAAATTAACTCTGGAAAAAATTTAACTGTGATTTTGCTAACTACAAGGCCTTTTCCTCTGGCACCACTTTCTGGCCAAAACTTATTTAAAAAATAATCTGATTGGCAGTTGTTTCTCCATTTATCAGGCATTCAACAATTATGTTTCCTGAATTACAGCCTCATCCAACCGATAGCTGTAGAAACATCTAGGAGAAAAGCAGCAGGAGCAATTCTGAAATAAGTTTCTGATCAGAGATGAGAGTAACTTGTTTCACCTAATTTATCACCATCAGCAGTGTTATGGTAGCTGGTTAATTCAGCCTGACACCGGTGTTGATTTCCCTTCTGCTTCTACAGCACATCTCACTGAACCAGTATTGTCTGTTTGTCGTTTTCTTATTGGCTTCTTTCATGCCACAGAGTCACTGCCATTGGCCCGTGCACTTGTTTTTCCCCTGAGGTGTCATGGTAGGTGGTTTTGGCAGTCGATGGTTGCAGGAGTCACAATGCATTACGGAGCTTCAGCCCACACATATGAAAGCACAGGAGAGGAGGACAGAAGCTTTATATGTCTTCATTTGTGGGTGTCCCATCTCTCTCTCTTTCTCTCTTTTGAAACAGGAAGCGCTAACATGGCCCTGCTTCAACTTGGAAATCATGTCTGCTCTCACATAAACACACAGTGCTTCAGTGCAGCCCTTGACCTTGTATAAGCAAAGAGCGACACAGCAATATATCCGCTTTCCAGTAGTAATAAGGGAGGCTTGTAATGTGGAATAAAAGCTCCCTGCAGTGATCTGGTCTACGCTGTGGCTCGGAGGCAGTCTGCAACGCAGTTTCAATACATTACGCTACATTAGTGATGTCATTATGGAGCCAAAGAGTCCAGCTACGTCGGCACAGACTTACTCAGGTGACTGAGGCAACAACAAGGCATATCAGGAGGAATATATGTGGCTTTTTGGTGTCTCGCAGACAGAAAACTACTGAATGCTTGCAGCAGTCTGAGGCAACATTTCTAAGTGTATTGTTTTTCTTAAGTCTGTGAGTGTAGTGTAGTGTGAAAAGCTCGAGTCTCTCTGTTAGTATTCAGTTTGGACCAATGATAAATCAGGCTTTGAGCATTCAAGGCTCCATTAATAATTTAGAGCAAAGCTGCATTCTCCAATGACTCCAAAGTAGCCTCTTTAAGCCCAGAATAGCTGAAGTTTATTAAATTTACACAGCCTGTTCTCACCCCACAGAGATCTTATCAAAATTTGATCAGAGCCTGAAGGTGACCCTGTGCTCACACTTACACATACTGACAAGATTAACCTCTCAAAATCCACTATTTCATGCTCTGCTGATAATGTAGGTTTCTCTGATTAATTGTGGCTCTGTTGCAATTCTTCTTCTTGCTGTTCTCTTTTGGTGTGTCACAAATTTCATTAGCCATCTCTGGCGCTGCTTTCCATCCCAAGGTTACACTTTGAAAGGTCGTCCAGAAGAAAGCGGGGAAGTGTTCTTGAAATCGGTCATGCGTGCCGGTCCGTCTGCTGGTTCATAGATCTGAGTGGCTTCTACATCTCCAGTAGCACCAGAATGGAAGAACCATTTTGTCATGATTGCCACTGCTGCTATTATGCTGCGACGATTGCTATGCTGCTATTACAGTTCAGCTTTTCACTACGACATCCTCTGCTCTACAGTATGTGCTCGATGCTACTATGTGGCAAAAATAAAAGACCCTGGAAGAATCTTGACAACATTAAGTTATCTGTCGTCTTCAGTGTTTTAAATTTGAATAATGTAAGGCAACACAAAGTCTGTAACTTGTTTGTAGGAGAGGGTGATATAGTTAAAATCATATGTAATTTCATATGATTTATATATATAGCAAACTAAGTGAATAAAACACTGTTTGCCATATAGTAGATGGCATTTGCAGTAAGTTAGAGTGAAAGATTCACACCGGACTGCT
>JAUMHL010000002.1:21864328-21891677 GCA_032362345.1 Sandelia bainsii | reverse complement strand
ATATAAAATACTGTATATGAAAATATTCTAGGTAATCCAGGCAAGTAGCTGCCTAACACATCGATGCACGCAACCAAAGTGATGCATCACCTCTTCAAACATCACTCTTCCTTTTGTTCTGAAGGTAACCTGCAGCATTAGTTTGGGAAGCTGACATAAGAACGTGGAACTTTAGGTTCCTTATGTGTGAGTGAATGACAGATTTTTTTTGTTTCGACAGGACTCTCACCATCACAGGAGCAATCCTTCTCAGTATTGCGAGGATTGTGTGCTTGCAAGTATCTCACTGATGATGCTGCACTTTTATGCCAGATGGCTCCAGTTTGTTGCTGCAACTCTTGTTGGGACCCATTCTGTATCCTTTCCATCTATGATGATCCGTTTTTTTTAAAGTGTGCCTACCTCCACTATAATCTATCTTCCATCACAGCTTTTCACTTGATCATTCTCTTATTCCAGCCACTTTCTTTCTGCTCTGACATGACTCACCTTTCCAATCTTCACTAAATTCACACTGTCCTTCCGCCAACATTATCTCCTAAGAATTACATGCTTTAATTCTATGATCCCACGTTATTACCTGGGCTTCTTGACATGTTATCATCAGCAGGACTATTCTCCCACTATCCTACAAATCTTTCATTTTCCTCTGCTCTTTTCCTTCCCTCCCCCTCCTCCTCCCCAGGACATTTGACGTGACTGCATTCAGCTCACAGAATGCAGCATTAGCTATTCTGTATGCATTCTGCACCACTGCTGAATATCCAAAGGCCAGGACCTTCACCCTCATCGGGGCAGCCTGCCTTCCAAACATGGCAGTAAAGAGCCGGTTGATTGGAGACAACTGTCATGTTTTTTAGATCTCCTTGTTGGCTCTTTTTGTCCTGAAAATAACAGCTAAAACAGTACAAAGACAATGTTCTTTACATTTTGCAACATGTGATGCTTTGTTTTTATGATAGTATCTGTCCAACAACTCCACTCTCTCTGCATTTCATTTTGCAGGGCAAAAAATTATGAAAAGCTAATTTCCATTTCACGCTCAGTGAATGGCAGCGGTTTGGTGCTGCCGGTATGCAGATCTAAACAAAACAGCCGAAGCACAAAAGACAAAAGAACCGGGTAATCGTAAAACAGCCCAGGAAAGTTAGGTGGGGCCACTTTTATAAGGGCAGTAATTGGTGTCCAAGTTTTTAAGTTAATTGTACATCACCAACAGTATTTTTATTTCTTCGTGCTTTTGTTGCTGACAGATGACTTTATAACCCATAGTTATTTTCTTATTAGATTTTCTATCATTGCTTAAAGATACATTTGTACTGTCTGTTACAGTATATTGCCAAAAGTACTGGGGCGCTTATGTTTACACACACACGCAAACGTTAATGGCTTCAGCTCTCCTGGGAAGTCTGTCCACAACGTGTGGAAGTGTGTTTATGGAAATATTTGACCATTATTGTTGGACGAGAAGGCCTTGCTCGCGGTCTCCGCTTTAATTCATCCCAAAGGTGTTCTATTGGGTTGCGGTCAGGGCTCTGTGCAGCCCAGTCAAGTTGGGTGTCCAAATACTTTTAACAAAATATTCTACCTCTAGTGTTATCTTACCATGTAAAGAGTTACCTGACTGTGGCCTGCACTATGTTTGTGCAGGTCACAGAAGATCCACAGCAACACCTTGTTAGTTATAATACTAGTAAAAATCCAGCTTACACACTGACAGACAGCCTGGCAGTTTCTTGTATCAAGGCTCATTATGTCAGAAGAGGCTGCAGTTTTTGATGCTCCGTTATGTGCAAGTATTAGAAATCACAACTGCAAATGTGAAATCATTTGTGAGGCTTTTGTGGCTTCAGAGGGAGCTGCATGCCCCCAACTTGTCCCCAACAGATGTCAACTGAGTCAGCAAAGGTTGAGGCTAAAGAGTTTGAAAAGTCTGAAAATGAAAAGAATCCAATGATGTGGAGTTTGAAAGAAGTTGGTGGTTAACAAAAACCATCTCCAAACAAAATGTGGTAATTTAGGCACCAGGTTTTGACAGGCGAGGAGAATGAATGTAATATGACTGCAGAAATGTTTTGCTCTGCTGCACCGTTTTTTTTCTTTAACCGTCAATCATAAGACAGTCATAGGAAAGTTACGTTTAAAAGAACAAGTTTAATTTCTGATGCTGTGAGAATCACACACAATATTTGATTTAACCTCATTGCACTTGGAAGCAACACAAACACATGAAAACATAAAAGCCAAACCAAACAACTAAAAAAGAGCTTGTGATTGTAAGATAGTACACGTACCTGTTCGTCACTGCGATGATAGTCGTTGTCCTCTTCTGGTTTCTCCTCTCCTGCCTCCTTGTTGGCCGTTTCCTCGGATTTTGTGTCGCCTGTTCAAAAAACCAAAATAGAGGAAGAAGCTGTGTTCTCAATTCTGGATGAAAGTCGATATATGAACAGAGTAGCAGGTCAAAATACACAGTAAAAAAAAAACTAATCACAAAGATTTCTTCAGTTAATAGACACTTCATTGTCTTAAACTCCATCGGCATGTTAGTTTTTGCTGCTGTCACTTCAGCATTTCAGCAGCAGTTTCCCACGTCATGCTCATTAACTTAAGTCAAGTGCTTTAACTTAATTGACGTCCATGGTGGCCCTGTTGAAAATGAGACTTGTCAGACAACAGGGAAACGGGCATGTTCGTCTCTCTACAGTGTTTTAACAGCCTGTGGCTGTTGGAGCGTAAAACACCTCTTGCAGAGGTCCATTTATAAGGCAATTACATGTCAGAGGGTGTCAAAGCATCCTTAAAACAACTTATCTGCTGTCTGGGCACGTCTCTACTAAAAAAGATTCAGTCAGTCTCCACACTGATTGGGCTTCATGTGAGCCAGGATCAGCTCTGCTGTGAGTTACTCTGATTTTGCTATTTGTGCCTCGAAAAACTGTCTCTGGCAAGTGAACATGAAGGTAAAATACAAGAAAGGTAAGGTACTGTTTAATAATACACCAACTGGAAGAAGCCTCAATGATAAAATACACCTCGAGTCAAATATATATATAATATGTATATATAATATGTTTATCTACCAGGCAAAATGTGTTCGATTGCCTGGAGAGGCTCAGATTTTATAAATGTTACCTCACTGAATATGTTGTGTAATCTAAGCTTACCTGTTATTATCCCCCATAGAGAGAAAAATGGCAAAGGAATCAGTGTAAAGATCACTGGATATCACAAAGCAGAATATTAATCCCTCGCCCCTTTACTAATGTTTGTAGCTCTTCCTACAGATAAACTAACAGGTGTGGCCTGTTCAAGCAGAGTGACCAGAGTGTGAACCTATCCTTCAAGCTCATTCTTTACACAACTTTGTGTCACTTTTTGCACACACACACACACAGTTCACAATTTCAAATAACCAATTTTAGACTAATAAAATAATTTGACTCTTGAGTCACCTGTACACAAGCATAAGGCTGCAAGCAGCATTTCATTATTAATTATTCTGACAATCACACAACTAATTGTCATCAATCACACAATATTTCATAGCTTTCATAGTCTTTGCTTGCTTTGTTTAACCAACAATCCAAAACACAAAGGGATTCATGATAAAGGCCAAACTATGATTGAATATTCTGATGCTTAAACTAAAGGCTAAACTATACTTTCTTTTCATGTTTGACTGCAGGATGTTGTGGCCTCTGAATTTTGTCATGTGGCCCTGTGTTGTCCCTAAACATGCAGCCACATACAGTAGCACATGTCCATTCTGGTTTATATCTGGTGCTTAACATATTAATCGTGTAAGTGCTACATACATTCTTATATATGTTATTTTATCTGTGTCTAAAGTTCATATGAATTTGAAACAAATTCAAACAAAAACTGTGACTCTTTTTTTGTATCTCTGTATCTGCAGTATCAGTTTGTCTCACTAATGAGACCATGCAGTATCAAGTGTTTCTCCCATAACAAAAAGGAGAACTGGTTTTCTTGTCTAAACATAGACTCAACTTTGAAAACCAACGTGAAACAGCTGCTACAAAGTTGTCCAGGACAGGCATGATTATAGATTTCTTTATGGATTTTCTTGTAGGCTGCAATAATATAGTAGTAGTATTGGATTTGCAGATGTGAAACTTAGTTATCAAAGTCAAATATGCGGTGCTGCCACAAAATTGCTGCACAGATATGTATTGCTTTATTGTAAGTTTAAAAACAAATAAATTCAGTCTATTCTTCCCAGATTTGATGGAGGTAATAACTTGGTGTGTGTGGACAGTTTACCTCTGCTCAGATTGGGGATGGGATTGCCTTCACCCCTCTGTGATCATTTTCTGTTTGGGCTAACTGTCACCAATTCCACAGAGTATTACCGGGAAAGGTCTGAGCTTGCCGTGTTGTTTCTGCCATGATTGTCTCCAGAGTCGGCTTCTCTGATTGCTTATCAAGGGGGGCTTGCTCTTATTGTTGTGTCTCACCTTCAAACAACCCTGGAGCATCTCAGTGACTCTAAACAGACATGAAAACCCTGTTTGTGTTGCAGGCGGCAGCATTTGGTAATGGGAAGATTGCTCAGGCCTGGGGAATTGAAGAACTCGGCAGTCTCTCTCATACAGTTTCTTTTTGGTTCACTCAGTTTAACTATCTAGTATGGGTAGAAAACAGCTTACTAGATGACAGATTTATGATTTATAGGATCTGTCACGTACAATCAAATCGCAAAGGCATACACAATGACATTTCAAGTAAGAGTACATCAGGAATGAGATGGAGTACATTATTCGTTTGTGTGTGTGTGGGAGTTTGTATTGCCATGAAAGAGAAAAGTGCACTCGGCAGACTCATCATGGCCCCAAGTCCCTCCATCTACATGTGTTAAGTGCTCAGGAAACCAGGCAATTTAGAGAAGATTAGTCTAGTTTTTGTTTTGCAGGTGTCAAGCACTTAGATGAAAACTCATAGCGTGTGCACTTAAAAGCAAAGTGACTAGAGCTTAGATTTACAGTATGTATGTGTGATGCCTCAAATAGATCGATGTTATCGCTGAATGTCACAGTATTCTCACTGGTTGAGTGATGGGCCTACAGTGCAAACCACATGTTTAATTGGTCCTTCTGTATATAACATGGAAGCTTTAATTTGAGTGTTAACTCTCGCCATCAGTCATCTTTCAATGTGGCTCTTAAGAGTTTGCAGTTTGCTCTTTTGCAGAAGGATGAAGTCAAAGTTTACACAAATCTTTGTCCAGACTCATAAACAGTGGACGATTGTGCCAGATGTAATGAAATTCTCTCCAGGCATTTCTGAGATATTGTGAGGTCAGAGTGAACTTGATGTTTGATCACCAAAATCTAATCAGTTTATCCTTCAATCCAAGTGGGTGTTTGTGACAATTTTTTAAAGATATTTCATTCACACAAGAATGGGATGTACAAAGAGACAAGCAGGAAACATAACGCCTCCGGACACAGCTGTGGCCGGTGCGGAGACAAAGTGATATCAGAATGTCCTCAGACTACTCCTGAAGCACAAAAGCACAAGCTACACAATTTTTACAACCACTTTTAAGCCAGCAGGTCAGGCTGAATTATCAACAACCAATAAAGGCTCATATCCTTGGTCCCTCAGAACACCAGGTTCACTGCTTACTTGGCTTTTGTTAATTTGATGAGTTGCAATTTTGTTATTGAATTTGTACAACTAAACTCTGCTAATTCATTTTATCTACTCGTGGGTTGATGAGGGCCCTACAGCGAAAGTTTTATTTTACTCAGCTGGTTAGAAAGCACACAAGAGAAAGTTTCTATTTCAGAGGGGTTAGGGGTGAACTTACTTGTTTAATTAATGGGCAACATTAATAGTGCCCTGTAGTTAAATGTAGTATCATATATGCTTTACCATGTGTTAATTTGGTTCGACAGTTTGGAAATCTACATGCATGAACAGCAACTGTTGAGAAAATCTCTGACAGTTTCTCTGCCCAGGAGGACACCTTCAAATGTCTTATTTTATCTGACCAGCAGCTCAAAACCCAAAGATATTCATTTAACAATCATAAAAATAGAATAATGATGATATTTGTGAAGCTGAAAATGAGCTATTTGTAGTATTTCAGCTAAATAAAGTTACTTAAATGATTAGTAATGTTTGTAAATATTTGCAAATAGAATGCAGAAACACCTTCAAACGAGGAGTCTTATTTTGAAAAATGTCCCTAGCAATGCAGGCTTTTACCAGGTGACCCTTTATTACTGAGGTCTACTGTAACTGCATGTGTCACCGCCGCAGTGATATGATGTAAAAAGTCATGTCATTTAGCTTTCTGTGTGTGCAGGAGGTGGAAGCCACCAGATAGACCAACTCTGAGTTGGAACAAACAACTGACTAATTTTCTCAGCTGTTCTGGAGTTCAATAGCACATTTCTTGATTCACAAAACACACAGTAAAATGTGCCAAAGGGCTGGTAGACAAAGCTTAGAATCCAGGAGAGCTGGTAAATGAGTCTCCAAATGACATGGAACCACATTTGATTTGACCATGTTTTAGCACACTGAACAGAAATTATAGTAAAATGTAATTTACAAGTCCCTGGCCTTCTATTTTTTTTGGCTTCTGTGCAAATGATCCTGTGTATGAGCATGTGCGGGTGTTTGTGCGTGTGTGTGTACTGTAGCCAAACCTGACTTTGAGTGACGAGGCATGGGAAGCTGGAGAGCAGTTCCACTTCCATTTGAGCCTTAATTACCAAAATCGGAGAGGGGGATTAAGTGAGCGATTAGGCCTGCCAGCATGACAGCCCACTGGGCACAAATTTACAGCAGCCCTCAGAGGCAAGCCGGTCCCGAAAAGCCGTCACACACAACAAGCAGGCCAGGGACTCATTCTGATTGGCTAAATTGCCTTCATCTCTGCTGCTTAATGACTTCCACTGTTATTCATGGTTGTGCTTCTAATGTTACTCATTACAGGCTGGGAGACTCATTCCTTATATAGCACAGTGAGAAAAGGAAGACACTCACATCACCGAGGTGAATGGTAAACCTTGTCTGGAAACTAATTTTAGTTTAGACCAAAATGTAAAAAAAATGCCTGCTCATGCACCGGAGCGGTTTGAGCCTAGTTTATGCCAAACTGTGCCAAGCCATGAGCACACATATTACAGCCTGTATGGACCCTGCAGGTGATAACCATGCTGATTCAAGATTCAAGATTCAAGATCCAGTCCACCATGATCCTACGTGGTGGCCTGATCACACAGGAATGAACGTATGTGTGGTTGGGCTGGTGATCAACTCTACTACTTCTCCTTAACCTCTTATGTCAAGCTTGAACACAGCATTAATCATCCCAGATAAGAAGAACTGAAAAACAGTCTTGAGTAAGTTGTATTTGTGTTCAATCTTGAGCCACATAGAAGATGCATTTCTTTTGTAGGCCACCAATTTGTTGTTTGTGTGTTTGACTGCCGAGGCCAGGTTAACCCCCGAATTACCTCCAACACATTACTGATGAATAATAAAGGTAAACGACGCCTTCTGGCATGCTGTGTCCCCCATGTGTGTTACATCCCACCTTAAAGTCATGCTGAACAGGGTGACACCTGGCAGGTCAACTAAAGCCAACAAGGGTGGTTTTGAATTCACACACGTACAAACAACCAACCAAGAGACACGACCTCTGAATCTTCTCTGTGTTTATGAAAACAGCTGGGGGAGGACTTGTGGGGCTCATCGTACCATTGCGTTGATCTAAATGAGTCTTCATGTTGCAAAGCTCTCCTTTGATGTCTCCAGGCACCTCCATTCCCAGCTTCTGATAGAACTCCCTCTGCTTTTTTATCTCCGCTGCACAAGAAGGGGAAGAAGCAGAGAAAATGAGAGAAGGTCACTGCTGTCAAGGGGCATTGTGTAAACATTAAATCTTCATTAAGTCTTCTAACCTAATAGATGACAACAAGGATATTTTATTTTATTTTTTGCTAAAGTAAGGCCACTTTGTCCATATATGTTGGCAGCCATGCAGAACACCGTAAAAGCTCTTTATAATCTTTAAGATTATTTGATGGATCAGTTGGGTTGGGCAGTCAGCTAGGATCATAAAAACACAGGGTAAATGGTACTTACCCTCTTGAAGTCCCGGTACCAACTTGTAGACAATGTCTTGCATTGTTCTGTCATGGCTAAAAGGAAAAAAAAAACATAAGTTACCTTATTAGTTTAGGAGAATTTAAATGAGGCCAACAACATCTGAATTTTACACCCAGACATGTAAAACAGACAAAGCACTTGAGATGTTATACACTTGGCTGTAATTCAATTAAAGGATCACAAGATTAGATGATTAACAGGATATGAAAGAATTAAAAAAAAAACTTTCTGCTACAGAATATTTGTGTTTATTTTTCAGAATTTCCCCCATTTTTCTTTGTGGATATCCAGATGTCTTAATGCAGCAATCTGAGCACTCACAATTTTTTAAAAACCTGTGATTAAAGGCTGTAAAAAGTTATGGACCCGCTGACCTACAGTACAATTCAGAGCCTCTTGCATTGTGAAAATCTAGTTTGATTAAAAGTAATAAAAATTTGAAAATCTGAAAGAGCAATGTCAAATTATGGACCAGAAAATTAAAATGACACCAGCTCTGAGAGGCAGGTGTGTCAGTCTTTCCCTGTTAGGGAGTGCAGGTGACACATGCACAGCATGGGCCAGGTCTGCATTCTGACAACCAGCAGTGGCAGCAAGCTAACAGACACAACATTTTGGTTTCGCAGCAGTGTTACGGAGAAAACCCCCAGAAAAATGTGGCATGGTTTTTCTGCTCTGCTGTCAGACGGGACAGTCATGTCATCTAGGCCCAGAATTAGCAGCGTGATGCTAAAGTGGGATTCATAAAGCAGCAAAACACTGACCCCTGCAGGACAGAGCTGATATTTCATTCTCAGAGCCAAGTGTGGAGGTCGTTGCTGATATCCGACGTCCGCAAATTTTGACAATGAAGAGACTTCTGTGTTAGCCTTAGCGTAGATTTTAAACTTTTCTGGAGCTCTGGAAGCAGACGCCATCATACTTCTAAAAGATGTTTCCTTATTTAGAGTTTTAATTTTGCTATTGTAATCTCCCACAGGCCTTCGCAGTCAGCAGCTCTCTTTGTTTATGTCAATTATGTTGGCATTATATCCGCAATGTATCAATGCTCTGGTCCTTCATGGTAATGTCTGAGTTGTCTTTTCTTACCTGACACCTTTCAAGTCTAAATTTCAGACTGTGTCTCCATAAAAAAAACCTACCAGGATAAACAAAGGGTCAGTACATAATAAACAGTCCTTTATAACATAATATGATGAGGAAAGAAGACATTACACAGTTGTTCTGTATTTATCCTGCTTGTAGTGCCACATCACTAAAGAAAAAACATTTTCATTTCCAAAAATTGGGAGTTAATGTATACTTCTAAAAAGTGTAGCCATGAAGATCAATATATATGAGGTTTAAATACAACAAACATTAAACCTGGACATGCACACTAACGATCACATTGGGGACTGAATCAGTCTCTAATTTCTGATGCCATATGCAGATTTCTGTACAGTATCTATTTATGGACACTGGAGCAAAATGTATCTATGAACATGTGCATGTAAGAAGAAATCCTCTACAGTCTGCTGAAATATCCCAAATGTTGCTTCCTCTGCTGTATTTGCGGGTATTAAGAGTTTAAATACAATGACCACGGGATGATCTGACAAGAATCTGGAAAAAATTAAAATATGCAAATCAAAAACTACTACTTCTAAAACTACTTTTTACTGTTCAATATATATTTACACCCTCACTCCCAAGCAGGCTGATATTTTTTAATTCATCTTTCAATCTTGTGTCTGTTTACATGACAAAAACAATACTAAATTAATAACAGACATCAACTACATCAGCCAATTACATTCCCAGAACTATAGCATACCAAGCTGATGCTAAAAATTATTTTGTGATGGATGCTTGTCATAACCAGAATAATAAGTATGTCAAAATAAAATGGAATAAATCCATCGAGGAAAGCTGCACTTGACAGTACAAGTGGCACGATTAGTTCTGCTGAGTTAATTCTCTGTGAGGAGACGTCTGAGTGGGACTTCGAGTTCAGCCTCAAACATCAACTTTGATTAATCTTCTTGATGAGCAGATGGGGTTTATCTGTCATCTGTTGGGACATCTTGGCTGCAAATCACTTGTGAAGTTTCCCATCAAATCATATTTCTTGTTGACAACAATGAGGCAAAGAAACAGCTGCGCAAAGAGCTGATATGTTTGAAATAAGGCATTTCCAGCAAAACAATTAGTGTGCAGACAGTGCAGTTTAGACTAATGACTAAATTACTGGTACACACTAAGTTTGTGTGTCGCCTTAATCAGACATTAATGCACGAGCTCTTGGAAAGGGCATGAAAAACCTAAACCCCACACAGTGCAGGACCTGGCCTGGCAGAGTGGATCCCCCCCCAAACCAAGAATAAAAAATACTTGATTTGCAAAATTCAACATCTTCATTTTAACCGGAGGAAAAAAGAATCACTTGATGAAGCTCATGTCAAGTATGTGTGTCAAGAAACAAGAAAATTACAGAAAAATCAACTTTTTTTAAATTCTCAAATGTGCAGCTTTTCTGAAACATTTTTCCACCTGCTTAAGGCCAATTAGATGTCACAATGCTGTCAAGCTGTCACCAGTTGTTACAGTGACTTTGCTGTGATTATCTGATTTTATATTTATTATTATAGCAATTTTAGAAACAACCTGTAAATAAACATAAAATCTCATCTGACGTATGCAATGTGTTGTCATGCAGGGCTGAGAGTAAGCTAGTTGTCATACCCACCACCGAAAACAGTGGTGGTTACTATATTCTTCACTGCACTGCATACTGCATACTACGCCTCTCATAGAAGCTCATCCAGGAAATGTAAATTAGCTCAAATGTATTCAGTAAATTTCCTTATTCAACATCTTTGAAATAAGACCACCCTCAGCCCAGCACACACTGGGGGTCAGCAGCACTTTGCTCCTCTGTAGTTTATGTTTGCTGGCTGTGCACTGCTGATGCCCCCAGAGGCAGCGAGCAGCTCCCTGCACACTGATGCAGCACTGACAACACGACAAGTGAGAGTGTGTGTGTGTGTGTGTGTGTGTCTGCACATGTTCATATATACCTTTGTGATTGAAAGAGTCAGAAAGAAACCCAGAGAGAGGAGGAGTGAAATGTACATAGAGATGGAGAATGGAAGAATATCTGAGTGAAGAGAAGCAACTCATGCTACGTGTGTGTGTGTGTGTGTGTGTGTGCGCATGTCTATGTGTGGAAACCTTTTTAGTTCTATATCATCATTGTGAGGCCACTTCAGCGACTCTCCCCTCTTTAAAATCAGTTTTGTAGGCTAAGACTTAATTTCAGGCCTAAGATTTAGCTTCAGATTAGACATTTAGTCGTCATGGTTAAGGTTAGGATAAGGGCCTAGCGAATGCATTATGTCAATGTGTGCCCTCACAGCTGTAGTGAGACCAATGTGTGTGTATGTGTGTGTGCATATGTCTGCGGCAGTCCCCCCACACACTCACCCAATATACTGCAGTGGATGGCTCTGATGAATAACAATCCTACACGTGGGGCACGTGTTGTTTTCCTCCAGATACTTCACTAGGCAGCTTCTACAGACTGGAGACACACAGAAGGGACATATGGTTACACTCACATTTGTATATTGAGCATTTGTCCCAACAGTTATACTGCATATTAAGTATGTTTTCAGCTGGGTGTTACAGTGCAGCTGCTGCAAGTCCATGGGACTGATTAATCCTGATTATCTGCAAGATGATCTGATTACAATCACTCTTCGTGGCTCGAGGAATGAAGTCTAGCACACATCACACAATCTAAAATATGTCTCATCACAGACTTTATCCAAATTAAGCTGCTTAAACTTGTTAATGCTGCTTTTTTTCCCCCTTCCTTTCAGCCCTGCTCCATGCAAAACAACGATGTCTCCTAACACAACCTCAAGTGTGTGGAATTCTGAAAAACCAAGTAGTTGACAGAGCAGCTTCCATCTGTGGTAGAAGAGCGTCCTCTGCTGGAAAGAGAAGGTATTACCCTCTCCGAGTTCATCTTACAATATGGAACTGAATGAACAATAAACCAGTTTTTACAACAAGGACAAAACTTTCAGCAGGTTGGCCACTCATTCATTCAAATAATCACTCCAACAAATGCTGGAAAGTAGATATATAAAGAAATCATTCTCCACTCATTACTGATACTAAGTTCTCTTTCTGATAATCACTCATCATCTCAGTCACATGCTTTATATCACTGAGCAAAGAGATGACAGAGCTCCTCATTTTCAACTTCAAACTTCGACTTTCTTCTTGTGGTGGAGCGGGTTCAGTGTGGAGTTCCACTTACCATTTAAATATTTGGTTCAAGACCTTTTTTAGGGCGAATTAAAACATTTTTTATGCTGCAAACATTTGCTGGGAAAAGGTTTAGTTGTTGTTTGGTTTTGTGTATGTATGGTCGAGCATTAGCAAAGATCTGATGATCACGTTAAAATATAATAAGACATAGTTGTGTTTAAGAAAATCTAGTACTGGACTAGACTCCAGATTCCTTAGGATATTCGCACTGACCGAAATGCCAAAAACTTGTACCAGGAGCATGCAGAGTTCAACTATTACTCTCCAAAAACAGCAGCTCAAAAGTCCAGACCATCTTCATTATTCTGCAGTAACAGACAAGTATTATTTCACAACAACATCAACTGTGTTTTCAGAATAAACTGAGGCACATCTGAGACCTCGTTCGTTGTACAGGAAGTGTTTGGATAGACGACGACTTAGGAATCTAAGAGGAAACTTGGCCCTGAAGTGTCAGGCAGTCCTCAGATGGTCTACAGCTCCAACCTTTGCACAGCTTAAGAATGAAGATACTGTTAAGTGCAGTTGTTCAAACTTAACTGTACAAATGTCAGTGTAAAACAAAAACAGTAATTGTGATGCCATCTATATTTTGAGCTCTGTGTTCAGTTCGTCTGATGTCTTTTTCAAAGCTTGTTCAGTAATTCTGTGGTTTGTGTTTTCACTCACTGTCACGTTTGTCTTATTCATTTCCTCTTCTTCGTTTCTTCACTCTGTTAAGTGTTTTGTAACTTCTGATTTGAAAAATGCTGCTTAAATATCGCTACTGTAACTCAGTTAATCATATTTAATGATGATTGGATATAAACACCCAGAGCAACTTGAGACCAACTATTGCCAATTAATTGGCAGTTTATTCAGGTCTCCAAACCAATCACAGACATCTTTAATAGTTTGTTATGTTTATAGTCCAAATGCGTTTTCCGTTTGATTTTATAAGAAAATAGACCCATTTGTTCTTTAGATTAGGTCCAGAATGGCCTTTCAGCTGCTCCTCTCTGTGGGTTTTTGTTGACTGTCTTCTCCGCTCTGTATTTCCTATGAGCTGACAGAAGATGTGGAGTCTTTCTGATCCCTGTGTTCGTCTATGTGAGGCCTTTTTGTAGCATCTATCTGGAGAACAAGTTACCATAGAAACATTACCGTTTACACATGGCAACACCTAGCTTGTTTTTACTTCACTCCAGCATCAAAGCTGTAGTGATGCGCTGAGAAAAATGACACAATGTCTCTCCGAGAAAAATGGACGAGTCATTGGACAAGAATCATGGACCAGAATTGGACATGGCAGACTGAACTCAGAACCAGCTCAAACGAGACAGACAAACGAGGCCATTCCACCCGGGGTGCACAGAGAAACACTGCTGCCGGTCCTGTGTTTCTGCTGGGATCAGACTTCAGCCTCTGTCGCCGACTGATCCGCATGGTTGCAGAGCTTAAGGCACCTGTCAATTTGTCCACTGCTGCCTCTCACAGAGTAACAATCTGTTATCTTCTGTATTTCACCTCTGTAATTAGGTTTCACTATTTTTATTACTACGGTTATTGCTCTATTCTGTATTTTTGTAACTATACTCTGGACACAGAGAACCTATTCTTCTATTTGATAACTACAAGATTATATTTTTGAAGAGATCTGTCACTGGATGACCCATTGTCAACTACGTCCTATAAGACAAAAAAAATATGGAGCTTAGAAAGCTCAGAATATCATTATTTCTAAATGTTCTAAAGATGTTATGACAGAATGGATTATGCTTCTGCGACGTCATGGCTGGTGGAGGAATACAGCTGTGAGGCAGTAATTCTAGTTGTTCTAACCATAGCAGCTAATTATTCATGTTAACTTCTGCAACTGCACTCCCACATTAACATGCAGGAAATTAACTAATTACGCTAAATATGTGTAACTTAAATTTCTTAAAAGAAAAAAGTGCATTGAACTGCAAAGGTGCTTAAAGAGACCAGGTTTTAGGCTACAGGAGTATTATTGTGTGACATAGCCAAGGCTCTGACCAGACAGTGTAATGACTCTAACTGCAGACAGAGACAGACTATATTACCCCACTTTATTGAAAATACCCAGCTAATGATGAACCGCGGTATGAATGAGAGATGACATCTTCCCACCTCCATCTGAGGGATAATAAATGAGCATATTACCTGATGGTGGCAAGAACCAGAGAAAATGTGCAATGATACTGTGAGAGTGTGTGTGTTCACCTGAGAGTGGATTGTGTAAAAATGATAATAAAGTTATTTGTGAGATCGTGCTACACATAAATATACATGAGGGGAAACATCAGGTTCTCGGCATAAACCCTTACTCTCTAACAGCCAACCCGAGCTGGCAGACGAAACAGACTATACAGACTGATGTAAGTGAAAATGCATGTAGAGACCGAGATGCAGAGATCACAGGGGCATCACTGTCTCCAGGACTCATCCCACTGGGGATAAATCCTAGAGGTAAGACCTTCAGAGCGAGGAAAGTCCTGAGAGACAAATGCAAGCAGCGTGTCTCAAATAAACAAGAGAACCTGATGAAACAGAAACAAGAAGAGAGATGACAACAAGAAAGAAAAACAGGAACTCAGGAGACCAGAGAGCTGGCGTGTGAGGAGGGACCTACAGGTGTGTAAGCACTCGGTGACGGTGGTGGCGTCGATCAGGTAGCCCTCACACAGGCGACATGTGATGTGGGCGTTGATGTGACACAGCTTTATCTTCCTCGTCAGCATGTCGGGGTTCTGGAGAAGAAGGAAGAGACAAAATTTAGGATTAAAACATACACAACAATAACATTAACTAATAATACTTCCTATTAGAAAAAAATCATTTAAAAGAGTGTTCTTTCTTAAACTATTATCAGTCCACAACTTGTATTGTGTCTTTTCTGACATTATTTTTTAAGAAAACCCTGGAAGATCACAGTTTCAGTATGTTTTACTTGGATTAAAAATGCTGAAATTAAACCTCTTCACAAAAGTGTTTAATCTCTGCAAACATTAATCCATCCTATGAGTCTGTATGTGCCACTTCCTGCTCCCTCACTGTGTGCTGCTAAAAGATTAAACTGTACATTGTGTAACATCACAGATGTGCAAATAAGGGAAGTTAAACCATTTCTGAAAACACACAGTGCTATAGTGAGCAGTTTGATTTCAAATGTGTATTCAGATTCAATCATTTTAAGCTGAAGTTGAAATTAATTCTGCCACACTTTTAGCTTAGATCATGCAGAAAATTAAACGGCGTCTATTTTGATAATTTCATTAATTGATCAATCACTCCAGTATTTCTTTAAGCAAAAATGTCAAACATTCTCTGATACTAGTTACCGAGTTCTATCTGAGTATCTACTTACAATTTCCTTTCTTACTCTTCCTATAGGATAAGCAAATATAACTGACAGATGGACGAATAAACAGAACAGGAAACCCATGCATACAGAGACATAATTGTTTTCCAAAAGAGTAAATATAAAGATGTAGCCTCAATTATACGGAGGTTAATCAAGCACACATCACTCATCCACATACTAAGAGTCATAACTCTGACTACAGGATCTACAAGCCAGTTCCACATGGGGGATTTGCATCTATAAAAATATCGGGCAATCCATGTGCAATAATCGACCATTAAACAAAAGCCAAGGAAAGTACATTACCGCGAGCAGCAGTGATACACTCATAATCACACTATGTTGGATACAAATGCACAGCTTCATCATTTTTATGCTGCTCTTATTGCACCCAGGAAGCTACTTTGCTATCATTCCTGGTTTTCTTCCAGTGGCACACAGTTCGTGTATCTCCTGCGTTTTCTTCATATGGTTTGAAGAAAACTTTTAATAGACTCCTGCAGCACTAGAAGCTCCACTGCTCTACTCTCTGTACTGTCTCTTACCTGAGACAAACTCACTAATAAGGCAGGTGGCAGTCATTTCTTGTTGGCAGTGACGGCTCATTGCTATTTTTAGGACACAGCGAACCAGGATCGACTGTGTTTCAGTTTGACGTGTGCCTGCACGATCACAATCAGGCGAGCAGGGCAGACAGGCTGCGACCGAGAGCTCAGCTCATGATTCACGCCTTAAAAAAAATGATATGCGATGTTGGAAGCAGTGATTTGCTTCACTTTACAGAGACTTGTGTTGAGTAACTCATGACTAATTCACTAGTTTTCACTTGTGAGCAGCATCATCACTCCACTCTGTTCTCACAGAGCTGAGAGAAACGTTGCTGATGTGTAAACGGACCATAAATAGCACCTATGGTTTCTGAGACGTCTTTTTTCACTACCTAGTATGTTTGTATTTTAGAAGACATACACGTGCTGGTTTTGAATTCTTTTACTTTACTTAAGACAGTTCACTGTTAATGTTCAGAAACTAAACACTAGAGCTGTAATGAATTAATTAAGCATCATAAAAGTATCTGCAACCTTTGCAATAAATAAAGAACCATGTGTGTCATATTTTTAAGCAAATATTTTCTGTTTCTAACTTATCAAACATGCAGATTTATTGCTGTTCTGTCACACAGAAGGTAATCTGTCTATCTTTGATTTTTAATTAGAAAGAGACAGCTGAGGATGTCACCTCAGTCATTTATAAGCATTTAACAGCCATTGTTTTACTCTGTTCTGGCATTTTATAGACAAATTATTCATTGATTCATTGAAAAAGATAATAGTAAGATTAATAGATAACGTTAATAGAAGCCAATGAACAAAAACACAAATTGATTACGAGATCATTAAAATAACACCACAAACAACGACTTTTAAGTAACAAACACCTGGAAAGTTGATGAATTTTAAATTCCAGCCTATGAAGGCAAAATTACTAATTGAGCAAATCATTCAGTTTTCACATTAGAAACTGACAACATGTGCCTTTAGACAACACCTGCATTATTACCTAATGTTGAGACAAACTACTAATTTCGTTATTGATGAATCGGTCAAATATGTTGATCAATTATTTAGTCTATGAAACGTGAAAAGACAATAGGAAAATGTTGTTTTCCAGATTTTTCAGAGGTGGTATGGTCTGACTAAAATTCTATATCCTTATAACAATTCCTGTTATGCATGATAAAGAACAACAGCTAATTCTTTATGACACATGCAAAACTTGATTAAGTTTGAAATGCTGAATTCTACTTGTACTTACATGGTGTTTTTCACTAAATGAAATTAACAGGCACAGCTCATTGCTTCCCTGGGTCCACTGTGTACTTAAAGTTAACTTGAACCTGCCAGCTACTGGTTACAGCACAAATATTTAACAAATTGCTGTAAGATCTTATGTGACAATGACTTTTCTCCTCTCTGGATAACGTCCAGAAAGCAACAACAAAGACAAAATAACACACACACACAGCTGGTGTCTCACTAGTAACTAAAGACTCACAGGAGACTTAAAGTCAAAAGCATGACTCCAGATGAATGATAATTACATAAGCAACTGTGAGCTCACAGGTTCATCATACCACCTTGAAAAGTGATATGCGAGTGTTCACAGATTGTTTCTGCTATCCCTGAGCGGCCCAAAAAACTTTTATTGCAGGTTTAAATATGGTACCAGAGACCAAATAATAAGCACATCCTTCAGATGATTCTGTAACTGTAAAAATCATCAATCTATACAGCGGCGGCTCCAGCCACTTGTTCAAATCATTAATATGATGTTTGGATGAGTTGCATGTGTAAAGCAGGGTGATAGCAAAAGCCTTGAATGCTCCCTTAGTCCAATCACCTCAGAATACTTCAATGAAGAGATAAAGCTAGTCCCCAAACAGAAGCACACTCTGACAATTGAGCCACACACAAAAACAAATATTAGACAGACCACAAACATATATTATGTTAAAAAGCAGATGCAATTGCAAGTGTGTTTATCAATTTGTACACAAGGGAAATTATTCATTTCCTGCAATATGGCTGTTCACAAGTCTAATGGCTTCTGGAATAAAAGCAAACATCCTCCTATTTGTTCACATGCAAACAATCTAAAACAAATTCCTGATGCCATTAGCTCAAAGCGTTCACAGAAGACGTGAAGATTATAATCTTATCTGCCTTTTTTGAGCACTTGTTCAGTATTAAGCTGCGAGGCATCTCTGTGTTTTCTCAGTAATTCCCGAGCTCATCTCTTGTCCTTTTGTCCAAAGGTAATGAGAAAGTTAAAACACGTCCGATAAAGGAGAAATAAAATGTCAGTCATCTCTGATCTATTCTAAAGTTTACATACACATTAGAGATGCTGCTGAGCTGAATCTCAAAGACATTCAAAGAGAATGGCTGAGAGGGGAAGTCGTTCAGTATCAGCTCAGACACAGACAGAGACACCCTGAGGAGACTGGTCAGCCATTTGGCTCCGATCTCCTCCTGGAGCTTGAGTAAGTTTTACAATAAACAGTATCTATGTGTCAGAACGTACATTAACTTTATTAAAGGTATTATTTTCTGCCCTACCTACTATGGAATGAACTGCTTCTCCAACAGCAGACTATTACAGCAAAATTACACCTGCCTACCACTCAGATAATGGCCGATTGTGCCTGGTGAACGAGACAGCAAACATCCATCATTTAGAGGTTCCAACCTGTTCTGAAATCCTCACAGACTGTGCAAGCATCTGGACACTGAGATATATATCAGGAAGACAACGAAGACACCAACCAAACAGATATGTTACAGGCTGTGTCTCTGCGAACGGAAAAGAGGCTCAAATAGTGAAATGTTAATTCGCTCAAGCAGTTTTCACATATGCACTATGTCTGTAGAATCAGGTGTGAACATTGTGCACAGTTGCGCATTCACACATGCAACAGAAAAACAACAGAAAGCATGGAATACATCTCGTATACCTTCTGGTGGGAGGGAACACCAACTTGCTCACAGCGAACCCTCCGTACATTTACCTGCTGTATTCACAAGAGCTCACGCGGACTTTGTTCTAGGGAGCTCGTAGGATAAAGTCCGGGTAATCTTCGAGCTGACTTACACATTTGAGTCATCATATAAACCTCACCCGCGTAACGGATGGAGAAGTTAAGGGTTCCAGTGCTTGTGTGAAAGCCGAGTATAGCTGAATTAGCTCTACTCTTATACTTACTACTACATACTACATATACTCCTACTATTAGCCAAGCTCAACCAAACAGTACTGACCCATGTCAGTTTTCATTTCATTTTTAGGACTAAGAAAACACAAGATCTCCAGTGCTACTGATGAAGAGACAAAATAATCAGTCTTACCCCTAAAACCGCCATGCGTAGACTGTGGATGGTGCAGCTGCCACGTCTCTTACTGCAGTTGTGCGGCCGACGGTGTTAGCTCCTCATCATGAAGAGTCTCTCATTGGAGCCTAAAAAGGGGTAGGAGAAACTCAGGGTTAATAAAATGAAACTAAAAATTGCATTTGTGTTCCTTGTTTTAAGGGAAATCAGAAACTTTGCAATACAGTGGCAGCGAGATGGTGGGGAAGCATCAGGTCACATGTGGGTCTTCAGACCACCAGCCACTGACCAGACAAGCATGAAGGGCAGGTAGGCCAACAATCCACATGTGACCTTAACAAGCCTCGGGCTGCTAAAGTCTCCACAGAGGTTAAAAGCCACGGACTCCACACCAGTTAGCTCTTTCAGACTGTAATAACTCGTTGACCCGTAACCTGGTGCTTCCCATATTCTGAACTTGTAGGGCAAAGGTGGTCAGATCAGGTTTACTTTTTAACTCTGTTGTCCCTCTTCTCATTTTTTTTTGTGTTGGTTTCTGTTTACACCCCTAAGTGAGTTTTCACACTGTGCTTGTTATTCTAATGCTTGACAACAAGACAAGCTTTTACCTCTAACCAGTCACAGGTGATAGCCTCAGGAGCATCCACCCCTCCCCATGCAAGTTCCTGTAACGTGATTTACTACTGGATACCTCTTTCCCACCAATGTGAACTAGTTGCTAGTTCTAGGGTTGTGGTAGTGCCAGTTCAGAGTTGGTTCAACTTGATCGTTCTAAAAAAATGGTTTGCTTTTCAACTGGCAACAGAGTCACCATAATGCCACATCTTTATATGTGGTTCTTGGTTCTAGATCACCAAAGAGTTGGTTCACTCTCAAACCAGCACTGATTAGGCACTAGCTCTGAGCCAGCCCTCGTTCTGTCTTGGTGGGAAAGGTGTCCAACTTGATGTGCCAAAACAGGCAGAAGCCAAAGCAGGGACCCGTCTGTCTGATCACCACAAAAACAAAGAGTA
This sequence comes from Sandelia bainsii, assembly GCA_032362345.1. Classification (NCBI taxonomy): domain Eukaryota; kingdom Metazoa; phylum Chordata; class Actinopteri; order Anabantiformes; family Anabantidae; genus Sandelia; species Sandelia bainsii. The sequence continues at coordinate 21,870,942 of JAUMHL010000002.1, read as the reverse complement.
AAAATGATAAAACAACGAACAAATAATTCAAGGGTTATGTTCCAGACTAATTGCAAAGCAACCAGGGACAACTACAAGTTCCTGGCTCTACCCAATAAATAGCCTATTACATAACAGCCTCATTTTCAGCCTTCAGTTATTGTACAAATATAATACACAAGATATAATCACTTTAGACAGGCATTGTTACACATCGACTGAGCCAGGCCAGCCGTTGCTTGCTCTAGCTACATATTTACCATACAGACATGAAAGTATATCAACCTTCTCAACTAACGCTCAGCAAGAGACCAAAATTGTATTTCCAAATTATTGACTTAAATAAAAATTGAAAATAAATACTGGTTGTACTGAACAACCAGAGAAGACAGTGTCAAACTGCAATGGAAACTGCAAAGAGAAGTACATCACAGTGCCACCCACACCATTAGATTCATAGGCCAAATACCATGACAAGAATGACTGGTTGGAAAGAAAGAACAAAAAAAACAGATGAAGATGACCTTGTGTATCACCACTTTAAACTTTAAGTCACATAAGTGTTCCTACAAGTTGCAGTCGTCCTCCACAGAGGGCAGTGACTAGTCGTGCCATCACATTGTGTGATTCATCACTAAATTGTAGGAGAATTGCCAGGAGAACACCCACCAACGTTTCATCCTCCTTTAAACACAGTTTCTAAAAAAAAAAAAAAAAAAAAAAAGGCAGAGCCTTTTAAGTCTCCTGTGACAACGGTAAGTCTGCCAGCCTGCCTCTGTCTGCTCATCAGACCATGAAATTACCCCAGTTAGTCGACAGAGATGAAATGTAGTGAGGGCTGCTGAGGACGCGCACTTTCCTGCTGCCTGTTAGAGAGCCGATTTGCGCCGATGAGCTTCACACAGATGTTATTGTCACATGATGCCCAGTGAGTCCGCTGTGATGTAATGTTTCCCAATGGTGGGTTGTGGGGTTGAGTCAAGGTCATGTTAGCACTGAGTATGTTTTTAAAAGTTTTGTTTTAAAGTCTGGTGCATTTCCCCTTTTTGTCTGGTTTGCTTAGACAGGTGTAAGAACAAAAACTCTGTCTGCACTGAAAACATGAAACAAGACGAAAATTTTAAGGGTTTGTGGATAAAAAAGAAAACAGGTTCACATCTACTTACTGAATGTTTGAAAAGCAAATCAAATGTGGAATCAAAATGAGGTGAAAAACCTTGTGAAACAAGCATAAAGGAGCATTATCAAGAACTTCCAGTCGTTCCTAATGAGCTGTGCGTTGCAGCCAAAAGAACTTTAACACCCATGTGATAGAAAACCTGATTCCAAAATCACAGGCATTAATCTGCTGCTGCAGCCGCCTCCATGCTTCTGGTTTCCAGCTTTCGTCATGATGTTGCTCCAGGAATTTGCTCCTATTCAGCCACAAGAATATTAGCGATGTCACTGATATGGTATGAGTCACAACTATTGTTCCAGTTCATGACCAAGGTGTTGAATGTTCTTCCACATCAAACTGTGAGAATCATTTCTTTATGAGCCTGGCTTTGTGCAGAAGGGCATCATCACAGTGAGGCAGTAAAGGGCATTTTGACAGTTTGTGAAGACAAAATAATACCTTTAGACTTTCAGGCTGCAGAAATATCTGTTCAGTTTGTGTCCTCTGCTGCAGTGCTGGTAGTGTTCTTGAGGGATAAAAATGAAAGCAATAAGACAAACTACCTCTGAGTTCAGCTCAGTTCTGAACTGAAGCTGCTGCACTCGGGGTCATTCACAGATACTGCTGATATGAAATCCAGAAAATAGATTACATAGACCGTCTACACCCACCACAATAGAGATGCTTTATTCAGCACTGCACTGAAAACACGGTCTTCTGCGTTACTTGTCTTGGGGACCAAGTGGTAAAGATGTACACTATGAAACTGCAACATACAAGGTTGAGCTTGGGACCTTCGTTGCACATCATACCTGGATGGGTTCTTTCTCGTTTCATTTGTGTCCAACAGTCCAATAAATAATGCCAACACCTTTGAAAAAAGGATATTAGGACAGAAAAAACTACTTGTGAGTAGATTATCAGCTTATTTACACGTTATATTTGTCAGAATAATGTAAACTGTAAAGTTTTTCCACACATCCATCATCAAGCACCAAATAAAACACAAGCTCAGGATAAAAAGCAGGAAAATACTGCAATATCTTGATTAGCCCATTTGCCTGGAGATCTTGTGAATATCACTGGCAGATAATAACATTTAAAGAGAGTTTTGTGATTTACCAGGTCACTATTCCCTTCTGGAAACAAACGTGAAATCAACATCCATTACTGCATTTATTGGTCTCCCTTCCTTCTGCTTTCTCTTCCCTGTTGACTGTACACACAAGATTTCCACAGAAAATCTGATTCTTAATGTGGCATTTTACCACAGCTGCAAAAGTCATTGTACTGCTGGAATCTTTTATTGAATTGCTGATATAAAGATCTTTTTCTTTTTTTTTTTAAATATACACAACAAATCAGTACAATACAAACGTCTAAATGTCCACGGGGAGATCTTCAAATGTCTTGTGCATCTGATTAACATCACTAAACCCCAAACAATATTCAATTTGCATTTGAAGAAGATCGAGGAAACCACAAATATTCACATTTGATAAGCTGCCGCCAGATAATTGATGCATTTTAGCCGTAAGTAATGACTAATACTGCATGTTTATTAAAGGTGATTAAGATTCAGTTTTTGTGAGTTGTCTGATTACTACTGCAAATTATTGTAGTTCTGAATCCAATATATCCAAATATTCCTTATACATCCACAGAGAGCACAATTTAAACATCACTACATGTAGACTGTAAGAGAAGTAAGAGCATCAGATTAGAGTAAAACTAGTGTCTAATTCATGGATCTCTTCCCACTCTGATGGGCTTTTGGTGATGCTGTAGTGATTCACGATGAGACAGAGTTCATCCTCCCACTGAAACCTGTCCAGCAGCAACTGCTTCCCACAAACTCTGACAAATCTATTCACATTCACACTACCGACGCCTCCAGAAACCAGACGCTCCGGTTTTATCAATTATGTTCTACGACCGGAGAAGCGACCACAAAAATCAGTTCACAGCTGCCTTGTTGAACCTGTACCTGTGTCATGCTTTGGGTGATTTAGCAACATAATTAAAGACGTGTTACTTGATGTGAAGTCTGTAGAGTATCACCTCTTTTAAGCGTATTAAAGAAAATGAACTTTTGGAACTCCCCTCAAGCAAGGTGTTAAAGACTGATGGTAGTAGGTAAATGCTCATACTTTGTGTTTTCTTTGGCACTTCAACAACCCTCATAAATTTGTTCTTGACAATTTTAATTAATTTCATGAATAAAACCACAATTTATGTCTGTCTACATCGATCTACATTTAATAACCAATAATGGCAAAGTGAAAACGTGTTTTCAGAATTTCTGCAAATTTAGCTTGGGAAAAAAATCCAAACAACTTAACTCTCTCATTTACACATTTCACTTGCACCTAAAAAAAACCCGGAGAAAACTGCTGAAGGCTACAGATTATCTTAAATCACTCACACATGCCACATAAGAGTGAATCAGCTCATGTTAGAGGTTCTCAAGAGGTTTGCAAGCCAATAGGTTTAGGAACCACTTCTCTCTAGCGCTACATCCCAAGCTTGAAACAATTCCTTAAGAAATCTGTGGCTAACAAAACAGATGTTATGCATGCTTTTTGGAAACAAATGCATTTGGTGAACATTTAACAGAGACTGTCCACTTCCTTCCCACGTCGAGGTATGAGATATATAGTGCAATGAAATCCAGTCAATGTCTAGCAGACAACTGTTTCGCTCCTAAAATCTCACGCAACTAACAGAACTCAAACTTCACTTATGGCCACAATGTACTCAAGATGATGTTACTGATGCTTATGAACGGGACTCAAAACACTCAAAGTGATTCACCAAATTTTGCTTGGCTTGACCGGATTCATATTGAAATATGTTTTTCAAATCCACTTGTAATTTCTATTTATTTCCAGACCCCTCTTACACAATTATTCTGAGGTCACAGTACAATTGTGAGAACTGCAGCTTGAATCCAGTCCCTAACCATGCTGGCTTGTAATGCTGCTGAATGGAAGAAACATTTTGGAGCCTGACTTCAGTTTTGGTGCATTTATGCAACAATGGAAATCTACGCGCCTATTGTAAAGACAGAATTAGCAGCACAGGTAAATCTTTCTCAGGTAACCCCTAACTATAAAAATGTGAGTGTGTGAAATGACCCAAAATATGCATTTCTAACAGTTTGGTATCATTATTGTGGGGATTTTGTTTCATTATGCCACACTGGGCTGAATATAAGACTTTAACCAAAGGGCACAATGTGGGAACTATGTTAGAGAAAGTTTGTGTGTGTGTGTGTGTAACTATTTGATACATTGCCTGGGTATCAAATAGTTTCAGTTTATTTATAATGATGATGAACAAAGAAAAACGCTTTTTTTTATTTTTCCCTTCTACAAGAGAAAAGGTTTTAGTGATAAGGACTCTCTTCTTGGGTCGTCTCTGCTGGAGAAGTTGCAGAAGTGGCTCAGTGTCCTCCCTGATCATAGTCTACATTATGTGGATATTTATATTGTTATTGAGAGAAAACAATTTTGGTAAGTGATGAATACTTAGTCATTTATCAAATATGATTATCAAACATTTTCTAGTTCCACTTCCTCAAACGTGAGATTTTCCTGCTCGTCTTTCTCGTTATGTCACTGTAAACTAAATACGTTTGACAATTTGAAGATGCCAGCTGGCTTTTTTGTAAAATAACAGAAAGCATTTGTAAAACTGTAAATGGGCTAAATTATTAAATAACAGAAACATAACCAGGAGATTAAATGATAATGAAAACAATCTGTTACAGTGATTCCAAAAAAAACTATTTTAATCCAAAAGGTAGAAATTGTACAAGTCTGTTGTGGGTGAAATGAGGATATAAGAAAAAGCAAACAGACAAATGTCCACTAGTGCAGTCTTACGGCTTTAAAGTCATTATCATTGCTCCAACAATTTCAAGCTCTCTTTGAGTTGTTAATGCTTCTTTAAGTACTGATATTAAAGTCTGCAATTTGGAGCGGTGACTGATACTTCCACACAGTGACTCTGAGCCACTAAAATAATGGAATTCATGCCTTAACCAAAGCAAACAAACACGTACTGTACAAGTTCTCTGGAAACAGCCAAGTGTGAAGATTAACATTCGCAGTCAATCATGAGCTGAACAACTGTCTCAGTAGCTGATAAGTACACACAGAGACTAGCACACACACGCTCTGGCATCACAAAGAGCCCCTGTTGGCCTGCCTGTGGGTATTGGAGTGTTTGGCCTTGGTATAAATTGTCTGCCAGCTGGATGGACGGACACTGAAGGCCTGCTTCAGTGGACGGAGCCAGGAGGAGAGGCCTCTGCTTGTTGTGGAAGCTTTGGCTTCACTTCAAAATACACACACACACACACACTCACTTCAATGGAGACAAAAACACACACCAAGCATGTAAATGCACTCTTGCACAAGTTCACACACAGCCACCATCTTTCTCCCTCTCTCACACACACACACACACACACACACACACACACACAGAGTTATTGTCTCCTCTTAATTCTGTTTGATGGCCCTCAATCCTACAGCCAGGAATCGGTGCCTGGGGAAATCAGTCAGACAATAGGCGCGATCCAAAGAGAAGCAGACTGCAGCAGGCCAGGAGGCCGTGCACGCTGCCAAGAAACTGCAACACTTGAATAATTGAGCTTTGAGTTTAGGTTGTGAAGGCCGGCAGCGGAGTTAGTGACGCTAATGTGTTGTACGCCTCACAGGTCAGAGAAAACGCACAAAGCTCAGACCCCAGAACAGAAACTCAGATGATCTGCCTAGATCTGGAACAGTTTTACATGTGGTGTTAACGCAGGAAAATGCAGGTATCTGAGGATGTCAAGGCCCAGGCGGCTGCAACACAACACGTGACGAAGTGCTCTCCTGATGTTATCATCTACTGTGCGATACAGAGCTGACAGCATGGATAAGATACTTTTCTTTTACCTGCAAAGTTTATCAGAGTGTGCAGTGACAAGAAAGCTATAGGAAATGGTACGTCGAGTACTTCTTTGTGTCAGCAAGTCTCTCCCATAAGGCAAGAGAAGCCAAGATTCACACATCTTATCACACTGTGAAGTCACAAAGTTACCTTAGCTTGTATTTTTTGTAGTTAGTCAGCGGAAGAAATCAAGCTAAAGAAGCAGAGGAAAAGGATGGATGGAGGACACTTTACCATCCATACAGACTTTTTGTTCACTTATGGAAAAAAACAACTATCCTGAAATACTTGGACAAATGTGTACTGACATCTTGTTGCAGTGACTTACACAATGCTAATTTCAAGCCTCTGCTTGGACATCTATCTTTAAAAACCAGAAAGATGCTGTTACTGATAGCAGAAAAACCAGATATCCTCTGTCAGCAAGTCACTTATTACATACATACACACACACACCCAGTCAAAAGTTTGGACACACATAGAAATGACCATGTTTGTGAAAGAAAAGCAGATTTCATAACATCAAATTGAT
>JAUMHL010000002.1:21850018-21863524 GCA_032362345.1 Sandelia bainsii | reverse complement strand
AAAGGATAACTGATCATTAGAAAACCATGTGCAATGATGGTAACACAACTGAAGACATGTATCTTTTCATGAAAAATCTTAATCAAATTATCTCTGTATTAAAAACATGATATTGTCCTGCTTGACACAAGCTGAACCACATTTGCAGATCTACAAGAAGTGTGTCTTCCCCATGTGTAGAGGTAACACAGTACAACTAACTGTGTGCAGCAATAGTGGTGTTTACCTCTAACATCAGTTAAAGTCTTGTGTTGCTCAAGTTGAGATAAACTAAATTCTGGATCATGGAAGTGAATTTGTGTCTATCTGGCTCACATGCTTAAAGGGTAAATGATTCCCACCATGTGCATGGCCAAATGGGCTTGTTATCCAACTCCTTTGAGTTATCAAACACAGGTGCCATTATGGAGCGTGCGGTGGTTCTACTGTGCAGAAAGATAGAAACACAAAAACAAACTTACATAAAGAGAAGATATCAGTGAGTAAACAGTCTGAACACCCAGAGGCTCAGGACACAGTGGCCACCGCAGAAGACAAAAGTGATAAGCTTCTGGCTCTGAAGAAATCTCTTGAAACATGCTGTGGACTCTCTCTCTCTCTCTCCTCATCCCCCTCTGATAGAAAACATATTGTCTTATTTGTCTTATATCAGCTGAACTAAGCAGACTTCAGTTTTGTAATGTTTACCAGTCATGTTGATTCTCACTAAGGTTTCTCTTCGTTGCAAATTTGTTAGTTGTCTTCTCTTCTTTTTTATTAATCATCTGTTTTTTGGCCACCCCCCCTGTTGGACTGTCGGCTTTTTTGTATAATCCTATACATGGTTATATTCCATAAGCTCTTAAACTCTGTATATAGACAAACTGAATTGAATTTGAATTTATTAATTTAAATATTAAGGTATTAAATCACCAACATGTGGTGCTTCATCGACCTAACTGCAAATACTTATAACCTCCTCCTGAACTTCCCTACCCTTCAGTCTAATGGTTGGTTGATGCAGAAGGGAAAAACCTTTTCATCAGGTCTGCTGAAATCTAGAAGATTAACATGTCTTGGTTTTACTGAAAACATTCATCCCCGATGAACCTTAAGGATCATTATTATCACTCAGTGGTCAATCTGGTTTACAAGCTTGGCAATGAACTAACCAGCATAGACACCAATGAGCCGTCACCTTTAATTAAGACATTAATATAAGTAATGAGTGCTGCTGACCATAAATGGATTATGAGAAAATTGGCCTCTGGGTACAGAGGTAAACCGCTCTTCATGCCACCTACACATGAGGCTAACATGTTGTTTTTGGTCATTTTGTGTTTGATTTTGGTTCATTTATGTCTTTTAATGGTCTCTTTTTCATCATTTTTAACTAACTGTGTTAATTTTCCATCTCTTTGTGGTCATTTCATGTATATTTCTGATCATTTGCGTCTTGTTTTGGTTATTTTTCAACACTTTGTCATCATTTTGTGTGCCTTTTTGATAGATTTTTTTGTCTCTTTCGGACTGTTTTGCATCAATTTGTGGTCATTTTGTGTCTTTTAACTGAGCTTTAACAAGGAATAATAACTCTCACAGCCTCCACAGCAGAGGAAAACAAATCAATAAGAAGCAAAGCAGCTGTAAAAGTTTAAATTATTCCATTCATAGAAACTCTACACAGTTTTTTAGATTCCTGGATCATTATTTAGTTCAGCACTAACTAAAAACAGTTTGAATAGCATAAATGAACCTGAGTCAACTATGTCATGCACCTCTAGACAACTGTTTGTGATGACTGGATTAAATAAAAGGCTGTCAGTAGACTAAGTGTACCTGTTGTTTCCTCACAGAACTGTCAAATATCTCCTTTCTATTTTCAGCTCACATCAATAAGCCGGGCTTTGGTGCAACAGTGTAATCTTGGCTACATGTTGTCAAGATGCAAAGCAGCTCTTCTCTATCCCAGATAATAATCCCCAGGACCACCAGCAGCCGGCCAAATGGTGCTTTGTTGTGGCTGCAGCTGGTGCATTAACTGTGTGTAGTTCACCAGTCAGACTGAAGAGAAACCAACTGGCTTCTTTTCTGGTCTAAAAAGCCTCTTGTGTGATGAGATTTTTTTTGGCAGATGAAAATACGAATGCACCAACAACTTGAAAGAGTGAACAAATATTTCCAACGCTGTCAGCTGCATGGAAGTAGTTCATTAACAATTCACATAGAGCACTTGGAAATTGCAAATCATGTCCACAAATGTTTCGTAAATTAGCAGCACGTCCAGGACAATCGATCTTGTATGTTTAACTCTTGACAACTGTGCTCTCAGACCTTTACAGCCAAAAATCTTAGTCACATTTGACCCGGTCCTCTCTTTTGTTAAGCACATTAAAGATATTACTAAGACTGCCTTCTCTAACCTACGTAACACAGCTAAAATGTGGCCTTCTCTGTCAATAGCAGATGCAGAAACCTCAATTCATGCCTTAGTGTCATCTAGACTTGATTATTGTAAAGTGCTGTTCTCAGCTTTTCCCCAAGCCAGTACTAAAAGTCTTCAAACGGTCCAGAATGCTGCTGCTAGAATTTTAACGAAAACCAGGACATTTGACCAATTTACACAAGTCCTAGCTTCTCTCCACTGGCTCCCTATTAAAGTTAGATCAGATTTTAAGGTGCTTCTGTTGACATATAAAATTCTACATGGAAGTGCCCCTTCATACATCTCTGATCTCCTTAATCCATATATTCCACCTCGTGCCCACTGCTCTTAGAGAGCAGGGCTCCTGTCTGTCCCTAGAGTTAAAAAGAAGTCAGCAGGCTGCAGGGCCTTTTCCTATCGTGCCCCCCTCCTTTGGAATAACCTCCCTGCTGAAATCAGACAGTCTAACTCTGTTGATGTATCTAAATCTCAAAACTCATTTATATGCCCTGACGTTTAATTAGTGGCTGGGTTTTTTACCTGTTTTACCTGTTTACCAGTCCTCAGTCGGTGGGTTGGTTTCAGTTTCAGTCTCAGTTATTGAATAACCAGTACTTTACTGTAGCTCATAGTCCTGCCGAGGAGATCATGGCATTTTTTTTTAATTTGTGAATTTATTTATTTTCCTTTAACCCTTTAAAGAACCCTTCTTTCTCTCCCAAGCACATGAGCATACAGGCTGTGTGCCTCTCCCTCTTTTTTCTGTGTTGTGCATTCTATCCTTCTTCCAGGTCCTCATCATGGGAGGTGGAGGTGTGAGCCAGGTCCTACTGTCTGGCTGCATGAGGAAGCTGCTGGATCTTGTTTTGTCTGTTGCTATTGTGGTGCAGTTTCTTTCTCCACTGTCCACTCACCCCAACCGGTCGAGGCAGATGGCCGCCCAACCTGAGCCTGGTTCTGCTGGAGGTTTCTTCCATTAAAGGGAGTTTTTCCTCTCCACTGTCGCCCAGTGCTTGCTCAAGTGGAATTATTGGGTTTCTTTCTGTATAACTCTTTACTTTTCACCTTATTTGTAAAGTGACTTGAGATGATTCTGTTGTGATTTGGCACTAAATTTGATTCTAAAACGAAGATTTTTGTTTTATATCATTTTAAATCTTTTGGCTTTAGACTGTATGACAAAAGAAATCTGAAGTAAAGAGGTCACCTTGCAGACTCTTTAGTGTAGCAGCTGGTAAATATCAAACCATCTTCAGTCTGATACGTGACCAGTAAAGTCACACACCGCTACGTAAATATGACTTGGAGAAAGACATGCTGATAGAGACATCAATCAAAAAAATGATTCATCAATCACTTGCTGAGCTGAAAAAGAAAACTCTATAATTCTAAATCTATTCATATCTCATTCTATCAATGTCGTTACTAAATGACTGTTTTAACAACAGCAGTCATCTTTAAATATGTGGCATTAGCAGTTTGTCAGTTGTCATTTCTGACATTAACAGAGGCACCTGCTCTATAAGATGAAGTAAGAAATCCTGCGTTTCAAGTCTGGGCAAGCTGACCTCGATTTCTGAGTCAGGATGAGAAATCAACCAATTACACCCCAGGATCGACACAACATCACATCAAATAGAGATTTTGTTTATGATAATGGCTGAAAAGACGCCAGCATAATATGAAGCTCATCACAGCTGTGGCATTAACCCAGACAGTGTCAGCAGAGTGCTTCCAAACTGCCGGTTGTTGGGTGAATTTTTACAGCCTCACTTAAACTAACTGTCTGCCACCAGTTTGATTTTCACAGGGTTGCTCTCTTTGTGTGACAGCGTCCTGAGGCACTGTGCTCTCCCCTTATGCAACACTCTAAGTAATCTGTATAAAGGCACGATTAGGACTGAACCAAGCTGTGTGCACCTCTCCGTACACTGTGATCATGTTGTTCTTGTGTCTCTCTTATGTGTGCTTATGTCTTGCCTCTTGTGTGTCTGTGTTGTCTGTCCTCTTTCCAGGCTTTTGTGGCGGAGTAACGGTCGTGTCGCTCAGATCTGCTGGTGGACGTTGATTAACATCCTCCCGTACCACTTTCTTCATGCATATTTACAGTCTACAATTTGTCATGCTGGTTGTCCATTAGGGGTGTAACGATTCTCCAGGCTGTCGAGACACAATTGACCTACACTCTATGCTGTCCCTGAATGCCTCACAACACGGACCTACCTAACTGACCTACAGTGTTACTTTCTTAACATAAATCAGTACACAAAAGCAAGCGACAGGACCTCTTAAGACAAGAAATATCAGATTTCCGGGATATTGTATTGAATCTGCAGACATCAGAGAGCCGCTATTAATATGCAGGACACTCCACAAGAGAGGTGGTGGTCTCCAACAGGTTGGCAGCAGGCTGGGTGGAACCACATATTCTTTCAGCTGAAAGGGTTGGCAGGATGTCAACAAATGTTTATAGACACAATCCGAAGATTCACAGGTATCAGAAAAAGGTCTAGTTTCAACAAGAATCAAATTTTGTTACTTTATGCTGAATATTACTATTAAATCTCAAAAGTTGAGTTATTATACAGTAATGTGATTTTTTTTATGACTGCCAAGAGTGAAATTACGCAACATCTAAAGTAGACTCAGGTTAATTTGTTGCTAGAAGTTAGAGCTATGTTTGGATAATAACAGATGAAACTGTGATTCAAATTATTTTGCATTTTGTTGTAATAATTATAATAAACGGGCACAGTGTAATGACATGTATTATGCTTGCCAGCAGGTGAATGTATCCCTCTGTGTTAAGTTTTAGTTTAGTGTTGAACGCTTACGTTTTCTAATTACTGACCACGTCGCTTCCTATAGGACTTCAGCATGAGAATTTCCTTAACTTTACCCTGCCTGTCAAAAGTCCCTGTCAGAAACTCAGAGCTGACAGTGTGCATGAGTCCATAACCTGCCACATACTCTGACAAATCCTCATGATCTACTGTATTTTAAACCTTAACTTACCCAGGGAGGGTTTGCTGAGCATGTATCCACCCCCACCCAACACCGCTCAGCTACATATTCTTAGTTACACCGACTAAAACCACAGTCACCTAAACTTTACAACTTAGCAGCTCTTCTGGATCAACTCAGAGTTTCGAGCTTTGCTTAAAGCCACAACAGCAGCAGCAGGTCAGGAAGGTTGAGGATGCTCCTCCTGTTTCCTGACAATGTTTTCTTAGGCAGCCATAAAATCTTACAGTAAAAAGTTCCAATCAATAACCTTTGACCTTTAAGCCACAGCCTCCGTATGCAGCATTTTCTGGTTTTCAAATTAAGGCCTCATTTCCCTTAAGACGTATTTCCTGTTGTAAAGGGGACGCTGTCCCTCATTTCCTTTGCTTGTGTTTCACCATTAGTTTTACACAGAGATCCAGACTGGTGCTCCTCAGTGAAATGTTTAGAAGAAACACCACAAATTTTAGGCGCACCGTTAAAACTACATCCAACGAAACACATATTTTTTCAATCCCAACTGTAAATAAATAATAATGTGCTGTAAGTAAAGTAGTGCTTTCAATGAGAGCAAAGATAAAGATTAACATTAATATAAAACTTTATCAGTTTTATTTAAGTTTTTTTTAAAGAGTTTCATTAAAATTCTAATGTAAGATATAGCTGGGAGTCTCACTTTCTGACAGTAATATTTATGTATTTATGTGTTCTTTGCTTCTTTGTGCATTCATTTCAAATGCACTCAAATTATGTCACTTCTTGTTCAGCTGGGAACAATAAACTAGACGTTCATAGAAATGTAAAAGTTTAATTAACTTAAAGATTAAGAAAACATATTCATGAGAATACTGCAGACTAATATTATTCCTGCCATAATATTTATGCTTATTATTGTGATTACACAGGGATTCTGGCCTTTTACCAACTGTTTCTGAAACCTATCACCTCTGTCTTACACCTGTTACTTGATCAGAACCACACACCAGTGGTCAAAGTGGCCTCTCCTGAAACTCTTGGCCTTTTGACCTCCATGATAATGAGTGAAGAGAGCCTGAGGGGCAGAGAGGATGCAGGGGAGGGGGGAAATGTGCTGGACACCAACCACGTCTACCGTGAGCTGAGCTTGTGCCAGGAGAAAACAACATTTATTATCAGTTAACCTGCTAATTATTTTCTCAATGAACCATTTGGTCTTAAAAATAGCAAAGAAAAAGTAGCCGTTTTGTTTAAGCACGTGGCTGTAATGACAGTTTTAAAGAACTTTGTTTATTATAGCATCTCCAACAACAAACTGTTATCCTTATTATTACTTTCTGTTTCCATTTCTCAGAGTAAAAGTGAAATATTCAAATGCACCATTCAGCCTACGGTGGCTACAAACAAGGAAGACGCAATGAGCCATTACGTGGGTTTGTTGGTTTACACGCTCGCAGCCGAAAAAGCAGACCTGTCCTGCTTTTCCCGTTTTAACCACAAACCGTGGGCCCCTGGCCGCAGGGTGAGTTTCACACAGACCAGAGGTGACAGTTAGCAGCCATTTACTGTACAAGCTGGGCTCAAGTACAAAGCCAGCAATTCATTAATTTCTCGTTTAGCCCACTGATTTTCATTTACTAAGGCTTTCTGGGTTTGTTAAACTGACAGAGATGCTAAATGATGCTGTCACTTGTGCATCGCCGTGCTACAAAGTTTAGTGCAGACATAGACCTCCACTGACCCCTGACCACATTTTGTAAACTGCTGACAGACCACTAAATAAAAGCTGACTTGTTATTGTCTGTTTGGGTCTTTCAAGACAGGCTGTGTGGAGAATACTGTGGTTCAGAGTGAGAGAACACAACAAAAGTGCAAATACTGCAAGACCATAGCGGAAGTGTACTGATGCAAAAACCTCTCTGGTTCCCCTTTGTCTTTAAACACCAATTGTTTGTTAAGTTTACATCTCATCTCTTTATCAGGGGGCAGAGATAATGACCAAACTGCACAAAAACAGAACAGGCTGTCACATTCACACCTACATACAGTGCTGTGAAAAGGTATTTGCCCCCTTCCTTTTATATTTTTCACACTTAAATGATTCAGATCATTAAAAAAATTTTAATATTAACCTGAGTTAATACACCATGCAATTTTTAAATGATGATGATTAGGGGGGAAAAACTGTCCAAACCTGCCTGACCCTATGTGAAGTAATTGCCCGCTAAACCTAACTTGTGGTGCCACACTTAGCAGCAGCAACTGCAATTAAGCGGTTGCAGTAACTGACATTCTCCTTCAGGATTTTCTGGTAGAGAGCAGAATCCATGGTTTCATCAATCACAGCAAGTCGTCAGCAAAGCAGCCTCAGACCATCACACTACCACCACAATGTTTGACTGTTGGTATGATGTTCTTTTTATGCAATGATGTGTTAGTTTTACACCAGATGTAGCAGGACGAACACCAACAAATGTGAGACGAGCCTTTGTGTTATTTTTGGTCAGCAGTGGTTTTCATCTGTTCTTTCTTTACAGCACAGCATGATGTGTTGCTTTTTGTGATCTTTTAAATGATCTGACTACTTGTTTTCTGTCCTAATCAATTAGCTCATTGATAATTAACTGTTTCATTGCTACATGTGACAGTGCAATTTAGTGATGCATTACCAGTCAAAACCTGCTCAGAACGTCAACATGTAACATCTGTGCTGCTGAGGTAGACAAGCCACAGATTTAGAAAAGCAGTCGGCAACAACTGAACACCTCCAACACAGCTGGGAGGAGGGAGGTTACATCACCTGACAAAACAGCATCAGCATCAGCATCAGCATCCATGCACTTAACGTTCACTGTCCTCCTGTCTCCACTGAACTGGCTGATCCAACAGGTGACTCTGGAAGCTGCTCAGCTTGTTTATGAGCCTAACACTGCTCTACATAACAAGCAAGCTCCAAACTACCACGGAGCATTGAGAATGACTGAAAATTAGGCTAAAGAGGAGCTAATGTGTGTGATCATTTCATCTGGATTTAAGCAAGCCCTTATTGTCCCTGTTTGAAGAAAACAAAGAATAAAGAGCTCAACGTAAGACTAAAAAAAAGTCAGATACTGGATCTGAAAGAGGATCTGAAACAGACTCGCTTCGCGCCTCTGGTTTTCTGTTCTCTCCCATTCAGCGTCTGTCAGTGAGTGTTCTTATCGTCAACACAAAGGCACGTCAAACCATTTTACTTGACTTTACTTTACTTGGCAGAGGCTTTTATCCAAAGCGACATTTTAAATTCACACCAACTGTTGACATCCAGTTATTCAAGATGTTGACGCAAAACAGATAGGATCAGTGAAAGCACAAACACAAGGGCATGAATCTCATCTGCAGAGGCCGAACAGCCTGTGAAGACCAACCTGACTGAAGGATATTCATCTGCACTAGTTTAACGTGTCTTCCTGGGTCCTTTAGTTGTAATGCTGCTTCAGACAATTTTATATGTTCGTGTTACAAACATTTTTGTTACCACCGACAGTGTGACGGAGTGAATATGTGGATTTACAAAGGACAATCAGCTTATTGTGTAATTTGACTGAAGTGAAATGATCATTTTAAATGTTGCTGTGACTGGGCCTTAAGGCTGTAACCAGACCGACAACGGTGCTGTACAGAACAAGGAAGCCCCTCATTCATTTCAATAAGACAACTGCATTAAAGCCATGAAGCAAAAGCCTCCAGGTAGCAAACAAAAAAGAAAAAGGACTTGGTGCAACAAAATGCAGTGTCAACTACTAATGCACAGCACTGACCAATCAGAGACATGCAAACGCACATTCCTGCTAGATTATATTGCACGGTTAATAAAATAATCACCGTTTACTTTGCAGCTACAAAGACAGAATAAAATGACCATCACTGTAATAGCTTTCAAGTGTTGTAAAATTCTGCCTCATAGTATCATAATCAGATAAGCCTTCAGTGTTTCTTGATTGGCTGGTTCTAGATTGACTCCTTTTTTAAAACCAATCAGTGAGTTCTTTGTTAATTTAACAGAGTATAAATCTCACTGGTCTGTAGATTTGTATTATGGCTTCACTGTGTCACAGAACACTGCTCTCGTAATCTGATTTACTTCTTGCCACTGCTTTTTCTACATTTTCTATTCTTATCAAATGCTCAGAGAATCTGCGTGGGGAGGAGAAAGTCCGACCGGTGCTGAGGATGTGAACAGCTTCTCCACGTTGCAGCTTGATTTGTAAGCGACAGATTCTCCACAGTGGCTCAGTTGCTTATTTAGGGAGCTGCCTCAGATGATTTCCTGTCCAAGAAAGAGACAAATGCATCTTGTGGTGCTTTGGAGTTTTTTTTACCACTATCAAGCACTTCTAGTCCTTAAGAGGCCACATCCTGCTCGCCTGTCCTGTGAGGCTTAGTTTTATCTGACTGCCCACCGGGACCATTAACATTGTTTAAACAGAGAATGGCTGCATATTTTAGGTTAGTGGGTCAACATAAATTTCCTTTTGATGATTTCCAGTCATTATGTGTTTAAGAAAACCTGTAACATTAGAAAAGCTCATTAGATGCTGTTCAATTTCAGGTCTGCTGTCTAGAAAGGCTGTGGATAATTTGGTTTTCCCTGCCAAGCAAGCAGAAACCTGACATGAAAGTTGATGCTTAGAGAGTACAGTGCAGCATGTGCAGTCTTACGCAACAGCCATATCATGTGGGATCTCTAAATGCAGGTCGAGCAACATTCAGCTGGCTAGCTGAGAACCATCATTCAGGTAAGTGGGGTCCTTCAGACGAGCCCAGTAACATGAGGGTCAGTTTACTTAAGTAAAAATACAACTGTTCGACCAGCTGAACTTAGAAAGTGTGGCTGTGGCAACAAACAACATCCAGTGATCTATAGATTTAGATTCTGCAGCCACGCTGACACACTTCAGCTAAAACAGTGAGTGAAGTGAGGTCCCATTATCTCTGACGGTATAAAGCGTCACAGAGCCGCTCGGCTGTTACAACACAAGCATGCTGGGTGCAGTTACGCAGCAGCATGTTCCAAGATTTGAAGCTACTGAGGCTCATAAAAACAGAGAAAACACTTGCACAATGTGTGTAATTTCTGAATCACCAATTAATGTATTCATTAGTAGGCTACATGTGAGTTCAACACTCTTCTGGTAGGTGGGTTATGGTGTTTTTAATTGTGTCAGTCAACACCCACAGCTGTTTGGAGCCGCCGACATACACGTAACGATGAAGCCTAAAGGAGATTTAATGTCAACACACGGCAGATGGCCTAGTTCGAACTCGACATCAAGATGATGCATACTCACCTGCACCAAGGTTTAGGGTGCATGTGAGCATCAATTCGGTGACCCGCAAATCAAAAGAAATGTCTAGACGTGTAGGTTACAACTGAGCTAAATTTGGTCGCAAAGCCAAAGGTAACCTGTAAGTATTGTTTCAGCTGCATTTCAGTCACATCTTACTGAGTCATTTCTGCTGGTATTTAAATCTTTAAAACTTTGCTTTCTTACATGCATGACAGAAAACGTACAAACCTTTCTAGAACTGTCCAAAAACTGTCTTAAATCAAGAAAAAATACATTCTTCCCCAGCTCGTTTCAAGCAAATATACCTACAGATCCAGGCATGCGGAGAATAAGACATAAGAAAATGTTCTGCTATGAATATTATTGAGTCGATCACAAAAAAGTTCTATATACCATTTAAAACACTGTTTAAAGCCACATTTCTTGATTTTGATGGATACACATCGACTCCTACTTCACTGAAAAGTCCACTCTTACTGTATGTGATACATCAAACAGGTGTAAGTTAGTTATAAAATCATGCTCGTCTGTACGTTTAATCTGAGATTTAACATGACTCCTGAGACACTTTCTCCCTTTAGCAAATGAATGCACATGCATGAATCTGCAAGTGAAACATAAAATGAGCAAAATATTCAAAACAAAAAAAGACTCAACTACAGACAAAAAATCATTTGATACCAGAATCCTTACAGTAAAGCCCTTAGGATATGGTCGAGACACTGCTTATACACAGCTAAAGAACTTTCACTTTCAACCAAATCTAACCTGCACTCCTACAGCTTTTGACCTGCACACAACCCACAAAACACTCCCACAGTTGCATGAACTCTAATGTGACAAAGTTCAGAAACCCGTGAAGTCTAAAACTGTGTCCTGCTCCATCCATCACACAGAACCTGGTTGTGAATCACTGTAAAAAAAACTGCACAGACTTGTTGGCTGCTCTCTGCATGGCTTCCCCCCCTCTTACAATGTCACACAAGGCTTGTTGCTGCAGCAGTCTGGCGAGAAGCAACATCCACCCTGAAGAAAAAGAAATGCACCAGCTTTGGGTTCTGAATTAATCCAAACCTCATGTAGATCCTCCACACACACACACACACACACACACTGAGTGAACTTTGGACGGCAGGAGGAAGGGGTTAGCCTAATGGTGGACCAGGAGCTTTTCTTCAAGAATATTCTAGCTCAATGGAAAAGAAGAATTTGTGTTTGGTTCAGAAGAACAATTAAACCTGACGAGACAGGCAGCGAGGCGGCTGCCAGAGCCTCGTCTCCGGTGCAGCTAACTGTGTGCATCCCAGTAAGCTTTAAAAGCAGCCTTTACAGTGCACTTTCCACCTTAAAAACCCCCCATCCCCGGTGTGCAACTGCAGGGCCCGGCGCCGCCATACACCAGCACATAGACACACAACACAACACGCATAGCATGCCCCGTAGCACCAAGCGGAAAGAGACACGCGAAAAATGAGGAGGAGGGGGCTCAAACTGGGACCGTAAACCGGCCACGGACCCAGCGGGGACGGAGACATGCAGAGAACAAGTCCACTTAGGCGAACTAACCTGTTCGGGAGCAGCACAGTCCGCTGGATATTGGGTTGAATCCGAGTTAAATCCACTGTCAGTAAAACAAAGAGGCGAAAATGACCGAGCGGCCGCGGAACAGGCCGAAACTGCACTCCTGGAGCAGAGAGGCGCATGCGCAGTGCGCGGAGAGACGCTGGGGTGAAGGGGGTGGGGTGAGTGAAACTAATTATTAAAATTGATCTGCTGAGTGCGTCATTAATTATTAATTATAAGGAAATTAAAGGCATGCATGCATTAATATTATTTTTATTGTGTGTGTGTGTGTGTGGGGGGGGGGGGGCATAAAGTCAGGTGATGTTGACATTTTACTATAAATTATATATTGATCATTTTATATTGACGTTTTTACTGGCTAAATTTGCTGGTAACTTGCTCTATGCATGTCGTCGCATGGTCAGCTTGGACAATCTATGTACTTAATACTACTTTATTAACAGTGCGGTATGATTTTCTCTTTAAACTTTGTGAAAAAGTTCCTATAACTACAACAATATCAAAGTGGTTTTTAGCTGTTTTTTAGTATGTCAGCTGGACAAGCCATCCACCAATTTTGTCCTACGGGCTAGCTTGTGATTGACTTATTTCCTAAAGACATTGATGGTCCCCAGAATGGATTAAATATCTTAAAATCTACTACATCAATTCATTTATTTGTGGTCCCCTGAAGATGAATCCTAATGACTTATGCCTATGCAGATAGTCTCCTTGTCTTGTTTTGCCGTTTTGTACAAGAGTCAATACAAAGACTTCTTTAAATTCCAAATATCCCGTTGTGGGTGAAGATTGCCTGTCATGCAGGTGAGGTTATGTGAAGTTTTGGACTTCTTTTTTGTTTGGTCATAATGGTCCAATACTCCTCCAAGTATGTTCTTCAGTCTGAGGAAAGTCAGTTAAGGAACCCAGATTTATCTCCATCCCAGGTGGTTTCATTTCTCACCTATCCTGCACTGTAAACCCAAAGAAGTTAGCAGAACTCAAAAAAATTTAGGCAACTGATTGCCTCAAAAACATTAAGTTGATAAACTCAAAAGTCAAATGTTTTACAAGCTTCAAAGTTTTGATTACATGCTACACATATTGTTTGATCACAGTTAAATTAAGTTTTGATTATGTCAACTCAAACTATTTTAGTTGGAATTAAGTTAGCAGAACTCAAAACAATAAGTACGAGAACACAATATTCTATGTTAAGTAAACTCA
>JAUMHL010000002.1:21821753-21849918 GCA_032362345.1 Sandelia bainsii | reverse complement strand
AAGAAGTGAAATTACACTTTTGAGTGGTGCTTACTTAATACAGAAAATAGTTTAAGTTAATCAAAGATTATAAGTTCAATCAACTCACATTGAAGAAAAAGTACATCTAACACAAAATATCTAAGTACGTAGAACTTTTTATTAAAAATTAACGTCACAGTACTTAATCTATTTAATTATTTTGAGCATTCGGGTTTACAGTGTGAGTAGGTTGTGATGGAGGACAGTCAACAATCAGGACTCCTATAACCCCCAACGTGACTTAATTTTTATGAAAAGAAGCAACCGTGACTTAATTTACTGTGTTACGAACAGCTCATGATTGTGTGTTATAAAAAAAAGAAAAGTCTCTGAAGAGTTTTGTTTCTACAAAGACTTAAGGAGTTGAGTAAACTCTCAAAAGTTTGTTCATTCAACTCACAATTTCTCAGTTCACAAAGTCAAAACGCCTCAAGATACAACTTGTGTTTATGTCCTAAAGTTGTCTGAAAATAAAACATTTAAGTTGAGATTAACTTGAAATTAGTTAAATTTATACCAAAATGAAATAAAAGTGAAAAGATTTCTTGGTTCCACTTAATCTCTGTGTGATGTTTTACAGTGTGTTTGATGCAAACTAATGGATCATTATAACTGATATATAATTAAAGCTAATGCTTCAGAGTGAGCTTTGAGGCAATTACATTTCTGTATGAAGTTAAAAATACATGGTTAGGTTAAGATGAGGGACAGTTTGAGGTTAGGTAAAACTTCTTAGGGGGTAAAGTGTGGGTGGGACTTTAGTTTCTTCCCATAGCTGTGGCAGGATCCCTGAAGAACATGTGGTTGAACTATTGTCATGAAACAAAGCATGCTGCACATTCTTCACTAGAAATAATGATTCTGAAACAAAAAACAAAATCTCTGTTTTTAGAACGACCACAATCCAACATCTGCTGACCCTCAGACAAAAAAAACAAATCTCTTACATTCCCACTTAAAATTCAGCCCAACACTGCAGCCACATTTCTGTTTAGGGGTTGAAATAAAAAAAAAAGAAACAGAGGCTTCTTCAGCTCTCTGCCACAACACAGCATCTTTCTGTTCCTCGTGTAGGATGTGCAGTAACTCAATTTAAACCTTCCGGGGGTGTAGTCAAGATAACTTAATCAAGTCGGAGTCTGTTCCAAGAGCTGATAAAGCTTTTTACAGAGAAGCTGGTAGTATAACTTTTAGTTACTTTGATCAGCTATTAAAGGGTTTCAACTTAGACATAGACTTGACTCAATTAATCCCACATCTGGTGAAATGCCCCTGTTCCGTTCCAAAAGGAATCTGTAATGGTTGTAGCACAATAATTATCACAGTCATATTTCACATTATAAATATTAATTAAGTTAAAAAGGCATATAATCTACAGTTTATTAACTCTTCTGAGTGATCCATTCCCTATAAGTGTGTACAATGGGAAATACATGTCAAACATTGTGTATTAACTGTTTTTGCTTTCCAAAACCAAGGACCCATTGGTCAGCCTGAAATGAAACCTATATGTCTCATAGTTTATTCATTGTTGTCTTCTCAATCTCACCAGCAGCATTCTTAGTAGCGTATGAGCTTCTTGTTGTCTTCGTGACAAATTAATTTCAGTTTCTTCATGTTGTGCTGGCACTGTGACAGGCTGAGAGGGGATTTTTTCATCCGTTATGGACACAGGCTGTCATTGTTGTAAAGCCCACTGAGGCATATCTGTGATTGATTCAACTGTTTGATATTTTTTTCTTTTTATAATTTATCTTGCAACAGATCTTGACTTGACAAAAAATTGGAGTGCTGAAATTTCTGAGTTAAACATTTCAGATTTGATTTCAACTTCAAAAGATTAATTTCAACACGTTGTTGTTAAAATGTTGTTCATTGATGGAGTTATTTGACAGAGCTGATGATACCAGTGTTAGTTTAATCCTCTAAAGACGTAATTAGACTCCTCCCTAAGGGTTTCAAACGTGCTAAACCTTATATTGGAAGCTGTGATTTCAGCAGCAGTGTGTACAACTGAACATGGCAAATGTGTTTTAAAAAGCCAGGACTGAAAAGAGCAACAGCGCTTTGTCATATTTAATGTCTCTGTTATGGGAAAAAGACATATTTTTGTTTCACATGGATGTTAGGAAAGTTACACTAACAGATTATAAATTTGAAATCTTAATAGTGTTCATCCAGGAGCATTGTCAGTAGCCTAAAAACTTCCACTAATTTCCAGTGGTGCTGACCATCAAACTTTATTTAACTCCAATGTTCTTTTACACAGTAAGAGTTTAACACTGACAGAGTGGCTATAATTTAAACTTTTTAAAAATGGTTGATCTATTTTTATGGTGGTTCCCATATAAACACTGGCTGAGTGTTAGGGTTGTTAGAGTAAAGCTTAATTTGCACTTTTTACTTGAGTCCAAAGGTTGCAGAGGGGTTTACACATGAACTGTTATGACCGGGCTGTTGTTTTAATGACTGAGTGATTCATCACCTCAGTAGAAGATCTTTGTTACAGTACAGCCACACTCCCAGCGGTGTACCTGAATCTGGAAGCGGCGTCTGACGACTTTTCCAGCCTGTAAACTTTTTTCCAGCGTCTATTTAGGACAAAAAAAATGACTTTATAATCAATTAGAAGACAAAGAAAAACACAATGGATTTACAGTTTGTGTTGTAGGCTTTGAGTGACCCGGTGGCTGACAGCGTAAACCTTTAAATGACTCGGATAAATGTACAGTGTTAGCGTTAGCTAACGTCACCGCCTAGCTTAACCGGCGAAGTGTCAACATCGTAACGGTCAGAGACTCGTTAACTGATGGATAATGATGGTGGTGGAGCCTCCTCTGAGGTTCACACTGGTTCGTCTGATGTTCCGAGAGGTCCAAACCCAGAACTGAGGAAGCTGCTGTTGTTTAAAGTTTACAAGAGGAGGTGGTTTGTTCTGCTGGTTCTGTGCTTGTTGAACTGCTCCAACGCGACGGTGAGTAACGTTACGGTGGACACTAAACAGAAAGACAACTCTACAGCTAACTCAGTGTCTTTCTTATGGCTGATAACGAAGCCCAGTATCCAATAAGTTACTTAAAATCGGTTTACAATCCTCTAAACGACGCTAAATAAATCCAGAGTTAGTTGACAGAAGCAGTGGCGTAACACAGAAATCTGGGGCCCCTACATGGGGGCCCCCCGTACCCTGTTAACACACCCATTCACTGCACCTAAATGCATTTAATTAACCCATTTACAATCAGCTTTCTCGAGTAAGCTAGCTTCTTAACTCTCATGTAAAAGGGTGATCTGATTACACTAATCGGGTCAGGGGATAAGAGGAACCTGATTTCTCCAGGTAGATTTCTGCTGGAGAATCCATAATTTACTGCCATGTACACATTACCATTTTTTTGTTTTATTTTTTAAATAAGTTTGTACAGGGCTTTTAGTTCCTTGACACTGTGCTGGAATTTCTGGCATTTCAGTTTGGTTTGTCTGGTGCAACATGGAGGCTTGTTCTAAGCTAATAGATCCCATTAAATCTTACAAATTGCACCTTTAAAACTCGATTTCTCTCTTTTTCTGTTAGCAATCAACTAAGTGCAGACATTAATAACTCTAATTATATAGCCTGGAAAATAAAGCCGGGACAGTGGTGGTGGCAATTGTGAATTGTCAAAGAACCCCAGGGTTGGTGGTTCGCATCCCGGTCCCTCCCTAGTGCCGGTCCAAAGCCCGGATAAATAGGGAGGGTTGTGTCAATGGAACTTCTACTGTATATAGCCTGGAAAAACACTAAAGCTGTGTTGACACTGGCATTAGCAGCCCAGCTCCCAAACAAGACTCTCGTTGCCACCTTGTTATTCCTTGAGGTCCAACTAATGTCTTAAATTTCCTTTGTCATTAATGGTATTAAATGTACTCTATGTACTGATGAATATTGCTTTTGAAGAAAAAATGGTGATAATATATTTGACACCTGCATTATTAACACACGTATTAAGAACTCCTTTAATTCTTATTATAATCTGTGTTGTGACATTTTACACATAAGGACACAGTTGCTACAACTTTAATGACTTCCTTTAAGCTTGTCGTACGTGTCTGAAATTCTTTGACCTTTTTTGAACGTGAAATAGCCGATATTGTTGTGAGCAGAGAAGGCAGATGACATGTAGTGGCCCATTATGTTTAGTGGAATGTGATATCTATTCCCTGGGGATGTTGTCATTGTAAAGCAGAGTGTGCCTGTCTCAGTCATGCAAACTGAGCCCTTCCCACCTCCCACGGGACTCGTCCTCTCTGTGGGAGCTATTGTTTTCACGGGACGGGTGTTCCCATTCACAAAAGACGCTCAGCTGTTCAAGAATCATTCATGATGTGGCAAATAGCAGCTGATAAGCCTGTTAGACATCAATCTGTCTGACATTAGCTGCCCCGCTGAGGGCTGAGGCTGTGGCGAGTTATTGATTGTTAGTCGTGTAAATTGATTTAGTGTGGACCTTGATAATCATTATATATCAGGGTTACCCACATTGTTTACTCCCATATCTTTTTGGAGAGACAAATACAGTGCTGTAGGGATGGGTGTCAAAACGCCTCACAGGCATTCCTCCGTATAGGGGACAGGGCTGGCTTTGTGTGTCCTTATCAGCTGACCAGCTTGTGTCAGCTCAGATGCATAATTTGTCTTTTCTTCGCTGTCCACAAAACAGAGACTTGTACTGGTGTTAGCAGGTCAGATTCATTCAGTTGATTCAATAATCAGCCACATATGCAGCCAGAATAGATACAGGTCTCAAAATATTTCATTATATTTAATATTACCTTAATCTATATTGGTTCACTACTTCTTATTTACTGTATAACTCCTATTAACGAGCTCAGTAGTGGAGTGGAAGATTTTTATTGGCTGTGTATCGAGAGTTTTACCTGATCATGTTGAGTTAGAATTTTTGTCTTGTGTTGTCTAGTCGTTTATGTTTAAAAATCTAGTAACTTGCAAGAGTGGAGTTTAACTAAGTACATTTACTTAAGTACCAGTGCTATAGTTAGATACCCAACAGTAAAAATAAGTAGAGCTGAAATGAATAGTAGATTCATTTGTTAAGTCAAACTATTTCATAGTTCACTGAATGTTAATGTCTCACCCTTCATGCAGTTTATATGATCAGATCCAGGTGGTTGATGATTTCATGTGGAACACCTTGTGGCTTCTTGTGTCCTGATTGGTGTATGCTGATAGCTTGATAACCTATTTATGTGGTCGCAGTGATCTCACATATCATTTTTTGCACAAGCCTCTGTTGTTTTCTTAGTGTGCAGCCAATTCTTATATGTATTAAGTATATTTTTCTCTGGTCTCCTACTCCAGGTTCCTTGTTTACATAAGATTTAATAAATGAGGTTCTAACAGCAAGTTGACACTAGTACAGTTTGTGCATGTAACTGTTGCTATGAAGACCAGTTTTATTCTCTTATACTTCTTAAATCCTTTTTTACTTGCATTCTTTTCTTTGATTGTTGCGTTAAGGAAGACGGGCAAAGTAAGATTTCACTGCATGTAGTAAGCTCTCTTACTGCACATATGACAATAAAATTCTTGAATCAGTTACATATATTTAAAGTATGAACAAAAAAACCCAGTATTGGAAGAAATAGTGATAGTAATCAAGTTCTGCATTCAAAAACTTACTCAGGTAAAAGTATTGGGCCTCATTTGCCAATAGCTTCCTAAGTTAAAAGAAAAAAAGTTCTTAAGAAAAATCTACGTCAGATTTATGACATGTTCTTAAGCTGCAGATTTGATCGTACCTTCGTTCTTATATTGTATAATGCCATGGTCCTTGTTAAGTGGGAAAGTGTGTTGTAGTTGTTAGCATGGCTAAACTCCCCGTCGGTGCCCATAAAAGGGCCCAAGTCTGCGGGTCCGTGTGTGCACAGAAACGGGAATGTTGCACAGAAATGAGACCACCGGACTCCAAACGGAAGAAAAAATTAAGTTGTCCTGAAGCAGAGGAACCACTGTTGGAAGTGAACAGCTTCATATTTATCAGTGTCAGTAGTGGATATTAAATAAACACACTTTTGTGTACGACAGACTTACCCACGTTTATCTGATCTGAGTGAGTCTGCTGCTTGGTACCAGGACTGGATCAGAACACACATCCTCTTGTTGTGATGGTGTCTTAGATGGAAGTGGCCCACCACTGTTCATGGGGATGTTCTGTGTGAAATTAAGTGTTAGTGTAGTGTTTATCCATTTCAAAGGCTTCGTAAAATAATGGAAATAATTGTTAAATATTAATGATAAAACTGTGATTGTAATTTAAATTATATAATATTACACAATTGTAGAATCAACAGAAATGAAATTAAACCAACAGATCTACTTAAAGCATCAAAACTAAAATTAATAATACAATAATTAATTATAAAATAAATAATACAAAATTAACAATAAAGTACTAACAAGAACAAAACAATGAAATTATGTTGCAGGAGAGCAGTGGTAGCCGAATGGTTAAAACATATACCACATAACTGCAGCGTCTGGCTGCACATCATACCCCCTTCTCTTCTCCCATGTTTCTTGTTCACCTCTCTACTAGTGCTATCAAGTAAAGATAAATAATGTCATTAAAAAAAAGAAATTTACACTGTAGACTGACATACACAAAGTACAGGATGAGAGTATTTTTTACTTTTTTTGTGTGTTCAGTGGTGTGTAAATGTTCTTGTCTTGTATGTTAAGTGGTGCCACGTGAGAGCAAAACAGGCCAAATTAGTTTCTTGTCATTTCCTCATTTTTAAAGCTTTGTGTGCAGATCATATGACAAATGTGAGGAAATCAAATGACAAAAACGTGAAGTGCAACCGGTTTTGTTGGATTGAGCACTATGAAAATACAAAAGAGAAACTTCAGAGGATATTTTAACAGTTGTCATTTAAGACCAAAGGGTGCAACCAGCTGTAGGGATCCTTTGATCTGCGGTCCACATGTTATATTTAACATAAAAACACTTCTAAAACTGTTTTATTAGTGTGGTAATTAATGAACATCTGTGGCATTTCTGACCTTTTCTCCTTACAAAAGAGCATTAAGACTTTTATCTTGTCTGGTTTGGTTATATACAATCCTTATTTTGGAAAAAAATAAAAACTTGTCATTTCACAGATATGGATAACCTTTGCACCAGTAGCAGAGCAGTCTGCCCAGTACCTGAAAGTCTCCCTGGAAGATATCAACTGGTTGTCACTGGTCTACATGGTTGTTGCCATACCACTCAGCTTTGGGACCACATGGATGCTGGACACCATTGGGCTACGGATCACGGTACAGATTGCACTCCAAACTAATAAGGTGTTACAGACAAAGTACTGTATATTGGAGCTACATTTTCCATGTGTACATGTTGTAATTTTTATTGTCTATAGTTGGTCCAGGAGCTTCATGCATGGCAACTCAGTATTGGAGGATATGCTGCGATCAAAGAGATATCCACTGATTAGGACATTTTCTTGTTCCTTTCCCCATCCTGTAACTAGTGCCTGACCTCTTTGTGGAGTTGTTTTGGGTGTTCTTTTGTCTTCATAGTTGGGGTTTTGGCCAGGATACCCATCTACCAGTTGCTGTTGTTTAGCCCAGTAGCCATGCTATCTCCTGGTTTATATCTACAATCCTGGCCTTGTTGTTTCCCATCCCCATTCTGCTTTTGGACATTTCAGTAATTTAAACTTCCTTAATATACAGAGGAATAAACAAGTCTTTCCACCGTATTAATAGTAATTTAATAGTTGAGTGTGAGAACTATAATGCAGAATTATTACAGCTCTTAGCACCAGAGAAAGATAAAACCATACAACTTACATGTTGACATCATTTTGATCTGTCGCCACCATCTTGACCCTGCAGTTGATCCTGGGCTCCTGGCTGAACATGTTAGGAGCCGTGCTGCGCTTCTTCAGCACACCAAGCAGCGAGGGTTTTAACGTCCCCTACCCAATAGTGATGTTGGGTCAGACTCTCGGTGCCATCGCTCAGCCACTCATCATTTTCACCCCAACCAAGATGGCAGCACTCTGGTTTCCTGACCATCAGCGGGCCACAGCTAACATGATCACCTCTATGTGTGAGTTATTTACTCTGAGTGAGAGCCGAGTGTGATGTTAACAACTCAGCCTTCATGGCTTTTATATACAGTAATTCATACATACATACATGTCAAGAGTGTGAATTCTTTCGTCTTATGCCATCAAGTGACCCAAAAAAACTCGTTACTTTCACCAGTGGTATGCATTGACACACCCTGAACAAGATGTGTGAATCTGAATATGAGAGGATTCACAAAAAAATGACTTATATTAAAATGTAAAATGAGTCCATACCATAAATGATGTGTTTACAGTTATTGTGACATCCCAGATTCTCATAATATGTTTGGAAAACTGATCTAAACTTCACAAGGGACATGTAAACCTGAATGCTTGTGCTATAACATGGAATTGGGATAAGACTGTACTGATACTTAATAGAGAACAGTAACCACAATCACCGTCAATTACACTTCTCTTTTCCCTCCTCAGCCAACCCCCTGGGCATCCTCCTCGCTAACATCATTTCTCCTTGGGTGGCTCAAACATCTGCACAAATTCCAAACTTGGTGAGTTGAACCAAATCTAGTGAAGTTTGGGTTATTGGCATGTGATGCATGTGACTGGTGGATTTTGAAATTGTTGTGCACCGGTGGTGGAAGAAAGCTTTCCCTGTTGGACTGTAAAAGTTTAACAACAAGTGTTGAGCAATTTTTCTGTGTGTGTGTTACCACAAATCATTGAATCTCGACTGCAGTCTTCTGCCCAGTTGGCCTAAAACCAGAAGTTCAAACTGGGAACTGAGGGATTGCAGCTACAAATACACACATTTGCAGAAGCCAGAGTCTGTGAGGCCACTTCACCTGTTAATGATGATAAATAGTCTTTGATGTAAGGTGCTACCTTCCATTTATCAGTACATTATGTGCCGTTTCTCCCCTCCTGTAGCTGCTTGTCTATGCGATCCCAGCATGCATCATCTGTTTCCTAGCAACAGTGGGGATACGGAGCAGTGCACCCCCCACGCCACCGTCAGCCAGTGCCGAGTCCTCAAGCTCTGAGCCGTTTGTACAGGGGATCAAACTGGTAAGGAAACCGAAAACACAGCAGTATAAGTGACATGTTCTGTATACACAGTCAATAAAGTTGTTGTCCTTTATATTAAGTAGGGTGTCAGACGATAACTGTTCGCTGACTGTATTTGAAAACCAACTGTAGTTACACCAGGCATATCTTTATGTAAAAACATGCAAATTAACATGTCCAATAAAACAACTGAGGCTGCAAGCAGGAGGGACGCCTACCTTCAACTTTAACTGTAACATTATTATCATCAAGGGCAAATTTGTCTCGTAGCCACGTGAAACCCAGACTTCAACATAAAAATACACAAATCATATTCAAATCTTGCTTAAATCCACCACAAATTGAAATAAAATAGAATTTATATTAAGTGGCAACGTTACATAAAAACTACAATGCATCCAGTGTAGCACTGATTGACAGTGTTATATAAAATGGGTAATCCATTCATCACCATCAAATCTAGTCACAAAGACATCATCACCTTGTTTTGCCACATGAAATTCTGGTGTCAGATATAAATGTTTTTAGAGCAGAAATGATTACTGAATGAATTGACAAGACACAAAACTCTGTGAACCATGGTTTAACGGCTCTGTGGCTGAACAGTACCTTAACAATTAGCTTAACCACCCGGGAAAAATTTTCAAATAAATATTACAAAAAATGTGGTTCCAGCTTCTCAAAAGTGAATATTTGCTGGTTTTCCTTATCTTATAATAAATGTAGCTCCTGGTCTGTTGGTCAAACAAATGCAATAAGATACCGTATGTTACTGACTGTTAATTAAAACACATTATCTTGGCCTCTTGCACTTGTGGTTAACATTTGTTTAGCAGACAGACTGATTACATAGATAGAATTTCAATTAGGTTGTTTGAAATTTATCCTCCATCACAAAAACAATAACAAAACAAAACTGGAGCTTTCAGCCAGACAACAAAACAATATTGCAAACATCTGTGTTACAAGTCAGTTTCATGGCTTGATCCCACTTTGACATTTTTCACATGAAATAAAAATACTTAGTTGTATTTCTAAACAGAACTCTGACCTGTCTAACATAAATATTTTTTGGGACTTGACATTTCCACCTGTTGTATCACTGTTTTCTGCACCAGCATCATGTTCACCTGCAGTGATGACATTTCTAACCTAGAGTGTGTCTGAGGTGATTGTATTTTTACCTGCAGTGAGGATGTTCTTACCCTCTCCATGACATTTCCAGCTGAAATGTGGAGGTGATATTTGTTATTTTTGTTTCTACCTGCTGTAATTGTGTTTCCACATACACCTAATGCAAAGTGTTTCTTGTGAATGCAAAACTGCACCAGGCTGGTTATGACAAATCTCATGTTTCCAATCACAGTCTGTGCTTTAGCTTTATGTATTTATAGAGCACCGAGCAGTCAATCAGGCCTACCTCATCTAAAGAGATAAGATATTCAGCTCTATAACACATTCCTATGAGAGGTAGACACAGTCCACATAGATGGAAACCAAAACAACAGGAGATGTGATTTTGTATGTCCTGTAAAGAATAATCCTTGTTTATCAAAAATCTGTTCTTATTTTCATTTTTTGGGCAGCAGTAAAATAATGATCAGCTTTTAGACAAACCCTGAGGGTAGCCAGAACAAACAAATTATCTGCCACAACAGTTTACAACCTTTCTTGTCTTTCTCGGCGCTTCTGACTTTGTCGTGTGTAATGTTTTCATAACTGATAGAAATAATGGATAAAGCGACAAAAATAATAATAATAACAGACAAAAATCACCATAGTTGTAGTATTAGTAGTCATACAGCGATTTTTTTTCTGTCATGGTCTTTTTTAGCGAATAAAATGTATAAAAATTGTGACAGAATACTAGAGGCGTTTACAGTAATTTTGCAGTAGCTTTGCGCTTCCATAAACGCAGACTCAGAAGGGACAGATGAAGTAAAACTCCTGTTAGAGCCTCCTTGTCCAAACCTAAGCTGAGAAATTGCTGTGGTAATTTTATCAGGCTCTTTTCAAAGTCAATGTCAAAGTAAACTTTATTGTCATCTCTGCTATATACTGTACAGGTACACAGAGAGATGAGACGACGTGGCTCCAGCTTAATCAGTACAGAACTCAAGACTCAAGTCAAGTCAAGTAGTCAAGTAGAGCTTTATTGTACTCAATCATACATACTTTTTTAAACTCATGCACGCTCTTTACCAGCAACCTTGACAACAATCAGAAGCTCCACAGTCGTCTCTGTTAGTCTTGGTAGCAGTGGACACTGTTAAGTGAATATAACAGATCTATATACAGCCTCATTCTTAGTCAGCTTTACATTTTTGCTAAATAATTGTTGCATCACAAATGTTGTTTTTAGTTTTATTGCTTTATTTAAGGTCTTTCTGTGTTGCTTGGTTTCCTTGTTGAATGCTGTTTCTGCAGTGGCCTTGTTTTCCCATGAGGACCAGGCTTCTCTTAACAAGTCTTCGCTGTCTTTCCTCTGCAGTTACTGACGAACAAAGCCTACCTCGTCCTGCTGCTGTGCTTCGGCTCGGGTATGGCTGTTTTCACCTGCTTCTCCACGCTGCTGGAGCAGATTCTGTGTGTGCAAGGATACACCAATGTAAGTACACGTCAGGATAACACACCATAACAATATTAATAATTCTGTTAATAATCTGTGCACAATTAATTAACAAATAGATTAATTTACTTCCACATACCTGATGCTTTAGAAACATTGAGGAATAAATCTATAAAATCTGACCCCTGCAGGACTTTGCAGGCTTGTGCGGCGCTCTCTTCATTGTGTTTGGCATCATAGGAGCCGGCGCTCTGGGTCTCTACGTCGACAAAACCAAGAAGTTCATCGAAGCCATAAAGATCAACATAAGCTTCACAGCTCTGGCATGCATCGCCTTCGCAGTGGTAAGAACATAAGACAGGAATAGTTTAAAGGTCAACGCCTGTTATTTATTAATTTACTCTAGTAAAGGGTAAATATATATTTGCAAAGTTCATCTAAATTTAAACTAACTTGTGAAATGTCACTTTACCCACTTAACCAAGTCTTTAAAGTCTTATATTTGATCATTTTAAATGTGCAGAACATTTAGAACAGAATCAGTTAATAAAAGAAAACATGGAAACACTTTACCTCATATCTCAAGTCCCCCTATTTAGTAGTAATTAGCAGTGTATAAACATTAGGGTTGTAATAGTTCTGAAACTGGGACTGAAACCATGACACACACACTCACCCAAGTCTCTCACCCAACCCGCTTCCAGCCTGTTGGAGATATCCCACCTCTCTTAATGTAGAGTCTCCCACACATTAAAACTCGCTGAAGCCCCCAGATATTATAAAATATTCTGGAAATCTCATATTTCTAGTTGTAAGAGAACCTGTGACTCGCCTTTGTGCGCAGACTTTACACTAAGAAAGTAACACTGTGTCTGGAGTAACGTTACGGTCCGCTACTCCAGTGCACTGCGTTCAGGGACAGTACAGAGTGTAGGTCATCCATGGTGTGAGGCATTCAGGGACAGTACAGACTATAAAAAGTTGTTGGGAGATGCATTAATACACACATCTGATTCAAATAGACTATATTTGTGTGTAGTGTTATAAAACGTTTACCAAATGTTTATATTCTGATTATAAATTTAAAGTAAAGTGTTATGAGAAAGACATGTTTCAGGTTGATTTCAGTTTATGAGGCTGGTGCACTCTCTTGCAAATTGACATTCCATTATGTGACGGTGTTGGGAGTGCACGTCTGTAACGTGTGACGGAAGTTAATATGTGAACAAACAAAGCAAACGGGAACAATCTCAGTAATGTGTGCAAACACTTAAGCTTCACTGTTATGTGAATGCAGCTGTTCAGTAAAGTAAAATGTGAATACAGTCACTACATATAATGAAAACTTTCTTTTCCCTGGTCATACCTCAGCAGCAAAGGATTTACAGAATATACAGTTTATATTACAGAAAATAAATTTGCATTTGATGCTCTTTTTTTTCTTCCTAAAGGCGTTTCCCACCTTTTTGATATTCAGAGCTCATCTTCTGTCTTTAATCTTTCTCCCAGGTGTCTCTAATGCGGCAGCAGAAAGCCGCTGTAGCTGCTGTCTGCTCGCTCTTTGGCTTTTTTGGTTTCTCCATTTACCCGGTGGCCATGGAGCTTTCTGTGGAGTGTTCGTATCCGGTTGGAGAAGCCACATCAGCCGGACTCATCTTTGTATCGGGGTACTACTGTCTGAGCACAACGTATACACAACACACAATATAAAATGTTGTCATTAAATTGGCTTTATAGAAATTTGTGACGTCATGCATCTAAGTCCTGTAGGTGATAATAAGCTTCACGTAATAGAAGTGAAAATGTAGATGAGTTGTTGATTGTGCTCCACAACATGAAGTACTGCAGTAAAGCAACAAGCCTTAACTTGCATTGTTTATTCAGGTTCTTCTTCTCTTACAGATATTTATTACTTGATAGTTTTGAAACTGTCAGATCTGACTGTTTACTGTCTTACTGTTTGTTATGCTCACTTTTCCCTACTGACCCTGTTACAGGCAGGTTCAGTCTGTTCTCTACATAATCCTCCTTCAGACTTTAACTGTACGGCTCACTGACTCTCCTGTGTCGACCTGCGGGGACGTAGTCGTGAGCTGGAGAGGTAGGTCACATCGTGTTTCTCCTCTAACAAAAGCATCATCAGTGGGAATCAAATTGTTTTTAATTTGGCTTTAAGGCACCACAGACTTTTAAAATCACCACTTGAAAGTTTGATTTGGTTTATTCAACCTCTAACTCTCCATCACCTACAGTCAATTCACTTTTTACACATTTTACTGTAAACACTGTAAATCTGTTATGAAATTAAAAAAAACAACACAATTTTTAACCTATATGCAGTAAAAATATTTTTAGAAATGTTTGCAAATGTATTAAAAATGAAAAACTCTCATTTGCAAGTAAATGTGAAAAAAGTGTTTTCCTAAGCGACTGTGCAAAACAGTTTTCCTGTTCTGCTCCATGCTATATGACTAATAATCCTCTTTACATTTCTACAAATCAAATGGCAGCAGAAAAAAACACCAGTAAAGGATTGTATCATAATCTGAACATTTCTGTCCCTTAGTGCCGATGCTGGTGATGGCAGGACTGTGCAGTTTGTTCAGCTGCTGCTTCGTCCTCTTCTTCCACACGAGATACAGACGACTGGAGGCTGAAGAAGAAGCAACTTACGGGACCAGACCAATCAACAGCTCGGCGACCAATGAGAACACTCCACTACTGGGCACATGAGAGTGAGAGAGAGGAAATTATAGGTGTGATCGCACACGTTTTTTTTTTTTTATTAGCCTCAGATGAATGTTTTTTTTCTTCATATGATAGTGGTGCCAAACATTTATTTTTTACAAAGGTTTACAATAACAGATTGTACCTTACCTTTCTAGTAATAGGTCACCCTCAGGATAATATACAAAGGTACAATCACTGTTTATCTGCACAAATGAACTCAGCAGTGTGTGTATTTTTGTACTATAAATGACTGTGTCCAGGGTGTACCCCACCTCTCGCTCAGTAACAGCTTGGACATGCTCCAGAACTCCCACGACCCACAGGAGGACAAGAGGTTAGGCTGATTGTACACTTTTACAGAGAGAGCACTAAGGAGAACATTTTTGTACATTATTGTTTTGCAGCCACTGTGGGAAG
Source organism: Sandelia bainsii (assembly GCA_032362345.1). Classification (NCBI taxonomy): domain Eukaryota; kingdom Metazoa; phylum Chordata; class Actinopteri; order Anabantiformes; family Anabantidae; genus Sandelia; species Sandelia bainsii. The sequence goes on along the minus strand of JAUMHL010000002.1, from coordinate 21,835,016 downwards.
TAACCAGTGAGAAAATAATTCTCTGAATGGATGTAAAAACTTGACATTCCTATACTGATCATGTGTATTTAAATTGTTTTTAATTATTATATTTTTTAATATTCAGTCTTGAGATAAGACACTATACATTAAAACTTACCTTTGAATAAGATAATAGGAGAGAAAATTAAGACAAATCGAAACCATGAAACCCAGCCCTCCTCTCATCTAAATGATAGTCAAGTGTTGGTGCAGCAGAGAGACATCGCTGTTGGGAAAACGTGGGGTTAAATACATTTAAGAGACCAAAATACTGTCCTCACAAATAAAGATTTCCTCAAAGTCAGTCTGCTTCAGCACATGATGGCAGAAGAGCTGGTCTGTCATGTTTCCTGCTGCGTCAGCTCTACTTAAGCTTTATATTTTACAGTAAAATTCACAAAACTTCATTTTAAAAATGAAGTGCGATTCTCAGGGACAGACAGAGATAACCGACACCAGTTTCCACTGCAGCTGCTCGAAGGAACTCAGTGTATTAAACTAAAAACTAAAGTTTCAGAAAACATTTCTGAACGTCAGATAATGTGATAATGTTATTTCCTGTTTGAACCAAACTAATGCCACTAATTTAATTAAGAACTAATTAACATCAGTTGATCATTCTGATGAAGACTCCTAAAAACATCATGTAACTAACTCATGTAAAAGTCTGAAGGTCTTCTCGTATCAAACTTGCAGTTGTGGGTTTTGTGCAATAAATTAAATAAACCCAACACTGATTTTTTTCAGACTTTAAAAATAAAATGGTGTCTTATAAAATGCAAATGAAGATTCTGTGTTGGTTGATAAAATTCTGCCAACTGGATATTTATACCAAACAACTCATGTTCTCTGAGTTTCTCTTCCTAATACTCTAATTTAGTGTGGTGTGTTTTATTTAACACCTTCCAATGATAAAGAGCAAGAACAGTGTTTTGTGTTGAATGACAATTGATCAATGATCTAAATTATTGCCAATGAGTTAATCAAATCCTTTCAGCTGCAGAGCACAGATTGATTTCTAGACGCAGAGGAAATGAAGAGATACAATTCATAGCTGCCTCTTCATTTGACTTCCTCAGAGTCTCTCACTGTTTAATGAAGATGAAGTACAGTGAGAGCACTGGCTCATCTTTGTGGTTTCATTTCACGTTCTGTGAGACACTCGGTAAATCAGACAGGAAGACATTTGACTAACAGCAGCTGACGTGAAGAAAATGAAACCAACAATCAGACGGATAAAGACTCTGGAGAGTTTTAATTATTTCCCAATTCCACATAAAACAAATATAAAAAAGTAGAGCACTGTCTAGATTCAATGCGAGCCGGCCTGAGCTCTCCGCTCTTACGTTCATTCCTCTAGCTCCGTCTGGACTAAGACAGCTGATACAGTTTTAAAAAGACCCATTCATAAGAATATGAGCAGGATGTAAAAATAAACAAACTGAAAATCAAGCAAATAGAATTAAAATTAAAAAAAAGAACACTACAGGAAATTAACGACTTGTTTGAATTGCTACTTTGAAAACGCTCTTCAGTTGTGGCTGCACATTGCTAACAGGTTGAATGGCACCGGACATGAAACGGGTAAATAAACTGTAATGAAGAGATTCTTGATGCAAGAGCTGATAGTTTCTCATGTGTAGGTTTAACACAGGTGCTGTGTGAACACAGGTACACATTTCATTCAAATTGTGTCAGTGTGTGTGTGTGTGTGTGTGTGTCTCAGAGCTGCAGAGCACAGAACTGCTGGTAGACGGCCAGGATGTGGTGGTCGAGCTCGGCCGTGAACAGCAGGTTCTCCAGAGTTCCCATGTACTGCTGGATTGTCACGTGGTGCTGTGGGAACAAGGAGAGACGGCAAGTCATAGAGAGGAAACACACCGTGAGGTGTCACTTTGTGCACACGTGTGTGTGAATATTTTACCATGAGGAAGATCTCCTGCAGTCGCTCGATGCAGTTTTTGTACCAGGGTGTGCTGATGTCGACGCTGCCAGTCTCACAACGGACCAGATGCTCCGTCAACAACATGATGAAACGCTGAGGGAGGAAAAACAATTTAAAAAGAGCATTTGTGTATGTTAACGCTGCATATCAGTAGCTAGGAATGGTTCAGCTGTTAAATCACACGTTCACATCTAGGATCTGCTTCACAGTTGAAATCACCTTGTTCAAGTGAAATGGGAGCCAGAGAGCATCACTCATCCACCTTTGCTGGCCAGATTTTCTTGGCTGCTCTGAGAAACTGAAGATCTAAGGACAACTAAAAAAAAATGTGTACCTGGAAGATGACGAGGAAAAGGTTCTTCTGTTCACTCTGAGCTGACTCCACTTTCTCCTGTAGCCTCTCGATCTGCTCCTCCAGCTGACCATCCTCATCCTCACTGTTCTTTTCCATGTCCTCTTCGTCGCCGCTGTCCCTCTTTTGGCGTTCAAGCACAAGCACGATTAATATAATCCTTCTTACTTCATACCTACTGAATTAATAATAACTAGGGTGAGAAAAATAGTTACCCTCTTATGCTGCTGTTTCTCCAACTTGTCCTTGGCCTCCTCCAACTCATTCTGGATCTTCTGGACGTGTTTGTTCATTTTCCGGATGGTTGAGTGCAGGATCTCCCAGATGTAAAGTCTAGATGAGGGAACATGGTCTTTTATTTTTCAATTTACAGAGGCAGGTAGAAAACAGAACATGCATCTTCAGCTCCTGACTCAAGTGTCCATGATAAAACTTCCACACTTGTTGATATCTCACCTGGTGAACACGTGAGCCATGTCCTGAGAGAAGAGCCAGTTGGCGACAGCAGCACAGTCCACGATCTGTGTCCGAATCATCTTGTCCACCAACACTGCGATCATCTATAACGCAGCAAAGACACTTTATGTTAACCAAACCCCTACATGCACATTTAAAATGCACGTTTTTAAACCTAAATATTTCAAACTGTTTTTTGATCCAGTTTAAGGCTTGTTTGTACCTGTGGGTGGTTTGTCCACACTTCATAAACCACTTTGAGGATGTGCAGCTTCCCCTCGTCACTTTCAGTCAGGGTCTTCAGGATTTCATGAAACCTGGGTGAATTAGACTCAGGTGAGGCCAGTTTGGATTCAGTCAATACTTTTAGTGTAAACCAGACACTGCATAAAACCTGAATGTTGTATGTCGACTGTATTTTAGTTTGTTATGTGCAGAGAGAGAGAGAAAAAAAACTAAAACATACTTCCCCAGGGCACTGAAGGAGTGGCTGAAGGATTTGGCTGCTAGATGGAGCAGAGTCTGCAGGAACACATCGATCTTCAGAGGATTGAAGCTCTCTCCCTCATCTGGAAAAAATGCAGCAACAGAGGGGTGATAATGAAGAAATATCAGAAGCAGTGATGTGCTTCTACCTTGACAAGAGATTATTTACTTGTAAAAACTGCTTACAATAAAGAAAAACCACTGAAGCCCAATAAAATAAGACACTCACCATCATCGTCCTCCTGGTTGGGGTTGGGTACTTCTTTGAGGATGGTCAGGATCTCTTCGTTGGACGCTCGGTTCTTGATGGCGTTTCCAACAGTGATGGAGACTGGGTAACCTGGTAACGACGCTGTGAGATGGGAGAGACATTTTGTTGGTTATTCGGGTCTAAACCTATACAGAAAATCTGTGGAATCCTTCACAGTAACAGTAAATATATGTTGTGTTGTATTTCACGGGTAGGAAGAACATAGTTTCCTTACAAGCGCTCTCATCCATATATTTGTAAGTGAAGATGGGTTCAGCAGGGATCAGGGCAGAGAAGGTTGGGGGGACGATGTCCACTATACGTTGATGATACGAAAGTCTGCAGGGAAAAGAGCAAACAGGCAGAATTTAGATTAAAAAAACAAAAAATAGAACTTGTTTTGAGAAATGATGAGAAAAACACCAATATTCAAATACTTGTACATTAAACTTAAAGAAAACCTGAACGATTACTTCAATACCTCATACACTTCTCCAGAACTTCTTTGACAAACTTGGGTTTTGGTTTCTCAGGATCCACGGTCAAGCAGTCAGCCCTTTACAGAAGACACACGATCACATGGTCAAATGTGCTGTTTGAACAGCGAGTACATCCAAGAAAATCTGTGCGTGTCCATCGCTGAATCACTCACCAGTCATCCCAGCTCCATCGAAACTGGAAGTTGCTCAAGTGATGAGAAAACCAGTTGATCAGTCTGGAAATACAAAAGGGCAGTGTTACGTCACAGTCAGGAACCACTTCCATGAAGCTCTAGTGCAGTAGAAGTATATGTGTTGTGTGGTTACCTGTCTATACAGGTGGTGTTCATGGTGTCCAGCCTCATGTAAAGCATCTCTGTGGCTTGGGCCAACTAACAGTCAGTTAAGGAAAAGTTTAATACGGTGTCAAACAATTTACCACCCCTTACAATCACATCTCCGCTAGAATTACTCCGTTATCAGTTGAGTTAAATACCTTCTCTCAGTATAATTGTAGAAAATTCTCATCTTTAGATTGTGTGGTTCACAGTCATCTAATTAAAATTACATTCCATGCAAAACCTGTCACAAAATCAAAGCCTCAATAATACAGAAAAGTTATTTATTATAGGACTGTTTAAACTATGTGCTTGCATATATTTGTAAAAACACTACATTAATAAATACTACAGTGTTTATTGGGTCTGTATCACCCACTCGGTTAAATACCTTTTCATGACTTTTGAAAGATTTAAGGTTTTCAGTTCCCTGAGACACAAATAATAAAGGATACAACTTGAGGCAATGATCCCGGCTGCAGTTTGCAGAGTTCAATAAGCAGTGCGGTGTACATGACGTCAATGTGAGGTGGGGAGGGCAGCTGAAAAAGTTCTCCAAAGATCACCTGAAGACAAGACATTTCAATTTTAGATTTTCTACAAGCTTTTAATACTTTCCTGTTTATCCGAAAGGCAAAGAAGACTGTACCTCCACAATGTGGTAGTTGAGTGGAATCTTATTTTTCCCCGGATAGCTGAGTAACTGTGCTGCGCTGAAACATTAAAATGATACACACACAAATGTAAGCGTTTAAACTTTTGGATTCGGATGTACACTCTGAGCGAGGTGCCTACCCACCATGTTTTTCTCTCTTTCCAGTGAGTCTTGATAATACAGTGCAGGTTTTCTTCGATGACAAATCTCTCCACGGAGTGACTGCCAGGCATAACAGGACCCTGAGGATGGAGAAGAGAAACATTTGTGAACTTGCAAAAGAAAATCAAAAACAGTGTTAATCAGGTAATCTATAAAAGTGAATACAACCTCCTTGTATGTTTTACATGTTTTATCAAAGGCAAAACCAAACTACATCTGTAACGTACCTCTGGGGCGTCAGTGTAGTCAAAAATGCGGAAGACGACCCGGGGCATGGGGTACTGGGCGTCAGGCATGTGGCCTGGTGGAGTGAAGGGGGGCAGGTTGTGTTGCAGGGCCTCGCACAGCACGCTGTCAAAGGCGATGTAGGGACGAAGGATGTGACGCTCCTGCCAGCGGTCTTTCTTTAGCTTCTGAATTTGGGCCCAAATGCAGTCCAGGTACTGTGGAGGAGGATAAAGAGGGAGGAGGTTAAAATATGAACAGTGACCTCAAGTAAAAATATCAATTTCCCAACATTACGGTATCTGTAATGACTGCAAAAATGTGTGTGCTTTGGTAATATATATAACGTAACTCCCTCGAGGAAGTTGGAACGTTGCAAACGCAAGTTCAACCCGTCAGTACAGTCAGGTTTATTCTCAATAAACTAATAATTAAAAAGATGCAAAAACATCAAACATGTACTGCAGTTTTTTGGAAAACCTGCCCAAATTCTGTCACTGGCTGGCGTTTGCAACACTGCAACTTCCTGGAGGGGGTTAAAAAGTATAGATGTGACAAATTTTATTATAGTACCAATGTAAAAGTACTAATTTCACAGAGAATTAGTACTTCTTTGCTCTTCTCTGTTCTAGGAAGTAACATTGGTGGGGGAACTAGTTGACGTTAGCTTGTTAATTAGTCATGTTATTTGCCTTGGTATCAAGTTTCTAGTATTTATTTCACCAATGCTAGACATGCAGCAAACATTCAATTCAAGACAGTTACCTTAAATCTGGTAATGGGGAGGGGGCCATGTTATATTCTACGCTGCACACAACCTAAGGGAGACGGCTCTTTCTGGCTTTGATGAGAATTATAAAACAGCTAATACCAAACATTTTGTGGTTTTGAAACAATGGCTTTTTCAAACCTCAGTAAACCTTGAAACTGGCCCATACTTAACTAATGAATGTGAAAAATAATTCTGTAAATTAAGGAGAGTACTGCATCGTAGTGCTGCGTATCCCTCACCTCCTCTTGTGGATGAGGTTTCTCAGCGGTCCACACCTGCAGCATCGGGACGTGGGTCTTTACTCGCCTCCTGAAAAATACAATGAGTAGAGCGATGTAAGAATAAGCGGATGGGTGGGGTCAAGTGCTGACTAAGTTATAAGAATACATGCCAGAAATAAAAAGGACAAATGAGACACAAATAGAAATAAGGTAAGACAGTCGGCACAGAAAACAAGGCAGACATCTCACTTGAGGTAGCCTTCAATCTGACTGAGGAGACGGTCCATCTCAACATCCTTCTTCTCATAAAGCTCCTTACCGACCCAGGGCAGACAGGACAAAACAACATACACAAACCAGTCCGACCGAACCTGAGGACACAAATAAAACCTCTTACAACATCTCATAATGAACGCGAAAAAAATCTATCAAAATTAAAATTAATCTAGTATAAAAGTCAAGTACTGAAATGTAATTCTAAAACCATTAATTATTAACTTAACCATAATAGGTAAAATCTGTATGACATCTCAGTCTTCAACCTACCTGTGGTACATCCTCCTCCTGAGTAACACTGACAAAGTTTTCAAACATGGCCACCATAGAGGGAGCAGCAATGACATGGCAGTTTACCAAGTCAGACAGGAACCGCACCTACAAAAGTCATTGTGTAAAAAAAATAAAATAAAAACACAGCAGAGTACAAGTGCTTTTGAGACTAATGTGTCAGTTGCTAATAAAACATCAGCATACCAAATAAACGGCTTCATCATACAAGTTGTTTTTCAGCGTCTCCTTCAGTTGTCTGATCATAGCCTCGACAAACTCGCCCCCGAAGTTGTAGTTTCTGGCGTTGAGGAGGCCGACTAAAGTAGTATACACAGTCAACTTCTCAGGCAGGAGGCGAGCGCTGTGGACAAGAGACAAACCAGTGAGAAATCACATTCAGAGTCTGATAATTTCCACAGTGACAAAGTGAGAATTTTGTAAGAATGAACTTACACAGAACATAAAATGCGCAGGATTTTGTTTTTGTAGTTTGGAAGATCTGCCTCCAAGACACCTGCTAGACCCTCCAAGTTGCTCTCCAGGGACGATGTGCTCTGTAAGAAATATGAAGTCACTGAGTTGCAGTAAACACTATCAAAATGTCCTGGTGGATTGCCTTTTAGAGGCAAAGCCGGGTGACAGAAAACTATTCTGATGATTGGTCGTTTTGACTCTGAACAAAATTTATCATTTCAGCTTGATATGTATGAATATCATGTGGTTTTGGCCATCTAAGATAGTAAACTGAATATATTTTTATTTTGGACTGTTGGTCAGACAGATTAATTGCTAATAAAAATACCAATTAGCTGCAGTTCTAGTTGAAAGTATAATAAAGTGAGCAAGAACTTTATTGCCAGAGGTGACCCTGGGTTTCACCTTTTCGCCCACACGACATATCAGCGACTCCAGGCGGTCTTCAATCTCAATGGGCTCTGATGTTCTCCTCCTTTTATGGGCCTGACCTCCTGGAAAGTTAAAAGAGTAACACAATCGTCACAGAGCGAGTGGATCAAAAAGCATTAGCTGAGAGAATAACTCAATTCTCGCAGCTTTGAAGGGGACGCAAAACACAGTGCATGTTCATTTGTGGTGCATTCTATACCAAACAGCTGGACTGGAGGAGCTGTGGATTGAACTACTGACACAGAGGTTAGTGGAAAACCCATCCTAGCTCCTGATCCGTAGTCACCAGAGTTGTATTAAAAAACTGTTGTATAATGTTTTCTGTTAATCTTGAGGAACATTTCAAGGACAGAAAATATGTGTCATCAGGATTAACTCAGGATGGCCTAAGTGAAATGTGGCATTTGAAGATGAGTTGGAATTGCAGGATCCAGTGTTTCCATAAGAGATTAGCTAAAAGGATTTGACAATTTCTTCTTCGTCATATATGACAGTAAAGTGACAGTAAAGCTTGAGTTTTTAACTCCTGACTGGATTAAACTTGACATTAGAGGACATCAACTTGTTGACACTTGCGTATAAACAAACAATCTCACTAATGGACTTGCAATATAAGTGACGGGGAACGATTTTTTCTGTAAAAATGTATTTCTGATGCTAATAGAAGCTTCATCCACCCAAACTGGTTTAATCAAATGTACAGCCATTAAAGTTGCAAAATGTCCTCTTCTTGTTGCTCCACTGCGACTCAACATAGAAATATCCAGGAAACACACAAACAGGTAATTTTAGACAAAAAATTACATCATTATATATATATATGACTAACTCAGACAGCTGAAGAGTATTTTGTCCCATACACTTAAAATCGCGTTAAAATGTTTCCACGGCCAGACTTTAACCGAAGAAATACACCCTGTAACATCCGTTTAAATGTTTAACTATTGGCACCCGCCCCCGCGGTAACTAACAGCAGTTAGCCCTTCAGCTAACTGTAAATGTGTACCGGTTAATTCTTCTAACGTTACTTGGACCGTTTGCTTCACGCTCTAACCTATAACAGTGAAATTAAATAATAACCGATATTAGCTGTTTGTACTTCTCGGATACCACTCACAAGACTTTCACTCGGCCTTGTAAAATCGCGTTATTTTATCAGTAAATATGCGTTAATGCACCAAGCCGAAGATTAACGTTTCCCCAAAACACGCCAACGTTAGCTAGCCACCACTCGTTAGCCTAACGTCTGAATTAGTTACACATGTAACGACCACTTACCGTCATTCTCATCGCTGTGTCGTCTCCGGGACATGTTTCACGCCGCTTTGCTACAAATATAAGGTAATTTCACGGCACGGTGACTACGAAACAAAATTATAAGCAGGTTAAACAAGCGTCTAGATCATTCAGCCTGGCCGCTTGTAGTGCAGAAAAATAAAAGCGGTCTGCTTCAAGTGATGCACATCCGGGGCAGTTAGGGGTCAACCGGAAAGTGCACCATCTTTTTTGTCCGATGCTTCGTGCTACACGTTGGGTGATAGGTGTAAATGTAAAATTTAACGTTAGCTATATGTTGTCATTTTTAAGACTTTATATTAAATGTTAGCCAAGATTTGGTCAACATTAAAAACTAAATGCCCCGAAGATCAATCTCCCCCTGTACATTCAGGCCACAAAGCGGAGGTAACCTCTTTCTAAATGTCTTTCTAAGTCTTAGGACTTGGCTAAAAGTGTTATCTGGCTAACTAGCTTTAGGTGGTGATACTTTAAAAACTTAACAACCATGGCATTGGATGATATATCCTGCTCTGAGATCATGAACTTGGAACTCGACACGTCAACATGTAACATAAATGGATTAAAACAGGAGAAACAGCTTTCAGCCTCACAAAGAAGGTACTACAGCTTCTGCAGGAGGAAGGTGGGTGTCAACAAAAAACAAGCATTGATTTACACTTCTGACATTTGACTGGTGTATGATCCTATTTATCAGGATAGTGAAGTTTCGATTTGTGTTCAGCTACCACAACATGGGTAATACTGATAAGTAAATCAGAACATCATGGTACATTTCACGTAGCAGCTAAAATGATATACATTGTGATTCATATTTCAACCTAAAAATGGGAGCAATAGTAGTTTCTGTCACAATAACATGTAAAGATCTACATTAAGCTTTAACTGAGCATTTAATTGATTTGTCTTTTTCACAGTCATTTGCAGCAATTGTGGCATCCAAGACTGAGCACACTCAGGAGGGAGGAAGCACATCTTGGTGCTGTTGTGGGCAAACCTTCAATGAACACTCTGCCATTCACAAACACATTGCCAGGACTCATGTTTCTGAAATAAAGCAGCTCACACAGGCCACATATGAGCATCTGTTAAGCCAACTGGAAGACGAACCTGAAACACAGCATCAGAATGAGCGTGAGGTCGAGCCAGTTGATATTTCTGCATGGATACCGGATATCAGTCACATCTCTGAAGAGGAACTTCAGAGGTACTGGTCAAATTTAGATTATTCTCCTATTCTTTCGAGGATACAGATGAGCTCAGTGCTCAGTTCAGATTTTTGGAAAATAAATACTGATGTCTCTCGATGGTGTTCTTCATCTTATGTATTTCAGGGGTCCAGGCAACGTTCTCCTGTATTATTGCTACTGTCAAGTGGAGGATCCACATGTCATCTGTGCTTGGCAAAAAGCTTTATGTGAGAAGCTCCACTTAACTGGCAAGGTGAATGAATGGGAGTATTCACATCAAGAATAAATAATGACTTTAAACCATTTTCATAATTGCAAAAAGAAAAACAAAAAAGTATTTTGTAACCAAATCTTTATTGTTCCCTTAAAATGTTTATTGTACAGGTCAGGGTGGCGACAGAAGGTATAAATGGAACAGTTGGTGGCACTAAAGTGGCCACTGACATTTACATTGACGCAATGCGTTCACATCCTGTCTTCAAGATGGATAAAGAGGATTTTAAGGTCAGAATCAAACAAGAGTCTATAATATATAGATATGTTTAGTCTACATTACAGACTGTCTATTGTAGAGTACATGTAGTTTGACACAGATGGAGATGTAAACAATGTAAATGTGTCCTTTATTATTTCTAGGGCACATTGTGTTTAATTGAACTAAATGTCTCGTGTGTGTGTTCGTTCAGACAAGTGATGGCGGTGCAGAGTGTTTTACAGACCTCAGGGTCAGAGCCTATAAGGAAATCGTTCCAATGGGAGTGGATCCTGATGTCGTCTCCTACAAACTGGCAGGTTTGGCATAGTTTGCTTGAACAACAGTACTGCTATAAAAATCCTACCACTGCTACCAGCAATAGTAATGCCTATTTCTGTATTCTTTTCTTTTTTGCTATTACTGTCTGGAATATCTCACTTTTAATATCACAATGAAAGTTTTTCCTTTTATTGTTTATTTCAATCCGAGTTTCTGCAACACATTCTGTTTTGTGGTGTGTGAAGGTTGTCATGCTAGTTATACATCTGTCTTGTCTCTTAGGAGTTCATTTAGAACCTGAAGAGTTTCATAAAGAAGTGGAGGTGCTTATGGCTAAAGGGGATTTATGCAATGACACCATCCTCCTGGACTGTCGCAACTTTTATGAGAGTAGAATTGTAAGTGCTACATCAGTGTCACGCAAAAACCCAGCTTTGAATAGGTCCTACAGGCAAAATTATTTATCAGAGCCTGATCGTTTATTTATTTGAACACATTTGCACCATATTATACACTAGCTATTTGTTGAGGAAGAAGGCCATACACAGTTTTAAAGCGTAGCATTAAATATAAAATTATACTGTTTTTGTTAAATATCCTTAAGCAAGATGACCCCTACACACACACACACACACACACACACACACACACACAGTTAGAACATAAGGAAAAAGGATAATGTCCTCACAGTTATCAAGAAGACAAAAGTCAGCTTGCATTGTTCTATTATTCTAAATGGTTCTTATTTGTATTTTCCCCCTGCAGGGGCAGTTTACTCAGTGTCTGGCCCCAAACATCCGCAAATTCAGCTACTTCCCAGACTACGTGGACCAAAACCTGGAACTTTTTAGAGATAAGAAAGTCCTGATGTACTGCACCGGAGGGATCCGCTGTGAGCGCGGCTCTGCCTACCTCCGCTCCAAGGTAAGTCGATTTTATTTAATTAATTAAATAAAACTACAGGATGGGAATTGGATGTATGAAAATGGCTTGTAACTCGTTCACTAACTCACATTTTGCAGGCTAATTCTCCACAAAGCTGTTTAGTCATTGTGTGTCCGTGTATCATTTCTTTGTCATGCCAAAATAAAATAAATACGCCAAATAAATGATAAAAAAAGATAGAACGTATGTTTCTGTCTACTTTTGGCTCCTACATCTCCTTGTCCTGCTTGTAGGATGTCTGTAAAGAGGTTTACCAGCTGAAAGGTGGAATTCACAAGTACCTGGAGCGTTTTCCAGAGGGTTTCTATCGAGGGAAGCTTTTTGTGTTTGATGAGCGCTACACCATTTCCTCCAACAATGACGTCATCTCAGGTTGGTGTTTTCACTAGTTATCTATGTATCTAAAAACACTAATAAACATTTACTTGTTGTCTTTTGTTGGTCTTTGAGTTAAAAGACCAGTGAAAATATAAATATGTGTGGTTTTCTATCCAGACTGCAGGTACTGTGGCCGTCCCTGGGACCATTATGAGCTCTGCTCCACCCAGTTATGTTGCCAGCTGGTTCTGTCGTGTCCCAGCTGCAGACAGGATGGACACACCGCCTGCTGTCCCACCTGTCAGACCAAAGGACAAGTTCAGAGCCAGGCATCTTCCACCGCACCACAGCACAAAGAGGAGTGCGAGTGCACTGACGGACGTCCTAGAATCCCCCGGGATGTTTAGTGATAGATGGATTCCGGTTGGACGCCATCTTCTTGCAGCCACATGAGAAAATTTGTGCAGGGGTTTTAATCAGAATGTACAACTACAAATAGTGGATCCAGTATATTTTAAAAATATTTTTATTAAACTGTATGAATGTTGGAAATTAGATTGGTTTAATTCTGAAGACACAGTCATCGATAAATCTGATATCAGATGATAAAACGTAGTCTTTTATTGTGTAATGTAAGAATCTGCAAGTTTTAACTGGAATGACTCATCACTGATGTAGACATCATACTGTGTGTGTGTAAGTTTTATCTTTATTTGTTAATTACATGCATTTGTCCTAAATTGGAACTGTGTAACAGAGAACTTGAAATGTAAGTAATTTGACATTATGCTGCATAGGAAATGTGCCGTACACATCTGTGTGTCGTACTAAGGATGACACACATTTGTGAAGTCGTTCAACAATACCTGTGAAGATTCTCAGTCATCCAGGTCATGGTTATCTCAAAAAAACGGTTTTTTAATGGCAACTGGACTTGTTTTAG